>OU860780.1:4200000-4755000 GCA_917862395.2 Heliconius sara | reverse complement strand
CTTAATAACTTAAGTATCCTAGTTAAGTAACTTAAACATTTTGTTTAGTTATCTTACATGGTAGGATATGTGGGCAGTTGTGGGCTTTTTTACTATTTAATATTGCGTCTCACAGACGTGATGAATATATGGAGAGACTTTTGCAAGTTGAAATATATAGTTAGTTTTTTATTCCTTTCTCATTTAATTTAATTTAATGGTTAACGTAGCGTTGAGTACAGCAAGCCGCTTTACGGTTTTCCCCGCCTCGAGCTGGGTAGGCAGAGGGAACCAGAAATATTGTATGTTGAGTGATTTATCTTTTTACCAGAATAAGAAAATAAAAATAATATATTTCCTAAAGTCGGAATCGAGCCCACAACCAGCACCGTCTCGCCACGATGAAAACTAGTCGTTGTAATTGTTAATTAAATAAAAAAATCATTTTAACTGAAACAATATCTCTATTAGGGAATTCAATCTGTAATCGTATTTTTGCAAGTAGTACCCGTCTCAACTTATTATAATAAATCAATATTGATTTTGAGCATTACAACGCAATAAAAGGAATTACTAAAGTGTTGGTACAACGCCAAGAGACGAGATAATATTTCGAACAGTAATGGAGCAAGGAAAAAATATATAGTATATTTTTTATTTAAAACAATACTATTTCTTATTAACAAATTAACTGTAACGAACTTTAACAAATTTTAGTTTTTGCTGATTTTTTTCTTTTATATATGTTTTACTAAATTACCAATTACCATTTTTTTTATGTGTACTGCAAGTTTTCACTTTCGCCCAGTTCCATGATAGGTATAGGTATAGTGCTTGCCCTATAAGTTTTGGTTACGCGGTGAGTTTAATACAATATACGGCTACAACGAAGCATAAACTCTGGTTGCTAATACATTGCGTTTATTTTTTCTGTAATCTAGGAGTATATGGACCTGGATTTTTTAGTAATAATTACAGTTTCATGTAAGTATAGTAGAAAATAATAACTACCGAGACGAACGGAAAGAGTAAGAGATCCTTCTAATACAACATCCTATAAGGATCTCAATTTTTTTCTTTTTTTATTTTGAACATAAATATATACATAGTTAGTCCTTGAGAAGTTAAAAAACGCTTATCTGCAAGTGACGGTTGTCACTTCAAGTGTCACTTGAATGTGATACGTAAATTTAACAAAAATATGATGCCATCTAGTAGCCCCGTAAAATCACGGCAAACTTATAAGCTATTTTTATTTATTTTTTAAGTGTTATTCCCTAATAAGAAAAGAAAAATGTTTTAGAAATCATATAAAAACTTAATTGCAGTTTCATTGTATTCCGCACACACTTGATTAGGCAGAGGGAACCCAGTGTTAAGACACTCCGTTACTCATTTTCTGCCGAATTCTGGAAGCATCAGTGGGAGAACTCAATTGTCTGTACTGGCTTTGTCTGTACCGGAGCAAATGGAAATATAAATTTAAATAAATATTTAATTCCCTCGAATGAGAATCGAACCCACAACCAATCGTATTTACAGTCACACACTTGTGCCTCTGCGCTACGATTTGCCTCTCTAGTAGTGGGTACGATGGAGAAAAAAATTTACACAATCTTGCAATATTTTGTCTTATGCGCGAGGAAATAAAAAAAATATTTGTGAGTTAACAAGATATCTTATTGCGCCAAGATGGCTTTTCAATACAAGCTTAACCCTAAGTGAAAATCGAATCCACAACCCTCGCGGTAGCGAGATCACAAAACGAGATTGATATAATACATTTAAAATATTTAATTCCATTCTTCACGTAAGCATAAAATATAAACATCAATCTAATTCCCTCATTGTTGTATAATAAATTATATATTTATACTTGCTACGCTACAAAAAGTGGTTTTGTTGGCAGTTTTTTTTATTTTTTTGTCTACACAAAGACCTATTCTATCATTTTATAATAAATGGTATTAAGGTGAAATTGAAATAATATTAACATTTATTTTTTTCTCATATTTAAGTGGCTTTTACAGTGAAGCTCAGTTATATATTCGTCTTGTTTTATATATTCGCTTTATAAGATTTTTTTCTTACTGTCAACTGATTTTATGTTTATCACTCTGTATTAAGTTTCTATCAAAACTAAGGTCAAGTACAGATTACAATGTTAAATATTAATATGAGGAGAATACTAGAGCAATTTTTTACTGTGATTCTTTTTTTTACAAAATATATCTATATTTCAACTATATATGTATAAAGAAATACAATGCGTGAATGCAGACATTTTAACACTCACTTGTTGTGGAATGCTGGCCCCAACGTAAAAGGGCCTCACTTTCAACTTAGTAAGTACGCATACACTCTCAGCTACATATTAGACTATTAATTTGTCTAGAGGCCCTGTGATTTCAGTCTTTAAATAAATATTTATTTACATTATTTTGGCTTTCACGAACTAAGTACATAAAATATACGAAACACGTGAGTCCCTGGCTATCCCTGGAGCCGTTCAATCATCATTATTATTGACTCCACAACTTCTAAGGACAGGTAGTTAGTTCCCAATAATTCAATATTAGTAAATAAATTTTAACTCCATTATAAATTCGAGATCGACTCCCTGTTGACAAAGGGATCGAGCCAAGGGGACACTCATTCATTAGTACGGACGGACTGTACCATCAGCACTATATTAGCATACACAAGATATAAAGGATACTTGAATGTGTAATCGATTTTTATTACCAATTTTAGTTATGGGCGCGGCAGATAGTATTTTCATTTTATTGTATCTTCACTGAAGGAACTGTTTTGAAGTAGGGGAGAGAGGGATTGGTACAACCAATTTTATATAATAGTTTTTTATTTACAATAATAATGATTGTTTTTGTTATATTTTTTATTTATAGCATTCTTTGGTTAATGAGCTATGATATTAGTGATAAAAATAAAAAAAAAATAGATAAGTAATTTAAGATTTCAGGCGTTGAAACCAAAAAAAGTTACACAATATTCACCTCGCATCTGGGGTCATATTAACATAATGTTTGTAATTTCTTTTAAATATTTAAAATAAAACGTTATATACATTAATCAAATTGTTTTAATGTCTTTAAGATTACACAAATCATTAATTAACAATAATTGAACATTCAGATACTTTCAGCCTAGAATCATATAAGTATATAAGTACTTTTAAACTTACTTAAATTAAGTGATATAAACTAAAGTTTTTATTGTCAATAGTCTTAAAAAATTTCATCAGGTACAACAAAACAATATACTCATTTAAATAATTAATCAATCAATTTGAAAATACAAACAAATTGTGACAAAAGCAGTCTTATACGGATATCTAAATTTATATAAACCTTTTATCTTAGACAGTTCTTAGGTATCTTAATAAGTTAGTAAGCTACAAATGTTAATATATAAATCTTGTTATCAACTGGCAGCAGATTTAAATAAATAATCAAATAATCTCTCATCATGTTTTCTTGTTCTGAATTAATAATTAATAGGTTTTCAATCAACATATATAAACAGTGTCACATGACAAATATAGTACTAGAAGCAATATCTTTAAATTTTCGGTTTTTTTTTCTAAAATTTCTTTATCTGCCAACTCTATTTTTTTGGAACGTATTGGGACTTTTGTACTCCTTCTTTATGTAACTTTTATTCTGTAAAGAAACATATTTATTGTAAAAAACATACGGTTACTACCACACACGTATATACGTATTAACATGTTAATACTTACCCCACACTATTTGTTAATTTTAGTCTCAAGATACTTTTTTTACTTTGTTAGTCATAGAAAATAAGATAATCAAAAAAATCTTCAACAAATAATAAAGTCTTACTGATGATAAAACAGAATGGGATTTAGAATCAACTTTAATTCTATTTAGCGATTAAACGATCTTAAATCAATTTATTGCAAAACACTATAAGTCGTTTATTAGAGGTGACAGCCCACAGCGATCACAAGCTAGGGTCGACTGGCAACAGACAAGTCAAGATAAGTTAAGCTTTGCATATAGTGTTAGCGGAAAGTTCTTACCACCGATTAAGCCAACCCCGCTCTCCCCTAAAATAATTTCATCTATATACTAAATATGTTTTTGTTTTACATTATAAGAGAATTCCACAGCACTAGGTTCCCATGTTCCTCTGCCTACCCTGCTAGGGTACCCTGCTAGGGTAGGCAGAGGAACATGGGAACCTAGTGTTAAGGCACTCCGTTTCCATCAAGATTTCCGTTTTACACTTTCTGCCATATTCACTATGCGTGTAATTCAGATTCTCAGATTTTAATACGTAGTTGCTTAGTTACAGCTCGATTTAAATAAAATCGTGTTATTTTTAACATTTTTTAAAGTGTTATTCTACACTTAAGACAAATACTTATTTAGAAAACGTATAAAAATTTGAACCTAGCGGAATTCGAGCCCGCGCATCCTGGAAACCGACCAGGCGCTCTGACCACTAAGATAAACAAAATTGTTTCAATGTTTTTTAACAAAATGTAGGATGTCTTCATACTAAAAATTAATAATATATATGACAATTTAGGGAAAGAGAACATAAACTTATTGGTTAACAAATTTACACGCACGTGCAATTAAATACAAAAAAAATGCCCTGATTTTTCATATTTCTAAATAACTTGCAATGGAAGTAGCTGAATTTTATACTAGATCCAACTTGAGGGATTCACCAACCACTAGACAAAAACGTAAATAATTCTATACATACCCATACGCTTCCCATAAACAATCGCGTGTGTAAACAATTTTAGTGACTTATATCCAAATGCCACGTGGTCTCATCATTATTTAAAGAAAATTTCTCCTATAAGAAGATCACTTGATCACAAGGGACACAAGGCCGTAGAGAACACTCGACGGGTCCACTCAGGATGAAGCAAATATTTAATTCAAATAAAGGGGCCCAAGCAGCTGGATTAGTTTTAAGAAATAATGGTAATATAAACACCTTTATGCCTGAATTATCCTAATTTGTTATCTTTGTATTGTATTGATTAAAACAAAATAATGTTGCTGAAAGTTTAATTTTGTATGATTTTGTCGAGTTTTATGATATGAAATATTAGTTAGGAGGCCAGACGTGGTGCAGGGGCACAAAGAGTGATTGTAAAATCGACTGGTTGTGGGTTCGATCCCCATTCGAGGAAATGGAATATTTACTTACATTTACATTACTTCACACAGCAGCAGCAGCCGTGGTGCAGTTGCACAAGCATGTGATGATGACATGAGTAGGATTCGAACCAACAATCGTCACGTTTACATTTCCATGCTTGTGCTCCTGCGCCATTTATATTTTTTACCCACATAAAAATGAACTCAACATTTATTATTGCATGCTAGCACCACAATGATGTCATCATTACTTCATTCATTAGGAAAATAATATCCCGTAACGCGTGTCACGCTAGCGTGACACATGACAGGACAAATAATAATATAATATATCATATAAGTTATTTTACGTACGTACATTCATTAAATAATATAGGAGAATGTGGGAAAGCGAAATAGAAACAAAACGCATTTTTTGAGCGTAATTCAATATTCCTAACCATCTTAAAAAAAAGGATATTAGTTTGCAATATAAGCATATGTAATATTATAACTTAGAAGCACGTGTTGCGCATCTTTGTAAATGCATGTATGTTTGGCGTTAGAGAAAATCATGTGTGGTGTAATTGGCTTTTGAGTGACGGAACTTAACGCCGCATTATATCTCATAGAACGATAAAATTAAAATTGTTCATTCTCGCGAGTGGCATTCACACAAACAACCGTCGCCTTTGTAAACTGCAACTTGATATTCTCAATAGTATTACATAAATAAAAAAAATTGATAATAATTTAAATATTATGCAAAATATATTCCGATCCGATATAAGTTCTGCTAATCCTGACACAATACCTCAACAATTCAGGGGAAAACCTCATGATGGGGACAGAATGTCTTAACACTAGGTTCCCAGATTCCCTCTGTCCCCTTGATATGTGCCTGACATAGCGTGAATCTAAAAAAAAATATTTTGTAAATACATTATTATCGAATTAGCAATCCACTGTGATGTTACATTAACGTTGGTTACGCTTTATAAATCTATGCCCCGCTTTTATACTATCCGACCTACATTCTGATGTTTTAACCTAAGAGCAAATATAAAGGTTAATAAATTGGCTATTTTGTAAAAAAATAAACAATTGCTTTATTAAATTGATTAATCGATAGATATAGATTAAATTAAAGAGTCTGTCTGTAATTTCAAAATAACTTTAAAAAATTAAGTACTTTATTTACCCATTAAAATAACATGTTATTTACACGATACTTAAATAAAGACGAATTAAATATAGTTTTCAATATTGTAAAAAGGCTTCCGTTAACATGTAGTGTTAGTTTTTTTTAAATCAGTTTTTTTTAAAATAAATAAAAAAGTTATATCAATATAAAATATAAATACGCGATTAATCTGATTAGATTTTAATTTAAAATGTGTAATAATTGCGAAATCAAAGATCTTATTATGTTAACCAAGTACGAACTCAAAAATGTTTATTAAAAGAAGTGAAATTTTAGCTTCACGCTATACCCTGCATATGTCAGGTAAGCAAAGAGACTAGTGTCAACACTCCCTTCTCTTCCCTAATTAGAAACATGCATTCATGTTGAATCTCGGAACTCAACGCCGCATTTAGTCTACTAGATTGAATCGACAACCATCACGTTTACAACCAAACGCGGCTCATTGTTCTAAAATGGCAAAAACATATCAACATCACAGTTACTATATAACATAACTGTTTTAATAAATCAACCCTAGGCTATTATTTTAATAAAATGGTTATATCAAAATTTTATTTACTTTCAGTATATTTATAAAAATATTATGTTAAACAAATTCTGCTCAACTGAATTGATTGCAATTGGACATAAATATATATTCTTCCATTCGCTTTTTTATATATTTGTGTTTGATAAAACTATGTGTTATTTATTTTTAATAATTGCCTATAAATATGTGATGGTGCCTGTAGGTACATAAACAATCGAATACATTTTTTTTTTCCTTTTGTTTCAGCTTCACGCTATATACCACGTATAGCAGGATTGGCAAAAGGAACCTAGTGTTACGCGCTTCACCGAGACACTGGGTTTTGTGTGGCGTAACTCAACGTCGCATTATTGTCATTTAATGATCATTTATCTTTTAAGGCCGTAAACGCGACGATTGTGAGTTCGATTTCCTGTCGATTTCAGGGTATTAAAATATTATAACAGTTTTATTTCCTCGCCCTGTCATAGACGCGGAGTGTCTTAACATTAGGTTCCCAGGTTCTCTCTGCATACCCTGCTTTATATGGAATGCAGCGTATTTAATTTTTAAAAATAATTATTTTATTTAGTTTACCTTGGAATATAACTTTCTGTCGTTTTAACTCCGATATGGCTGATATAAAGTGCTAAAATAATTCGTATACCCCAACGACTAACGTTTCAACAATGTGTCTTTAAAAAACATTATATTTTTGAATACTTGTTATGATATATATTTTTCTTACGGCGAGTAGCGAGGTTGATACAAAGACTATAGTGTCAAGACATTCCACTCCATACTTTCCGCCTAAATTCGGAGCCATAAGTCACATCGTGTAAGGAGACATGAATCGAATCGAGCGAGAATCGAACTCCGGTCATTCCCGTTGTTGGCCACTTGCTATTCCGCTGTGCCATAATTGTGCCTGAATATAGCTATTAATATATTCAAACCTGCTATATATATTATTAAAACCAGTACAAATTTTACACTGCTCTACTCAGCACAAGACAATTAGGTTTTATTAAAGCTATTATTATGGCCCTTGGAATGGATGCATCGTTACATACAATCCTAATTAGGGTCTTTAAGAAATATTGTACTAACATTTATTTCAAATACTAGGAATGTTTTTATGAAACGTTGTTGTAATTTTTGAAAAAATACGCATTTTAAGTGATTATAAAAATCAGTTTCCCACTATATCCCGTACTCAGCAGCGTGGGCAGAGGAAGCGTAGTGTTAAAACGACGTATCTTCATTTTGTCTGTATTTTGTCTATGGAGTGCCTGGATCGATGCTGTTTTATTAGTAAGCGAAACGTGAGTACTACAGAAGGAAATTGGCAAGAAAGATTTATGGATAACACAACCAAGAGTTTGTGGTAAGAGAGGCAAGACCTCAGTTAACCTTTGAACACACATATATAGCGCAGTAGCAATCCATCTTACTGCTAACTCGACGGACGTGGGTTCAATTCGCAGTCTAGGGAATGAATTATTTTCATTTCCTGCCAATTTGCGGCTGTTTCTTTTGTTCACATGACTTTAATATAGAATTTTGTTCGGCCCCCGCGTAGCTTCACCCACATGAACTCCAAGAATATTTATTTATTTATTAGGGAAAATTAATTTAATACTATTTTAATATGATTATCTATAGTTGTACACTTAACAAATGGTAATTAAAAGCATTTGAGATTTTATTTGATTTTGCTTTTAAAATATCGTGTTTAATTCTATCTAAAAGGCCAGTCGTGGCCCAGCGGGACGAAGTGTGACTGTAGAATCGACTGGTTGTGGGTTCGATCCCCACTCGAGGAAAGTAAATATTTACTTACATTTATATTTGCATTTCTTCGCTCTTGTGTCGAGGCTAAGCGCGACTTTGAGTTCTGCCACTCAACACGCAATGCCTTCAGAATTCAGCAGAAAGTGGGGAACGGAGTGTCTTAACACTAGATTCCCTCTGCCTACCCACTGTTGTGATATAGAGCGTAGAGCTGATTGATTAATTCTAATAAAATTTAATCTTTTAAACATTGACTTATTTCACGTCTATGGGGCCTATCCTTATGTCATTAAAAACAAGCAATCCTCATAAAAATATTTCATTGAACGTGTTCAATGTGTTTTATTTTAATACCCCCCACCCACATGTCATCAAAATAAAGTAAACCCAAGACCCCCCGGCCTCCCTACAGCGCTTACGTAATACTTGAACGGCCCCTATCTAGGTAAGCAGTAGGTACGCGCGCACGTCAAACGCGTTAATTCCGCGTAAGCTCTGATCTTGCTGAAATTTTGTGATATAAAATAACATATGTATATTTGCACAACCCTTTCTTACTTTTAGCGAAAATACTATTAAAATCGGTTTAGATTTTCAGAAGCTTATCCCAGACAAACACAAAAAAATATATATGTTTGTTAGTGTTTTAGTGTGATGTAAAGAATTATATTATATACTTGGAAAAATAAGGTTATTTATCACAGACAGACGATTCAATTTTATTGATATGTAATAAGTTCTTTGATTTTCACGATTATTACACATTTTATATGAAACTATTTTAAGTGGATTAATCGCGTATATTCTTTACGTTTCGTTTTTTTCGTCGTTTCGAACACTTTCCAGTCTATCCGTGACCACGGAATACTGCAAAGTGTTCGAGACGTCGGGTTTCCAAAAATGTATAATACAAAATATACGCGATGTAAATTTTTCTCACGTCAATACATTTTCTTACAAAGAAGGGAAAAAATGTGAAAAATAAAAATGGAATAATAAAATAACCGAAAGGCATTTACCGTTGTAACAGGAAATTAACGAAAATTATTCGAATTACATTATATAGCGACAATAGTAGGTCAAGCTATGAAGTAAAGCTATTCAGACTTTAATATTGAAACTTTTAATATAATTATGTTCATATAAAAGGATTTCAATGTAACAGGTGTTTGTGATTTTCTTTGTATATTTTAAATGAAACATTTTTTACACTATAAGTTCAATTATAATATTTTATAGCGTATTACGAGATAACCAGAAGGAATATAATATAATTTATTATACTCTTTATTGCATTTTGTAATTCACATTAATACCATAAAATTGTTACATTGTTGGCAAAGGTGGACTTATCTCTAATAGAGATTTCTTCCAGTCAACCTATGGGTATGAGAAAAGGTAGAAACTATTTGCAGGTCCAAAAGTGCAAGTGCAACATATACCTACATACATAACTTTACATATATACACATATACATACATACACATATACATACAAACACATATTAGATATAAATATATACATATAAAATTGGTAAATTAATACAATTATAATTGATCGTTTGTTATAAATAGTAAACAGATGATTATTTGCGGAGAATAACTTGTTTGAACAGCTGCTGTTTCACTCTTATCTTAAATGTGTCAATAGACGTACTTTCCTGAATAGTTTTAGGTAAGTTATTCCAAAGCACAGCAGCGTGTACGGAGAATGATTTTTTCCCAAAACTTGTCTTGCTTATAGGGATGTCCAGCGAATGTGTTAAGCACAATCGCCTGGAACGGGTTGGGTGAGGAAGAAGGTTAAATCGTGAATAAAGATAGGAAGGAGAATAACGGTTGTTAAGAATATTAAAAAGGACAGAAAGGATGTGCATATCTCGACGAAGTCGGATTGGGAGCCAATTAAGTTGAGCACGAAAATGAGAAATGTGATCATATTTGCGTAAACCAAATATGAAACGTATCGCCAGATTCTGTAGACGTTCTAATTTATTAAGTTGCTCCTCAGTTACATCCAAATAGCAAACATCGGCGTAGTCGAGGATTGGTAGGAGTAAAGATTGTGCAAGCATAATTTTTGTTTTGAAAGGGAGAAGGAATTTGAGGCCGGTCGTGGCGCAGCGGCACGAAGTGTGACTGTAAAACCGACTGGTTGTGGGTTCGAGGAGATGAAATATTTACTTAAATTTATATTTCCATTTCTTCGCTCTGGTGTCGAGGCTAAGCGCGGCGTTGAGTTCTGCCACTCAACACGCAATGCCTCCAGAAAGCTCGGCAGAAAGCGGGGAACGGAGTGTCTTAACACAATGTTCCCTCTGCCTACCCTGCTGTGTGCGGGATACAGCGTGAAGCTGATTTTTGATTTTATTTTCAGAAGGAATATAATGTTAAGACACTCCGTGTCTCATTTTACGCCTAATATTCGAGATTTTGGGCGCTACGTGACAGAATTCAACGCTTTGTATTGCTACCGGAGCGAGAAAATGAAAATAAACTTTCCCTCCAGATGGGAATCGAAGCCACAAGCGTCGCTTTTTCAGACTGGCGGTGTGCTGTTGACTTACGTCGACATAAAAAAACAATAACGTTTTTAAATAAGTTAATAAATAATATTGACTGTATTAGGGAGAACTTTTGTCTCTCTTTTTTAAACATTATCATTTCTACAATTACTTAAAAAATCAATTTGTACAATTTGCAATTTTAAAGGGACCTAAGGTCAGAAGACCGTTTGTAGAGGTAGTACTTTTGGATATATAACGTCGGGATAATATTATCTTGTGACAGATTTATTATGAAATTGTTTCACTCTTTTGTGTCGCTTAGCATAATTTCAAATAAGTATTCATATATTATCTACATGTTTGTAATACAAAGTAATGTGGAAATAGGTAGTGAGTCTTAGGGTGTCATCAAAGAGTTTAATGAAGAGAAAGAAAGAGGTTATTTTATTAAGATGTTACTAGTTTTTTTTAGTTTGGCAGGGCAGGGGTTGAGGGAACCTGGAAACCTAGTATTGAAACACACTTTTCCTATTCAGACATTTCCGTTTCCCACTTTTCCTTGCCTTGTTGAGCCTTGCAACGCCTTGTCACCAAAACGAAGAAATTAAAATATTAATTTTTACAAATTTAGACAATTAATAATAATTATGACGTCACTCCACGAGCCACATACAAACTACATATTTACTTACAGCCTGTATTTGATTTCATCGAATGTGGCGAAGTGTCCGCTTACTGCGGGTGTAATTACCAAAGTTCAGCTATTGTCAAATAGCTTATGGTATTTGTTGTGTGGCTTTCAAGTATGTATGTATGAAATCAAGTATTTTTGATAAAATAGAATATATTCTAAGTCTTATAATCCTGTTGTAAGATAAGTTAAGTGAACAATTCTTTTACTTTTATTAATTTCAGTTAGAATTCTAGTTGGATAGTTCTAGACAATATATCAAATATAGATAATAAATAGATTATTATAAAGCCCATTGTGGCCGCTGTAGGGCAGCGTTAGCTTGTAAGCGCGATGGTCGTGGGTCAGACCCCGCTCAGGTCACAGATTATTTTTATTCTCCCACTGGTAAACATAATCAGTTCCGTCATTCAACCCTCAATGGCCGTGATATGAGCCGATAACATAGTTGCCTTGATGCATGCGACATAAAGCAAAAAGTTTGAAAAGAAGACGAGGAAGAAGAGGCCAGTCGTGGCGCAGCGGCATAAAGTGTGACTGTAAAACCGACTGGTTGTGGGTTCGATCCCCACTCGAGGAAACTCGAATTTTTATTTCCAATTCTTCGCTCTGGTGTCGAGGCAAATCACTGCGTTGAATTCTTCTGCCACTCAACGCGCAATGCCTCCAGAATCCGGCAGAAAGTGGGGAACGGAGTGTCTTAACACTAGGTTCCCTCTGCCTACCATGCTATGTGCGGGATACAGCGTGAAGCTAATTTATTTAAAAAGAACTATATAAGAAATTGAAAATAAATAAAGTAATATAGCCTTCATGGTGAAGGTGTAAAATCATTTTTTATTCAGAGAAATATTAGCATTATAAATACAAATGTTTCGTGTACAGCTCAGAACAGCTAAGTAATTCAAATAATAAAATTTTCCAGTGAAAAGGTACAAAAAAAACAAAACAAATCTTATTTGAAATTAATAACTATATCCTTATACCAAAATTAATATCTATGAACTTAGCAGAGCATTATCCAGCTGATCATAAATAAAATTGAGTTCTCTTCACATGCAGCTGAGTTCTATACTTCCTAATAGGTTAAAAACACCCCAAAAAAAAGTTATAAATGATCTGCTATGCCTTGGCAGAAAAAATCGAGTAAGTTGACCTTTTATATACATTTTTAAAGATTTCATATATTCAAGTATGGTCCGCTGGCAGTTTTTTAAGAGTTCTGTTTTTTCTTTCAGGGTGAATATCATAGACCTTCATATATTCTTCTGAAAAATGAAAATTATATTTTCGTCTCAACAATTTAAATTGAAATTTTCCATCAAATTTAATTTTCAACTAGGCTCTGCGGGCATTTTTCAAAAGTTCTGGCTTTGTAATAGGCTTTTTATAATAGAACTATTCATATTCTGTTAACAATCGAAGAGTTTCCGAGTCTGAGTACAATTTAAAAAATATAATACTTTTTCGTATGAAATGAAAAGTAAACTTTGACATTTTTCTACATTTAATACATTGAACTATGCCCTGCTGGTAGTTTTTTCTGAGTTCTGGTCTTTGTCCAGGCCAAATTACATATGGCTATTTATATTCTGCTGAAAAATCCCGTCCCGAGTTCCCGCTTTTGAGCACGGTATTAACACTTGACACTATCGGCCCGCCCGCGGCTTCGCTCACTTGAACAACATGATTATTGATTTAATGTTTAGGTGTCTGACTACTATAATGACTTCTAATATGATTCTTTTACTACATTATTGTAATTTCTTTACAGATTTTTTTATGATTTATGAAGGTGTTTAAATAATGGTGAAGGTCACCGTTACTACTACACTTGATGCGAAAACAATAATAAGGGCCGACAAATGTATAGGGGGTGAGAAAAGTCTTATTGTGTGAGAGAAACAGGAGACCGGCTTCGTTCTTAACCCTACTCCGTGCTGTTTACTGGGTCAGAAGTACACTTGTCGACGACTGGTGGGGATAAGTAATTAAATGACGATTGATCAGTTATCGGCCGGGGATGAAAAATTATTAAATTAAAAAAATGGTTATTAAAAAATAGGATTTGGTGGAAAAAGGGTGAAAATTTAAGTTCGTATGTATTATTAATGCGATATATAAAAAAAAATTTAAAAAATGTCTACAAAATAAAAAAACATGTTAAACGTGGACAACTCTTATCGCTAAAGGGTATGAAAAATACATGTTGGCCGATTCTCAGACTCTATATGCTCACAATATTTCATGAGAATCGGTCAAGCCGTTTCGGAGGAATGCGGGAACGAACGTTGTGACACGAGAATTTTATATATAAGATTTTTCAACAAATCGAATTTTCAACTATGCTCTGCTGACATTTTTACACGAGTTCTACTTTTTAGGTAGGCTTTTTATAATACAACTATTCATATTTAAAAAAAATAGAAGAGTTTCTGCGTCTGCGCATAATTTTATATATTTTTTTAATTACTTTACGATTTGAACAATTTATGAAATGTAATAATAATAATAATAATAAACCCGCAGGGCAGCTTGTGGCGAGCTGTTGGGGAGTGGCGATCCCACGGACCTGAGTCCTCCGGAGGGGAATTGTAATCTATCCCCCGCCTCTGGCTTGCCTTTATTGGCTGGCAGAGTGGAGCGCAAGAGCTATATGCTCGAAAGGGTGGAAGTGCTCAATCTGCGTAATAGCGGGGAAACCCGCTCACGAGCTCCTCGTGATGGTGAAACCGGTGCACACCTCTCTACACCCTTAGCCGACCACGCCGATGTTGCGCCCAAGGCACTACGCCGCTTTGTGGGGGCCCACCTAGTGGGAGGCGAGTCACCGTCCGCCAACCATTCAATTTGAGACTATTGTAAAGGCGGACGTCCGTTAGTCTCACTCAATAGCCCAGTAGCCAGTCCATCCAAATTCCATTCCATAGTTCTAGTTTAGATTTCTACATTTTCCATAGTTCCTACGCATTAACCGGCGACCATCTCTGGGTCATCTTACCTGTGGTTACGCAGAGATGGATCCCGGCTGATGCGTCACAGTAAAACATTTGTATATTCTCTAAGGGGCCTCTACGTGTTGGACCTGTGTCCCCACGCAAGCCTTCCAAAGGACCGGGTTCTTTTGAACCCGTGAACTATGAAAGAGAAACATAATAATAATAATAAACTCTTTATTGTACACCCCAAAAAAGAAATAATAAAATACAAATATAAGAACATGTACAATAGGCGACCTTATCGCTGAAATAGCGATTTCTTCCAGGCAACCTTAAGGCGTTGGAAATTGCAAAAAAGAAAAAAATTAGTAGTGAGTAGGGTGTGAACAATACTCAGTATAAATAATACATAAACATACATAAAGACAATTACATATATACATATTACCTACATACAAACATACATACATACATACATACATACAAAATATTCAATTTATAAAATAGGTAAGTATATTAATAATACATACTAACAGAACAGGAAAATATACACATTATTTTTTCTGTATAAATTTTTTTTAACCTGATATCTACAGAACTATTGTTAAAAATGATCAAGAACTATTTTTCTCCTCCCCACGTATGCAAAACTTGCCTTGATTTTTATTTGCAAAAAACTGAATTTGAAAATATTTTTAAATACCTGTTTTTAGACCTGTTTTAAGAACATATTAGTACCTGTTTTTAGAACATATTTTTTAAATAACTATTTTTAGAGTAAAAACGCCAAAACTGTTTTTCAAATCCATCAGGAACTATAGAACTCAGCTGTTCGAAGAGAACTGGATGTTATTTTAATCTGTTGGACAATGCTCTAGTAAATTCTATATTCCTAAATTTGCGTCTAGACGCTTCTATTACTAAGATATAATCTCTATAATATTTAATATCAGACCAACATCTCTTTGTATTATCAATCAAAGGTCAACCTTTATTGTTGAACTACAAAAGCCCGTAAATCTTGTTAAGCCTATATTGGCTAGCATCTAGTTAATTTAATAATAAAATTAATATCCAATATCTCTTTACTTTGATAATAGAATATAAAATATTGATAGATACCAAGTTATAATAAGGGAAAATTTGTATTGTATTTTCTTATACGATTGTTTCGACCTATTTATATTGTATTGTATTTCATAGTTCATACAGATGAAGCTGCAGGCAATAACTCGTCTAAGAAATTCAACTCAGTATATTTATCAACCCACAACCCAAGCTTAGCTTCACATTAGTCTTTAGATCTTTAAGCTTCTTCAAGTAAAGATCAAACATCAACTCAAGCACTAACGCTAACAAGTTCATTATATATACAGAAGTTTTGAAAATGAAACAACTGCTACCTAATTATATTTTCACTTGCTTTGTGTCGTTTCTAATAGCTGGAGCTGGCGTTTTTATTTCTATAGTTTGAGTATATCTGGGCTATAGTTAGGACGTTTGAGCTGTATTTTAGCTATAAACAGATTAGTTTGGGGAAAGTTTTTTTTTTAATGTTTCAGGGTATGTTCTTATTTTTGAAATTTCTGAATTGTTCATAACAGTATTTTAGAATGGGGACGGACCCTTCGGCCCCCCCTTAAGCCCATGAATTTGGCCCCGTTGGTCAAATGGAGGTAACGTTAAGGAATTTTGTATGACACATGACACCCTAAGTTAACGAAGACCACCACCTGTACAATAGGTTACATCAAACTTAACTTTAATTAACTCGATGTAATGCTCTCTATACTCTATACTCTATACATGCTCTATCCAACACAAATAGATTTTTTTATTTCGAACCAGTAGTTCCTGAGATTAGCACGTTCACCCAAATAAACTCGTCAACTTTACAATATGAACATAGATCTCGGACACAACTATCGATTTTTCATGCCGACAAATAAATAAAAATAGCATGTCGATAAAATGTCATTAAGTTCACGCAATCGAGGTTGCGGGCGACAACTAGTGGATTCATAAATTTTGATAAAACACGGTCATTCTGAATGCATACAATTCACTTCAATGTATGATTTTATTTATTTTTCATAAAACATTTTTTTTATTTATACAAAATATGACGTATTTTTGACTTTCCGATCTCTTTAAAAATATACTTTTTAATGCAAAATCATTAAATTTTAAATGTAAACTATAGGTAATCGCTGTAAAAGTGAGTTGTACAGCGTAATAGGTAAAAAATATTTTTAAACTGTTTCAAAAAAATACAAAAAAATATAAGAACTGTTAGAGTTAATATAACAAAATGTTTTTCAAATTTACAATACCATCTACATACGAAGCGGCTTCAAGATGTTCGTTCAGAAATTATAGTCTAGACATAATCTTGTTAGACTGAAAAGATTTTCTTAAAGCTTTTCGTACTTCTATTTTCCGTTTGAATAAAATTCTTTTAAGATCTACTTGTAATATTTTAAGGTTTTTTATAAAGAAATACCAACATCTTAAGATTGTGAGGTGTTTCATATTAGTGATGAATGTGGTTACGTACATATAAATGAAAATTAAGTTTCATTTATATGTACGTAACCACATTCATATAAATGAAAATTAAGTATTCACTCATTTTGTATGTAATAGACAACAAATAAAAGTTTTAAAAGTTTTTTTTAATCAGCATAACCATGGATGATGGATGTATCCCGCATATGGAGATAGCAGAGGGAACTCAGTGTTTACTACTTTCCGGCGATTTTTTCGCGGCATTGCGTGTTGAGTAGCGAAATTAACGTCGCTTAACGCCGAATTTTTGTTTGCCAGAGTGAAGAAATTAAAATATTGAATCAGAATCAATCAGCTTCACGTTGTATTCCGCGCCCAGCAGGGTAAGCAGAGGGAACCTAATATCAAGACACTCCATTCTCCACTTTCCGCCGAATTTTGAAGGCTGGATGGAAATATAAATTTAAATAAATATTTCATTTCCTCGGGTAGGAATCGAACCAGTCACACCCTTGTGCCCCTGCGCCACGACGGCTTTTAACGATTTTTTTCTATGAAATGTATATAAATTTTCTATTACTTGTGATGTAAGTTCTTTTCAAATTTAGTAACTGGAGGTTCACGAGAAGTACCCGAGGTTTTAATTACGCGGCAAATTTTATATAAAATACAGCAAAAGCCGATTTTTTTTGCGCTTCTAGTCAATATATGAATATTTTATATGAATTTGTATAAACTAATAATAACAAATAAATGTCTTGACAGACGGACAACAAGGAGATCCTATAAGGGTTTCGTTTTTCAATGTGAGGTACGGAATCCTAAAAAAGAAACTTTCACAATTTTCTGTCAAAATAATATTTTTTTTATTTATAATAAACATTTATGACAAGAATTCTGATTCATTTCATTAATTGAGCTGTTATACTTGAAACAAAAACAGTATAATTGGGTCAAGTAGTAGACAGGTACAGAAATAAATGACTTCTTTTATAATGTAAAGTAAGTATGAAGTCTTCCAACTTTAATATTTATGAGGTTTCGTATATGGATAATTTTGTGATTTGACTTTTAATTACATAATTTTTAATCTTTTAATCACATTAACAGTTTAAATTTGGTTCTATATTTTATTTATTTTACGTGTTCTATATTTAAATATTGTTTTACTATAAGATATTGTACTTTTGCAGGGTAGACAGAGGGAACCTAAGACATTGTGTTCCTCACCTTCCGTTAATTTTCTTGACATCGTGTATTGAGTGGCGGAACTCAATGCCGTATTTTAAATGAAATATAAGTAGGTAAATAAATTAAAGGAAGTTATCCATTATGTATGACACTTGCTGTAAAATGACGCCGGTCGTGGCGCAGGGGCACAGGGGTGTGACTGTTACACTACGTACGGGTAATTTATTATTATTCATTAGTATTTTAATTTGAGGCCGGAAAAAGTATATAATCCACTGGTTGTGGGTTCGATCCCCCGTCGAGGAAATAAAATATTTATAAAAATTTTTTTTTTCATTTCTTCGATCTGGTGTCGAGGCAAAGTGTGGCTTTGAGTTCCGTCACTCAACACGTAATGCTTCCTGAACTCGGCGGAAAGTGGGAACGTAGTGTCTTAACACTATGTTCCATCTGACTACCCAGCTTTTATTTTTAATTTAATTGAATTAATTTTATTTTTTATTTCTGGAGTGGGCACAAGACTATTTTGGGGTCGATACGGCCTACTTGGCCCAAATATTCTCACTTACGACCGTCCCGTTGTGACGCCGGGAGATGTCTGAATGTAAGCACGATAGTGGTGATTTCAATTGAAATGGATTGTTTTCATTTAACGTACCTACTGGTAATCTGGTATATATGTAAGCAAATAAATGTTTTAACTCTAGTTTAACAAGAGGAAAAGAAGTACTATGACACTCCGTTCCCCATTTTCTGCTGAATTCTGGAGCATTGCATTGGGTGTTTATTTGCGGAACTCAACGCCACGCTTTGCTTCGACACCAGTGCGATGAAATGAAAATATTAAATATTTCACTTCCTCTAGTGGGAGTCCAACCCACAACCTGTCGCGTTTACAGTCACACTTTATGACCCTGCACCATTATTTAATTAAATGACATTATAATAAATAATTTAATGTAATTTAATTAAATTATTCCAGAAACAATGGCTCAAAACTTGAGCAATAGGTGGAGGACGGAGTGTCCTAGCACAATCTAATAAAAACACATACGTAAGACAACAAATATAATAAAAATAAGCTACAGTTTACGGAGCTCGTATATAATAAGAACTGTAAAAGTAACGTTAACTTTAAGCTAGTACCGAAGTAGTTCAAAACTCTTATGGCACAGCAAATAACTTGTCCAGAAGTAAATATAGTCTCCAGAATTTATCTAATAATACGACATTTTCCTTTTACAATTTGATTTGAGGCCGGTCGTGGCGCAGCGGCACGAAGTGTGACTGTAAAACCGACTGGCTGTGGGTTCGATCCCCACTTGAGGAGATGAAGTATTTACTTAAATTTATATTTCCATTTTTTCGCTTTGGTGTCGAGGCAAAGCGCGGCGTTGAGTTCTGCCACTCAACACGCAATGCCTCCAGAATTTGGCAGAAAGTGGGGAACGGAGTGTCTTAACACTAGGTTCCCTCTGCCTACCCTGCTGTGTGTGGGATACAGCGTGAAGCTGATTTACAATTTGAATACATTTTAAAATGAAACTCTTAAACACACGGTAACACATAACATGGTAAAATGAATTTAATTCTTGTATTATCACTAAAAACAATTAAATCAGCCTCACCATTTTGAATGCACACAGCTACGTAGGCAGAGGGAACCTAGTATTAAGACACTCCGTTCCTTATTTTCCAAAGCGAAGAAATTAAAATATTATTAATATTTTTATATAATAGTTAATTCCCTCGAGTGCGAATCGAACCTACAATCGTCGCGTCACAGTTACACCCTTGTGCCCACGCCACAACGACTATTATCATACCACATATATTATTCCACTTTGTTTAAAACTTTATATTATAAAATAAAAAACAACACACCGTTGACTTAATAAAAAAATGAAATATAAAGCATACGTAGCCCTTTCTTACAATATTTTAAAACAAATAAATAAAATTAACAATAGAACAGTGGTTATAAAAAGTATTACAAGAAAATAAAGGTATTTATCAATGTAATATATTACTTTATATTCATTTTGTACTGCCCAAAGGTCCGGTCCAGACCACCCACTCGCAGGCGCCACTTATTTACATTACGGTGTCATAATGAACCCACGCAATTTACTGATATAAAGTTTATACTTGATATAAATTATATTATTATAATTTTGAAATATTTTTAAAACATTTTTAAAGTGTTAATCCACACTTAGGAAAGATAAATACTTAATTAGAAAACGTATAAAAATTTGAACGTAGTGGGACTCGAACCCGCGCCTCCTGGAAATCGACCAGGCGCTCTGACCACTGAGCCATACGTTCTCGCCATATATATTTCGACGTAGCTTGGCTAAGTAATATAATTTTAATATTTATTTCAAAGTAAAAAAGATGAATATAGAAGTAGATCAGAGGCCAGTCGTGCTGCGGTGGCATACACATATGATTATAAGCGCGTTCGTTGTGAGTTCGATTTCCACTCAAAGAAATGAAATTCGAACCCACAACCGCTACAGTCAGACGTTATGCCGCTGTGTCACAAAGGCTTGATACAGCCTTAAAAATTGAATTGAAATTCTAAAAACATTTAAAATTAAAAATACTAAGGGTTTTGTCATATTAAATGCACTATTACTGTACATTTAGTTACCGACACGTGCGCCGTAGTCTCCGCGTTCGCGTGTTCTAAAGGAGTTGTTCATGATTACGAGTGAATAACATAGCATCTAGCATTATACTAGTTGCAGTTCCGAGTACATTACATTTTTTTATAAGTATTTTCTCTTTTAACGGTTTTTTTTAATATATTTTTTATGGTTTTTGAATATAGGAAAGGAAATGGTAACTTTTTTAAGTGTTGTTGTTATGTTATGTTTATTATTTGTTTTTCTCTGTAGTGTTAAGACACTCTCGCTACACGCATTGTCTCATTCGAGACATTAAAAAACTACAAAAAAGTTAGCACGCGCGTTTTCGCTCCGCGGAATGGTAACGACATGCTCCTCGATGTGGAAATCAAACCTATAACTTTAGCGTATACGGCTGTGCTTCGCTGGCTTGGTTTTTTTGATCCGCATTTTGATGCATAAGTATGGAGATTTAAAGAGGACCGAAACGGTATCCAAAAAACTATACTGATTGAAGTACACTTCATATTATGTAATTAAAATATCTTGTAATGACATCGATCTTTTCCACTCGACAGCAACTGTAGTTGACCTGTTGCCCTATTTTAGAAATAACAACGTTTATTAAAGGGAGCGGCTCGCCCTCAATTAACAAAACTGAAAGTAAATTATCAACTGCCCTACGAAAAAACCTATACAAAAAAAGAAAACCAGACAGGCGCGAGTCTGGTTTTCTTTTTTTGTCAGGCAGGGCTCATCGCTCGGGTACCGTATAAAAATTTGATAGCTCCAGGTTTTTCAGAAATTCAAGCTTAGCTTAGCCAGAACTCTTTCATCTGATACCTGACTTGAACTGGCGGCTTTAATACCAATTTTTAAAGCTATTATTTTTAAGGATTTAACCACAAATGTATAGTTTCAGTTTTTTTCCCAAACTAGTACTACCTGTAGATGCCAGCTGCCAAGTTTCATAATTCTAGGTGAACTGGAAGAATCCTATTAATTTTGGTTTTTTTATAGGGTCGAAATGCGCATTTTTAACAATGGAAACGGCCACATTTTTTTTAAATAAACGTAGAAATACTTTTTTTTTTACAGATTGATCTATAGGCAGACAGACAGTCGGACGACGAAGTGATCTTATAAGGGTACCTTTTGTTCTTAAAAGGTGCGGAACTCTAAAGATACTAGATAAAAATAAGTCACATTCTCGATATTTAGATTATTTAACAGATCAGAATAGTGAGGCCAGTTGTGGCACAGGAGCATAGATGTGTGACTGTAAACGTGACATATTGTGGGTTCCAGTCCCACTCGAGGAAATGGAATTGGGCCTTGGGTTCCGCAACTCAACAGGCAATGTCTCCAGAAATCGGCGAAACGTAGGGAACAGCGTGTCTTAACACTATTCTCCCTCTGCCTACTCTGCTACATGCGAGATACAGCGTGAAGCTGAAAAAAGTAGGAGACATTGTAAAATACGTAAACATTATTAAATCCTAAACGAATTTGTATCTACAACTAGTATATACAAATATATTTAGATGTATACAAATGCGCAACGACAGACTTATAAATAAGTTATAACATATCCAGTTACGTCTTCAACATGTGTTCATAATTCATATTAACATGTATGAACCTGAATTGAAACTTTAAAGTGTATAATTTGAAGCTCAACGAGAAACTTTTCCCATAGAAGACGTAAGGTAACGTACTTACCCTTTAAGAAGAGTTATTGTGGCAGATTTTTGTGGGCCTTCGGTTTTAAACTTAATAATATAATATTTTTTTTAGCTTCACGCTGTGTCCCACATGAAGCTAGAAAAGCAGAGGAAAACTAATTCAATAAATCGAGCGGGAATCGGACTCATAACCGAATTTACAGTCACGACTGGGTCAATTTTCTTTAGCCGGCTTATTGATTAGAGATGAAACGTATTTGCAAAATTCAATACCAGGGCTTCCTAGTACGGGTACATAAAAATACCAGAGTCGAAAAACAGGCTAAAATGTTTTAGTATTTGTCAGTTTTAGTATTTGTCAGTACGGCTTTTATGCGAAATGGAATGCGTCAGAGAAAGAAATACTCGCGGTGGCAGAAAATCCAATCTCCGCGCGTCCGAATAATGTAAAAAATACTTGCATAGAAAATTGGTCCGCATCTTGTACTCGTATTTGATAAATAAGGATTAAAATCGTTTTGAGACCAATCGCTTCGCAGGCGTACAAAGTGTGACTGTAGAATCGTCTGATTGTGGGTTCGATCCCCACTCGAGAAAATGAAATATTTACTTACTTCTACTTGTATATTTACATTCCTTCACTTTGGTGTCGAGGCTAAGCACGGCGTTAAGTTCCGCCAGTCAACACGCAATGCCTCCAGAACACGCCAAAAAGTGGGGAACGGTATGTCTTAACACTAGGTACCCTCTGCCTTTCCCTGCTGTGTGCAGGATTCAGCGTGAAGTTGATTTAATTTAACTTAATTTTTAAAATCGTTTAATTTTTTTTATTGCTAATAAGTTTGTATCTTATTCGAGTATCAACTACAGACTATGATCATATGCAAGTATTTATAAAATGATGTCTAGGATAAACCTAGCCGATTGCAAACTTGAGTTTTAGTGACAATCTTGTACTGTGTTTTTTGTAAATGAAACTAAATATTTTCCTTTGAATTTTTTACTTGTGAATTACAGGCTTAAAACTGTCTACTCATAGATAAAAGTTTATTCAAAATCTGGCACCGTAAATACGTCTCATGCCTACTATTGGCCTTCGTTTATACATTAACAAAACGTATACTAACATAACTAATATATGTAATTAACTAGATGAATAAAAAATATATATTTTGCAATACAAAATCGAACTGTCTATAATCATCCTCCAGTGCCAGAAGCAATTTTACTCAAATGGCTTTCTACAAGAAATGCGAGATTTATATTGAAATCTTGAAGTATGTAAGAAACCAATAAAAGGCTGAGGATTTTTGCAACACATTCGATAACGTTTTACCATTTCTCTCGTATTTATAGGCTTTTACAACTTTAATAAAATGTACGACGAAACGGAAAAAAAAACTTTTAAACGTATTTTATCCTGATGTGCTTTTTGCAAGAGCACATAGAAGGGTAGGTAGAAAGAACCTGAAAATTTAGTATTAAGAAACTCCATTTCCTTTAAGACAAGATCATCACTTTCTATCGAATTCTTCACATACTCTCTTTCGCCTCGACGGCCCGCCAACACTACATAATAATATTTTGATTCCCTAATAAATGCGATAGTTTTGTATTCGAGTTCCAAAAGGGGAGAAATCATGCTTATAATAAAATGTACGAACCTAATGTAAATAATATTTAACCCACACCGTCGCGTTGCCCCTGCCACCACCATAACAAATTCATTTTTTTTTTTCAATTTTTTCTATTACATGAGAGGTCAGTAAGAATTGTTTAGGCCAGTCGTGGCGCAGAGGCACACGCATGTTAGTGTAAACACGATTCCAACTAGTTGGAATGAAATATCCTACAGTTTATTTAATTGGATATTGCTTAATATGACACAAAATTACTTATTTTAATAAAGACATCAAGCGGAAAGTGACAAATTTCTTACATTCCATAGAAGACAAAGCACCGATACTTTCATATCAAAAAAACGTTTAAATATGAAAGGAATGAATAGAAAAGATTCAATTATTAATAATTAACACAAGTGTCTCGACACGAGAGCGAAGAAATGGAAATATAAATTTAAGTAAATATTTCATCTCCTCGAGTGAGGATCGAACCCACAATCAGTCGATTTTACAGTCACACTTTGTGCTGCTGCGCCACGACTGACCGCAATTTGTTATTCGCCTAAATATTATTTATTAATATTTTCATTTCTTCGCTCTGGCATCAAGGCCCGACACTAAGTTCCTACTCAATACGCTATGCCTACAAAATTCAGCAGAAAGTAGGAAACGGTGTGTCTTAACACTAGGTTCCCTCTACCTACTCTGCTGTGTGCGGGATACAGCATGAAGCTGATTTATTTGATTTATTTTATATCTCTAAATACATATTATTATTGTTGTCTTGTTCTTAATTCTAAAATGCACTCTACTCACAATATTACAATACAACCCCATACTGTATCAAATCTGCTACCTCCTTCTAAAACACATTTCCGACTGAACGCTCCTAAATATTTACCTTAAGATATCGAACACCTTTTAAAACATCTTAATATCGGAGCATCTTCGAGCGTAAATAATTAACAGATATTGTTACGTTTGATTGCTTCTCTTGATTGACTAAAATTGAAAGTTGAAATAAAGGTTTCAGTTTACATTGGTAGGATTCTAAATTGTTGCATAGATGGATGTATTTTGAAGTAATGGATTCAATTTTTGTTCAGGATAAGTGACGCAGCGCCAAAGGGTCTAACTGTAAACGACACAGGTAGTGGGGTCGATTTCAATCCGTAGAATGAACTATTTTAATATACTAATTTCTTTCCACTAGTAACAAGGCAAAGCGTGGCGTTGAATTTCGTTATTCAACAGCAATGTCTGTGTATGTTCTGTGGAAATTGGGAAATAGAATTACCTTAACGGGAACGGGGTGACATAACATTATGTTCCCAGGTGCCCAAAATAAATCCAAAAAAATAATAAATAACCTTAAATACCAAAAAAATCCTATTTCGACAATATAAAGGGAATCAAAATTAATAGGGTACTTCTGGTTGACATAGAATTATGCAGTTTGGCACTAACTTTTAAATAAAAAAAGAATCATCAAAGTTGGTTCACCCAGTTAAAATGTTCTAAGATAACAAATATAAAAAAAATACAGTCAAAATGGTATTCTTCTTTTCTAACAGAAGTCGGTTAAAAAATACGTACAAAGACTTATGTAAGTTCATGGGGAAAAAATACGCTTTATTTAAATCCAAAGCCATGGAAGCATTTAGCTCTAAAAATCTGAACCGAATATTGTTGTAAAGGAATTTGTAATAAGCTCTAGACTATTGAAAATTCTCGATTACATTATGAGATGAAATTGATATTATATTTTCTCAATTTTTCCAGTTTTTAATAATTTTTCTCGCTTATGACAATAACATATTTTTGCATTTTCCCTATTGGGAAAGATAGGACTTGAGTGTTTTAACGCTAGGTTTCCTCTACGTACTCTGCTTTATGCGGGATACCAGATACAGCGTGTAGCTAAACTAACGAAATCTATGTTGAATCTACACTGGTCATAGAAAATCCGGAGAAATTATCTATGCTCACTCATGATATTAAAGAAAGAAAAGAGAGAAGAATCTCTCAAATGTATATTTTTAACAAATGATTAATTTAGAAATTTTGAATGAATTAACATTTTAAAAATAATATTATTACAAAATCCGCCTTCCGCTGATTGAACACTGACCTTGTTTCCCGCTAATATTCTATCATTTATCATTTTAAAACCACTCGACTGTGTATATTTTCAATTTCTTTATAAAAGTAAAATCCGCTATCGCGCGACAATTGTGGGTTCGGTTCCCAGTGAAAGCATAAAAATATTTTTTTATTACTTCATCCTCAAAGCGAGTCTAGTAAGGCACTACGAGGCATCGCATATTGAATGATGAAACTTCAACGCCTTGCCTTGTTACCCTAAAAATAACAATAATTAATGATAGGTGAGGAGATACGCTGTATCATATATATTAATATAAATCAATTTATATATTGAACATCGAGGTAGGCCCACTTAGTAAAGCGTGAGATAAAACGTGACTTTATCTTAAAAATGAATGCACAATCTTTTGTGGACCGTCCTTTATGGGGCGAGGCGTTGTACGTTGGCGTGTTTGCGTTTTTTTGTACGAAAATAAAATTATTGTCTTAATTTTTTTTATGTTAATAATATTTTGTAGAAAACGCAGTGTTGTATTCCGCTACTTAACAGGAAGTGGTTCGAAATTTGGGCGATGCGTGGGGAGCTGAGTGTCTTAACATTATGCCTATGCTATGAACCTTAGAATATTACTTTTGTTGGAAAAGATTTTTTTTATGAATTGTTTTCTCTTTCTTGATTACAGTTTATCTTAAAAGAAGAAGAAACAACTTATCTGTATCAGATTAAAATCTACGCTGTACGTTGTATCACGCACTCAGCAGGGTAGACAGAGGGAACCTACTGTTAAGATACTCAGTTTCCCCATTTTCGATCAAATTCTAGAGCTGGAAATAAAAATCCTAAATACTTCATGAGTTCGAGTGGGGATCGAACCCGATCCCCGATCGAATTATTTGGTGACGATCGCTATCTACGTCAAGTTTGTCAATTTGGGAAAAAAAATTTTTTACAAAGACATCATTACGGCGCGCTGTAATCCTTAAATCGACTGGAGAGGTGGTGCCATTAACTGTACAAAAAGTTCGTTTTTGTATGTATTTTAACCTCATTTTCGCCTAATTTTCAAGATATTCCGTGTTGAATAGTAAAACTCCTTACCTCACTTGGTGCTGTTGTATTCAGAGCGAGATAATGAAAGCATTCACCAATGGAAATTGAACCCACAATGTGTCACGTTTACCACACGCTTACACACTCCTGTGCCACTGCGCCACGACTGGCCTCAATATTGGTTTATCCATAGATTAATGTCGACACCAGGATCAAAACAAATTAGACTTCATTAAAAGTTTACAAACTCAATTTATATCCTGAGACATGCTCAGAGATGCTTATATTAATTCCTAAGACGTAATAACTTTTATTTTTATCTGTACTTTTTAACATATATACATTATTTCTTTAATATTTAATGCTGTCGTGGCGCAGTGGAACAGCGTCTGACTGTAAACGCGATAGTTGTGGGTTCTAAGCTCACTCTAGGAAATAATTGAAGATATTTAAATTATTTTAATTTCCCCATTCTGGTAGGAAAAGACGGCGTTAAGTTTCTCCAATGTAAAGTGCCGGAACTCATCGTAATGTCTGGAAAATTCTAAGTTCTCTCTGTATGCCATTCTATGACGAAAAAAAATTTGACGCTGTTTTGCTTGTAATTATTTTTTTTATTAATTTTCTTGTCATATTAACGAGGCAATCTTAAGGCTAGGTTCCCAAACTTTTGCCTAGCCAAATACAAGTTACATTACGGGAAGCTTAAAAGATATATATGTATATTTATAAGAAGAACGAGTTTCAAATCTTAGTATGCTTAGTAGTAGTAGTAAAATTATTAAAAAAGAAACACTAACAAAATATGAAATTTTATTGTTGTTCATGAATGAATATCAACGGCAAAATGTATTACGTTTTTAAATAGCATTTAAAATCCCAAAGCCTTTTAGACAGTGTCGGATACGGCGCGAGTTTTCTTGTCGACGACACTTTTATTATATCGCAAGCTCACCCCTTTGTAACATAATATTATTGAATTATTCATAGATAATGTAGCTGTTTTTTCTTATAATATTTTCAAACAGTTATCTTTGGTTTTATATCCTTATGGAGAAGTTGAGGCCAGTCGTGGTGCAGTGGCACAACCTGTGACTGCAAACGCGATGGTTGTGAGTTCGATTCACACTCGTAGGAATGAATTATTTTTATTTAATCGCTCTAGGCACACTTATATTAAAAAAAAAACCTAAGTCTTAAGAAATATATCACATTGTTATTCAATAAATCAAATAATATGTAGTTCTTTTTCTATAATAACTATCCCTTTTTCAGACTCCCCGTTTTCCGCGTGAACTCCATAAGGCTTGTTGAGTGATAACACAGGTGGTCTTATGTCACCGGAGTCGGAGTCGACCATAAAAAAACACAATAAATATGTATATTTTTAATAAATTATTAGATACTATATACTTAAAAATTCATAGTTTTGTTTTATAACACCGTAAGAATCATTTACACGAAAAAGATGGAAAATTAGTCTGTAAGTGTTTAACAAGATATAACTTTTAATTAGTTTACCGCAATAGCAAGGTAGAAACGGCGACCTATTGTTATGAAATTTCATTGTACTTTTATTATAATTTATCATGTCTTGAAAATCCCGTTATTAAAGGATTTAGGCCATAGATATCCAAGAAAAAAGCAGCTTTATTTTTTCCCTTGTATCAAGATAGGCAAAGGGGATTTTACACCGTATTTTTCAGACTACGTGTTGAGTGGCGTAACTCAACTGCGCGCTTTGTCATGTTAAAATAGTAAGAAATTGTAAAATTATATCTTATATAAATTTCCTCCATCGATCGAGTACTTGAAGAGAAGAAAAGGATAGTGTCATCTGCATACGAAAAAAACTTACCATTTTGGAGATTTAATTTACATAAATCATTCACGTGTAATAGAAAAAGTATTGGTCCGGGATACTGCCTTAGGGCACACCGTTTTCAATGTATAAGTCGGAACAAATTTAAGAGTTATTAACTTGTTGGCACTATATATATACTACACACACTATACTCGTGCTGTGTGATCCCGGCCTAGAAAAGGATCATCCTGGTACTGATTGTGTCGTAAGAAGCGACTAAAGTACGTGTGGTAGAGTCACGTCGCCAGCAATGGCAACATGCATGGGCAGACTCGACCGGATCATTACCACCCCCGGCATTTAAAACCGGTGTAAAGTAGTGGCTTTATGCCACTGCGTTTCGCATCAGGTAATGCCGGGCTCCGGCGCCCAATCCATCTTAAAGGAAGGCAACGCACATGCAGCTCCTGAGGTGTTGCACGCGGTCGTGGGCGGCGGTAATCACTTACCATCAGGTGACCCAAACGCTCGTTTGCCTTTTCTTTTCCATAAAAAAAAATATACTTTTATGTTTATAGCCAAAAGAGTATAGTCAATTGGTAATATCCATCTTAAGGTGCTTAATAAAACAGTTATTAATTATTTATAATAGATATGATTAATGAAAATGTTTACTGTAATTTTTCATCAACAGAAAAGGAAAACGTAGTGTACTATCACTAGTTTCTTCCTACTAACGCTTAAAATTTGGAAAATATGAGAAAATAGGTGAATGTACCTATATAAAGTAAGTATATGCAACAGAAGATAATACGTGTCGTAAGATAATTTGCATTACATACGAGTAAGCACTTTGTTGTCTTTAAACGTAACTGTAAAGTCTCATTCGTATTAAAACTCGCTGGTAATCTCCCAACCGCTTGGAAACACATGATAAATATAGTTCCACAATATAATTAAAATATAATTACATTTGATAGGCAGTAAGCCCCGATTCTCTTTGCCTTACATAGTAATTCGCTTTTTCGTAACGATTTTAAGCCCCTAGCAGGGCAGGCCCAAATAACGTTATGTCAAGACACTAAATATTTCACTTATGCACGAATTCGAGACAATGCGTATGGCGTAGTGAACCTTAACGCCGCGTGTTGTATACTTGGTATATGAGGAATTGAAAATTTCGGAATTATTTATATAAAATAATTTTACCTAGTTAAATCGAACTTAAAACCAACACTTCTCAATTGCACTATAATATACTTCTTTATAATTTAAATAACCATTTATAATTAATCAAGACATTATTGGCCAGCCTTATGCAAGAATAGATTAAGTGACTTATTAGAAATTATTTATACATATTTAGAAAGACTTATTTCAGTGTATCATAAAACAAAATGGTCATAAAATCCTGTAAATTTTTAAGCCAGTTACTTTACGTTAACGTAACAGGCTTATGTGATTTAAACTGGCTTCTAAGAAAAAAATTTTTTTCATAGTAATACCCGTACTGTGATATTTCTGTGCCATTTCTAATTTCTTTTATTTTCAGTTTTATCCCACATTTTGTATTATAAAATGAGTGTAGTGTATCATTACTTCGTTTTCAAATCATTTAGATACTTTTAATATATTTTATGAGCAATAGGTAGGCAGAAGTAACCTAGGAACCTAGTGTTAAGACACTCAGTTCACATGTCAAATATCATTATATATAGGCAAATGTAAATAATAAAATATATAAAATGTTTATTCATGTAAAATATATATTTAATATTATATTCCATTCATCCCTAGTTAATATACAAAGAACCTTAAAAAACTCCATTCTTTTTGCAAGTAAAAAGGCTGATATTTTTCTAAATAAGCAAGTAGGTAGGTACTTACTCAGCGTTACGTAACGACATCTCATTATCCCGTCTCTAGGGTAGTGTTACTTGCTTTCCTGTACGCATTGTATTTCTTATTATACATTTTTTTAGCTTCATACTGTAACCCACATGCAAAAGGGAAGGCAGAGGGAACCTAGTGGTAAGAGATACGTTCTCGATTTTCCGCCACGAGACATTGCTTATTGAGTGCCTAACTCAACGCCGTGATTTGTTTAAAAGGCGAAAAAAAGTTTCTATTTTAATTTTTTTATGTAATCATTCTATCGAGTGGAGGTCAAAACCAAAACTCTTAACTTAAAAACCAAAACACTTAAATTTATATGTAAATGAATAATACAGTAACCGGGTCAGTCTCCAAAATAATTTTTTGCGCATTTTCATTATTTTTTATTTTCAGTTCTGTAAAAGCCTAATTTTATTCGTAATTTAGGTATTAGGTATTCTAGCAACGTTAAAAAAAAGAATTCTAATTACTCTGGGTGAAATTACTCTGAAATTAATTATACTCATATTTTATGCTATATTAAAAGAAACTACTAAAAATAGTTGTTTGAAAATATTGCATACATCAAGGAATACAAAAATACTAAGAGACGGTGGTACAAAATATGTTTTTTCGAGCATTATATTATAAATTTATTATTTTTATTTTTTCTTTGAACGGTCAATATCTGGAAAATGTAACAATTTCGGACCATACTATAAAATACTTGGAAATTACCTCATCTATTACTCTTTTTTTTTTATGGTAAAGACACGGCAAACGAGCGTGCGGGTCACCTGATGGTAAGTGATTACCGCCGCCCACGGCCCCGTGCAGCCCTAGAGCTACAGGTGTGTTGCCGGCCTTTAATATGGGTTGGGCCCCGGCGCCCGGCATTACCTGATGCGAAACGCAGTGGCATAAGGCCACTACTTCACGCCGGTTTTAAATGCCGTGGGTGGTAATGATCCGGTCGAGTCTGCCCATGCGTGTTGCCATTGCTGGCGACGTGACTCTACCACACGTACTTTAGTCGCCTCTTACGACACCACCAGTACCAGGATGATCCTATTCTAGGCCGGGATCACACGGCAATAAATTATTACGCTATTCGTTTGTCTATAGATCTACCCATCGCCCTATATAATTTATAAACTTAAAGGAGAAGCTTTAAGAAAACATTACAAACATATTCAAAACGAACACAATCGAAATAAAGGTGACTCTAAATTTCGAGGATACTTCTTCATGGTTACACAGAGATGGCGACAGCGGAATATTTCTTGGGAATAATGTAAATTATATCTTGATAATGAAAAAGAAACGTGAGAAAAAAGTCAGTTGTGATATAATAATTTCTTGTTATCCTCTTGTTGCTTTATCTGTATACTCTAGCCTGATAAAAAAAATATATTTTGCTTTTTACACTTCTTATCCATTTCGGTCATATTGGCAGATTGGCACGCCGCTGAACCTAAGTCCACTCTATAGATAAGAATAATTTAAATGTAAAAGCTGAGCTAATGAGCTGAGCAAGTGACTAAATTTATTATTAGAAAATACCTTGTAAATTAATTTTAAAATTTGGATAAAAAAAAATGTAGGTATCATAGTTTTCAACCACAGTTCCTCATACGTACATATTATTACCTAGACATAACCTAAGCTTTCTTTTATCTTTTCATCTATATTCTACACCCAAGAAAAAAACACATCGTAACATAAATATTTTTTAAAAAAGTTAATGAAAAACAACAAATTCTTTTTAGAAAACTCTTGGGGGAAAAAATATCATTTTTTTTGTATAAAAGGAATTTTACATTACGTACATTCTATTTATATTTACGTACATTTATTTTCATCTATAAATCACGCTTAATACCAAATTTATTTACTTAATGGATTTATCTTGTCAATACCGATGAGGTTCTAATGAATCGATCTACACATAAATATGACTTGCATATTTATGTTGTTAGGATTATGTTATATACATATATTCTATACATTGATATGAGTTTTATAGGTTTTTTTTGTTGTGTCACGCGGGAATTAAACCCACAAACTTTAGCGTTTACAGTCACGTTTCATGCCACTGCGCCACGACTGGTTCCAAATAGTTGTATAGTTTTTTTGGTAAAATCAAAGTGAAAGAATATAATTTATAATGAGAAGTCACACGTTTTAGTTTTAGACAAATTAAATAGAACCACTGGCTTAGTAAATTAAATGCCTCAAGCCTTCGAAGAAACGGTGCAAAAAAGTTGAAAGTGTTTTTATTTATATAAATGTTGACATAAATTGTTCACCAACCAATATGGCATAATATAAATATTCTAAGTATTTATTTATATTATTTTATAGATAATAATATTTATTGAAACGAAAAGGAGAGGACGACGAGGACTTACGGTTAACGTCGCTTGAAAGGGTCTTCGATAGCGGTGTTATTGAAGGATCTGTCACGGCCTGTTGAACAAAAAACAAGGAAAATTACGTATGATCTATTTTTAACATATCTATATGAATTTTATGGATTTGCTTGTTTGGTTGTTTTGTATAAAAGGTTAGAAGCAACCTACTTTACTCTATTTAACGCACTGCAGGGTAGGCGGAGGAAACAAGACAATCCGTTCTCCATTAAAACAGTTCCGTTCCCCACTTTTCGCTGAATATAATTTGCTTCATTACCAGAGCGAGAAAATAAAAGTATTAAATATTTCATTTATTCAAAATAGAACCCACTATCGTCGCGCTTACTTCATATCACACACATGCCACCCGCAACCTGCCCCACGGCGTAGGCCGGCGAATTTAAAAGAGTATTTCACCCAAAGAACGTGATGAATTCTGCTTAATTTTTTTTATAAATGGATTGTATTTAATGTTATTTTTTAATGTAACTATATGAAATACTATAATTTGAATTTCCTGTGTAGTTAGTTATTGGAATTCCAGGAATTGCATTGTATTTTCATTTTGTTTTGTTTTCTTTTGTGATATATTTCCATTACCTACAAGCGTAACAAAAAAAAAACGAGTGGTAATTATTATTTTTTTCATTTTTACCATATTTGTTTTTTTTTTGCTAAAAAGATATAAAAACTAGGTATACTGAAATGAAGTACGTTGAGCACAGTTTTTTTTTAATTAACATTTTTTTTACTAAAAAATATAAAACTAGATATACTGAAATGAAGTACGTTGAAGTACGTAGTTTTTTTTTACATTTACATTTTTATAAGTAATCAACTTTAATTTTAGATTCGAGTCCTATCTCTTCAATGCAAATAGCACAAGCCAAAAAGAATTCAGAAAAATAGAAACGTTAATTTCTATTCGATTGTACTTTTATCGATTCCAATAAATTCTCGATTCGTCTGAATTTTTATTTTTGCAATAATAGTCTATCGCTGTTTTGTTTACGTTGAACAATTCACTTAACTCTTTTAGGTAGAAACAAGTCCATTCTTATTCGTCCATCGTATATACCGAATATAACACCTTTACTACTAAAAATATAATAATAAAATTTTTCAAAACAATGTTATTTCACGTTGAAGAGGCTGTCGTTGAACAGTGGGATCGTGTTTGACGACTATAAATGCGATGATGTTTATCCCCACTCAGAGGAATAATTATTAGAGCAAATTCAACTTATTATAGGGTAAAGCCACCAGTAGTCAGCCTTTTAGTGGAAAGCGCAAGTTTAAATATGTATAGAAAATTATTAAAAATAGTAATCAAAAACTTTATTTACTCATTCACTTAATCATTTATTATACTTTGTTATAAAAGTAACAGATATTATATATTTTTTCAATAAGTATTAAAAATAAAATATTTATCAAAATAAGGCATATTTCCCCAGTACTCAGCCGTCACAACCCAGTATTCAGCCATATTGGTACCAGTAATCAGCCTCTCCGGAGATCAATAGTTTAAAGCTTAATTATCTAGGAACTTAATAAATTTAATTAAATAATAAGACTTTAGTAGGTACACTAATATCATAAAAAACTAAATTTGCTTATTCTTCATTAAAATCACAATTTAAAAATTCTCAAGTTCTTCATTTCTAAAGGTTTTTCCACAACTATATGTCTTATAACTTAATGAGTGTCAAAAACTCCTTTTTGAGGGTACTCGGTGAAGTTATCTTGCTGGTAGATGCATTCTTTTTCTCTAAGGTTTTTTGCACGCATTTTTTTTATTTTTTTTTATGGAAAAGGACAAGGCAAACGAGCGTTCGGGTCACCTGATGGAGGGTGATTACCGCCGCCCACGGCCCCGTGCAACACCAGAGGAGCTACAGGTGCGTTGCCGGCCTTTAAGGTGGAGATAGACGCGCTTTTTGAAGGTACCCATGTCATATCGACCTGGAAACACTGCCGCGGGTAGGCCATTCCACAGTTCCGTGGTGCGTGGAAGGAAGTTCCTACGAAACCGCACAGTAGTAGATTGCCACGTATCCAGGTGGTGTGGATGATATTTTAACTTTTTAACGCATTTTGAATAATCTACTGCACTAGGGTCAAATGGAAAAGGAAACACTTACGAAATCCATTTTTGACGACTTCTTTCAGAGATTCCTTACTTAGTACTTTTTTCAACAATGAACAGAGAAGATTTTGTCAATAGTTTTAGCGTTTGTAGCTGACCACCAATTATGAAAAGTTTTCGCCCATTCAATTTTTACTGGTTTAAAAACGCTAACATCTGCTGGTTACAAAAGTGCGTACAAAATTATGTTACTGTCGTGGCAGTTTTTACTAAGCTTCATTGTCATGAGAGTTTTGTGGCCGTCGACAAAAACAAGCACTAGTTTTTCACTTTGTTTTCATCTCTCCACTTGGATAGGCATCCAGAAATATAATCGTAGAAAATATCGGCCTTCATCTATCCAGTGTCAGATTTACCGAGGAACCAACTATCAGCCTATTTACAACATTATGAAGGGTCTGGTGTACGGGAAAACTACACAAGGAGAAATATCGCCTATAAGGGAAAAAAAAGCTAAAACGGTGACAGATTCCTGCTCTTTGCCCTTTACTATTTGGTATTTTTATATTCTTGGGATGCTATATCTTTTCAAGTTTTTGGGCAAAGCATGTTTCGTCACCGTTAAGTATTCTTTTAGGGTCTTCTAACACGTCGAGTGCTTGATTTTTAGGTAGATAATCTGTGAGTTTCTCAAACTGCTTTCTAATACTCTCTTCAGTGATTATTGCTCTTGCCTTTGATAGATCTTCAGGTGTTCTTATTTATTTTCAATAAGAACACCTGAAGATCTATCAATGGTTTTCCATTTAGAAAGGGATTGGGCCTGCCGTCTTCAATCATCATGTCAAGTATTAAATACATTGTCAGGTTTCTTTCCAAAACCACAAGTGGCAATGTCTTTCAGCCATCGAGGAACCTTTGAGGTTCTACTAGCTTCTTTAATTGGCATGCCATTTCTGATAGCGTCTAAAGCTTGGGTGAGTTTGTCTTCAGGGTATTCAGGATATTGTATGGGCCTCAAAATAGACATACAAAAAATAAACAAATAAAAAATGCCAAAAACTAAGAAATTAATCGGTAGGTGGGTGCTAATTAAATAAATTAGTAAATTAAGCAACGTAAGTTACTGACTGGCTGAGCACTGGGTCCATCCTCACCAGTACTCAGCCGTGGTTCGAACGCATCTAGTTAGGCGGCCGACTACTGGTTTTTTCATGTAATTATGTATGACATGGCTATATTAAATAAAAGGCTAAATTTCCAGCATTAAAATGACACTAATAAGACTTCGATATCAAAAAAAGCATAGAATCCAGTACTCAGCCGGGGAGGGCCGAACACTGGATCATGTACAAGAAACGCATACCCAGTAGTCGGCCACCTCGTTATTTAAAGAACTATAAAGAAACTGTTCTATTATTTATTTGATTTTGATGTGAAAAATGTAATTACACTATATTTTTATAAAACATGGCATTAAAGTTAATAAGAAATTGCAATATTTCATCTTTTTCTTAGACACTCCCCACTAAGAAAATTTCAGCGCGCGCGCCGTGTCTGGTCTCGACAAGTGACAATGTCGACATAAACTCATATTACTATTTTATTCAGCCACATAGCGTCATTGTGATATTCCGAACCGACCAATTATAAGGCAAAGCTTTTTTTAAAAGTTACTCAGTTGGTTAATTTGCAATAGAACGCTATTCCTATAGGTTATAAGCTGGAAAAGGCTGACTACTGGTGTGGGGCTGACTACTGATGCCCGTACCCTAATAAAAATATATATATTTTTTAAATTGTTAGACATTTTCACTACAAAGGTTAAGGCTAAGGTTAAGTAGCATAAATAGACAGTCAAAATTCAGACACATCGTGATCTACCATGAATATAATATTTTTTCGATTATTTTCTTTCCTAGTCTAGCAACAAGAACATTTTAGCTCTTGATTCAGAATTCGTTAATAAAGCGATATTCTGCATGGCGGGCAACCTGGTTGACAATTGGTTTAGAAATTAAAATTATGTTTATAGATGGGCAGAAAAGTATGACTGTAAACGCGACAATTTATGAATTCAAGTCCCACTCGTCGAAATTAAATTTTTAATAATGTCATTTCTTCGCTATGGTCTTGAGGCAAAGCGCAGCGTTGACTACCGCCACTCAAAACGCAATACCTCTAGAATTCGGCGGAAAGTGTCAACCGGAAAGCTTCAGCATTAGGCTCTCTTTGACACCTTGTTACATGCGAGATGCAGCGAAAGCTGAAAAACAAATGTTAATAAGTTGGTTCATTATTGAACCTACCCTACGTTTTTAATAAATTGAGTTTGAAAACGTCGAATTTAAAAAAGACGTTCAATTTTTTATACGTTTTCTAAATAAATATATTTTAGTATTTTCTTTTAGATTATATTATTCTGCTTGTAAGATAAGTATATATAATAAGATTTTACTCCAATAAAACCGACATTTGATATCTGCCTAACCAGGCAGCACTTACTGTAACACAGTCTTCTATACGCATAGCCGAGTTTTACACCTCATTAACTGTCCACTCTTCATGTATAGGAACAATAGAAAACCGTTTCTATATGCAACTATAACAAAATAGCCATTTTGACCCCTACTACAGTATGGTCAACGAGTCTTGGCCGCTTTGAAGTTCCTTGTAGGCGTTTGCGTAGATTTGACTTTAGATTTTTTTTATTTTCGATTATTTTTCTTCCGAGTGATCCCCTAACTTCAGTTTACGATCTAGCGTTTGGCCTTAGATCCTCTAGGGCTACAGAGGGTTGAAAATATTTATTGTGCTTTTGTGCCGTGTGATTCCGGCCTAGAATAGGATCATCTTGGCACTGGTGGTGTCGTAAGAGGCGGCTAAAGTACGTGTGATAGACTCCCGTCGCCAGCAATGGCAACATGCATGGGCAGACTCAACCGGACCATTACCACCCCCGGCATTTAAAACCGGCGTGAAGTAGTGGCTTTATGCCGCTGCGTTTCGCATCAGGTAATGCGCGGCCCCGGCGCCCAAAGGCCGGCAACGCACCTGTAGCTCCTCTGGGGTTGCACGGGGTCACGGGCGGCGGTAAGCACTTACCATCAGGTGCCCGCACGCTCGTTTGCAGTGTCTTTTCCTTAAAAAAAAATATAAAAAAAGTCCATTGTAATATATAAATTATGTTTCATAATTCGATTAAATAGTAAAACGAATTGTTGTTTCGAATTAGGTAATTAATGTGGGGTTAACATGGGGCTTCTCGTGAATGTGGAAATATATCACGTATTTTAAAAGCTGATTGTTTTAATATAATGTTTATTAACATATTTACGTAGTCTTAGTGAAGTAGGCGGAAAAATTATAGTGATACGACACTACAATTTCTATTTTTTATATAGCTCAGGACAGCCTTATTAAGATTAAAAGTCACAGCCCATAACCACACAAAGTCAAAGCAACAATAAAATATATAGTGATAATTTGGGGATAAATATAGGTTTGATTTAAAAAAAAAATTGGTAAAGGACAAAATACTGTTGTATATCTGGGGCCACATACTGCCAATATATCTGTAATATTCTGTCTAATACTCACTGTCCTAACACAATTTTAATTATTTTTATCGGTGCAAGGGGAAATGTGCGGCTTTAAAACAATTTTTTTCCCCCCTTTAAGGCTTTTATGTTTTAGTATTAAACCACAAATGTCTTCCACGTGAAATCGGCCGTAAATGGGGGACGGAAGTGTCTTCAAAACTTCTAGTTTCCCCCTGCCTTTGGCTGCCTTTTCCTGAGATTAACTGGCACAAAAATACAAACAAAAAAAAAATAAATTCTATTACATAGATACATACCACCATCATGCACAGACAGCGATTGTATAGGATGAGATTATGTCATCTCTTTCTTCTTGCAATAAAAAGAAAGAGATACCTTCAAGAGGCTAAGCTTTATAACATATAATTATGAATACTTACATAATATAGTCAGATTTAGTCTTGTATGCTTAGTGGGTGATTTGATAAAGTCCACTGTACACCTGTATTGGCCGTTATCTTCAGGTCTAAATAAATAAAAACATATAAATACAAACTGTTTTATATTTGTATAATTTATATTTATATTTATGTTAAAAAAAAGTTATATTAAAGTTGTTTTAAGTAAATAATGTCAATAAAATTTATTTCATAAGCCTCGAGGGTACAATGAAATGTAATTAATATATCCAAATAGTATATTATTTAATAGCTCTTTAATTAAGTATTTATTCTGAACAATAAAAGTTTTGTTAAAATGTTTAAAATGGCCGTAGATTAATTAAACAAAAAAATATATATATTAAGAAAATTTAATAAAATAAGCTTAAAAGCATTCGCAGACTTTAGTTATACTTCTCCGGATCACTTGTTGGGAACCATTGGTATAAAGTAACATACACGTTGCACGCACGTTCTTAATTTTTTTGCCAAGTTTAGGGATAAAACATATTAGTTACGTCAATTCTCCATTATCTCTGTCTAGACCAGAGGTTCCCAACCTTTTCTGGATCAAGGACCACTTTTATATCATTCTTGGTCTTCAGGGACCACTATGACCTACACCTACATGAGGTATAAAAAATTAACTGTTGTAATCAAACAGCAATTTCACCTCGCCATCCCCAGTCATAAAATTAAAATCCTTCACGGACCATATTTAGGCTTCTGCGGACCACTGGTTGGGAACCAGTGGTCTAGACAGAGGAAAGAAACTATTTTAAAATAGTACAGTAGTAGTAGTAGTAAATATAATAGTAGTAGTAGTAGTAGTAAATAATTTAAAATAGTAGTGGGTACGCGCAGCTTCGCCCGCCTATTTGCATCCTTAGGGGTGAATTCTAAGGAAACCATGAAACATGTGTTCAATAAAATATGTTTAACAGTGTGAATTTATTTTTTTATAAAAATCGGTGGTGATTTAAAGATTTTTCTATATAAGCTTTCAGTCCCTTATTTAAACTCTTAGGGGGTGAATTCTAAAAAGCCATGAAATACGTATTCAATGAAATGTTTTTAAAAGTCGGAATTTTAAATTTTATCAAAATAGGTGCTAATTTAAAAAAAATCCATAACAACTTTCAACCCCTATTTCTTTCTTTTCTCTTTCTTTCTCTCCTATTTTAAGGGTAAAAATTTTTTCAAATCCCTTCTTAGGGGATGTCCAGATTATGATTTATTATTTATTAGTGGTTACGACTGTGCGTGCGGCTTACTTCATTCAGTCAGGAACATGTTATTTTATATATATAGATTTCTAATCTACAACTTTTGATGTATTGTTGCTTCTTAACTGCACCTAGAAGGCTAATTTCTACTGTTACTGTTACTAATTAATTGTACATGAATAATAAAATAATATGAAAATTTGAATATTACAACACCAAACACAATAACAAAAAATATAGCTTATTTACCACACAACGATGTAAAATTCTGCTTAATTTCTCAAAACGTTTGCCGTTTAAACAGCAAAAATACAAGGCTTTCGTGTAAGAGTAGTAAAATTTAACACAAAGACTCCGCTTCGGGTTGGACGACAACTTCCTACAATTATAGTCTTGTTATAAAACTACCCTCATTTTAGTTCTATTTCAGACTAAAATAAGGGTAGAAATGTCTAGAAATGCGGTTCATTTTAGGCACTGTTGGTTTGAATTTTCAGTTTTCCTCTTAAAGTGAACTGTATGTCGCTATGTTCTTGAAGATAACATAAAATGTTGATAATAGTTGCAACGAAGAAAAGCAAAATGAACAGTGGAAAATCGTTGGCAGTTTTAAGTATATTATTTTTAGAAAAAGTTATAAAAGTTTTAACGTAACCAGAATTGAACCTAAAAACTTGGACGAGTTCTGAGGTGCAGGTTCTAGTCCCATTACGTTAATAAAAATATTTTATTCTTAATGTGAAACTATAGTTAAAATAATTTTGAAGGTGTAATAATATAATATTTTTGGTCATTTTATTTAAAACTGGTCATTTTTATCTGCATTTCCTCTCCCTGTACAGTCTCTACTTCGTCGTACTCATTTCCATAACCCACTGGAAAGTGAGTTAGACTTAGAGTTAGAGTCTCATTCTCCACTAGTGACGTCATGAATGTAGCACGGGCTCAAATCCGCCAACTGCTAGACGGGTAAGCCTCGTTTCCTTGACATCATTAATGCTAGGCGATCTTTGCTATGGAGTACAAATAATAAAAATACGTAAGATAAATTGTATCAAGATCATCGTGGCGCAGTGGTAAAGCATCTGACTTTAAATACGTTAGCTGTAGGTTCGATCCCTACTCGGGAGAGTTATTCTTCGCTTTAGTAAAACAAAGCCTGGCGTAGAGTACCGAAACAAACACACAACGTCTCGAATGCGAGTAGCAAGCATTGCGAGTACCGAGAGACTTACTGATTCCTTTACTCTTAATACTTACACTTAGGTTCCCTTTGTTTACCCTGCCCTGCTATTTGTGAGATAAAGCGTAAATTTCAAAAATATTGTCTTGATATTTGATTTTTTTTAAGTAAATCAATTTAAATCAGCACTAAACTAAATAATCGATAATATACTATGTATGTAGGTAATGACAATTACTTATTTGCCTGGCGTTTAGTGCTTAATAATGTTTTTGTATAATATAATTTCACTGTCTCTTATGTCTTGACATCTTACCGTACTGTCTTATAGTGAACGCTATATGCTCGGCGGAAAACATTGGACAGTGTGGGTTCAATACCCACTCGTGGGGTTGAATAATTTTTATTTCTTGCCTCTACCACAAAAAAACAAATATAGCGTTGAGTTCCGCCACTCAAAACTAAACGTATCGAAAATTGATCAAAAAGCGGGAAATATAGTATGCTAGCACTAGGTTTCCTTTGCTCACTCTTCGTATGAAGCATACAGCGTGAAGCAAAAAGCGAAAAAAAAAACCATTTAACATTCGCAATTTTTGAGTCCTTATATGAAAGTTACTTCAAGCTAGTTATACACATTAGCAAAATTGAAAACGACGAATGCAATAACTAGACTGTAATTGAGCTTACGTTGAGCACCTCTCCGGGAAATTGGTCAATCACCTCTTTGACTTCATATCGTTTATCGATCGTGAACATAACGAGTATGTGAGGCGGTAGGAACTCGGAATCTATTGCTGCCACTTGTGACACTACCTTTAAAATAGCATTTATAAAGCAAAAAATTAAATGAGGTATAAAAATTCTTATAGCAAAATTTGAATCTGTGACCTTTAGATGATCTATCATTTATCTATCATGCGATTTGCGATAAATGTTTAAAAAGATAAAACTTACACTATTTATATATTTTTTAAGTAATTAATGCAAGTTACGTCGGCATACAGTGGGGAACGGAGTGTCCTAACACTAGTTTCCCTCTGCCTACCCTGTCTGCGGGATACAGGCGGGAGCTGATTTATTCATTTAATACATGTTAAAATTATATTTTAAAATAATAATCACCACGACCAACGTGGTCGTTTAATACTTGTAAAATAAAAAAAATTCAGTCAACGATATGGTCCGTACGCGTAATAATATAAGTCGGAAAATATTTCAAACTGTCTCCAACGACGTTTACGCTCCGTGTTCCCTGTCTCGATCAAAATTATGATAGCAAATTCTTAACTACTCCCATTTTACGATTGTGCAGATGGAGGACAATAAAATTTTGCTTTTCGTAGATATCACCTTGCGTCGTCGCCGGTCAATACCGGCGCTTGTAAATACACACTCCTCTATTTTTTTTTATGGAAAAGACAAAGCAAATGAGCGTTCGGGTCACCTGATGGTAAGTGATTACCGGCGTCCACAGCCCCGTGCAACCCCAGAGGAGTTACAGGTGCGTTGCCAGCCTTTAAAGTAGATTGGACGCCGGAGCCCGGCATTACCTGGTGTGAAACGCAGTGGCATAAAGAAACTACTTCACGCCGGTTTTAAATGCCGGGGGTGATAATGATCCGGTCTGCCCATGCGTGTTCCCATTGCTGGCAACGTGACTCTACCACGCATACTTTAGTCGCCTCTTACGACACCACCAGTACCAGGATGATCCTATTCTAGGCTGGGATCACACGGCACAAAACTCTTCTCTTTTGTACTGTGTTTTACCTAATCAAAAAACTCCATCTTATTTAAAGATGTTAAGTTACATTCAACAAAACGTTATGAACACTCATTCTCTGTACTTGTTATAAGCGCTCGAAATCCTTCTTTCTTTCTTTTCGAAGCATTTAAAAAAACAAGCATGAGTCGGGTTAACTCACTAACTTGAAAGTTTTTGGGGTAGCGCCAACAAAAGGTATAAGTTTACCTACTTTAAAATAGACACGAAATTAAACGAAATTAAATGTGTTTTTAAGAATAATAAAATAAAACTATATTTATTTATTGCCAGATTCTCAACATCTGCCTTTACACTCACCAGAAAGGGCGTTTTGTTCTTAATTGGGGCTAAATACTTTATAATAGCAAGCATCCACTTCACATATATTATTTACGGACTATTCCAAGACCCCTTATAAATACCTAGACTAATCCGATGGCTCAAACATCCTCCCATACAGAGATGTACCTTCGAAGTCAGTTAATGCGCATGCCGTTTTAACTACATGTTAGACTTAAAATTTCAGCTATGCTAAAATGACCCTGGGATCTTGGGATAACAGGCGTCTCGCACTTGAGCGAAAACGGTGTTTCTTAACATTAGGGTTTCTTCTATCTATCCTGTATTGCGGGAAAGGAGCTTTTTGTTTTTAATTCTGTAGTGAGAGTCCATCATATTATTTTATTCGACAAATTAAAATTATGTGCATATATATAAAATTCACTTACAAATATAAACATAAAACTGGTTCACTTTTGTTCTTGAGTCTTGACAGTGCATCTATTTTGTCAGCCAGAGCCTATAATAGAATATTACGTAAATTACTCCGTTTCCTCACAATGATTTTTTTTCGTTTATAAAATGTGGCGTTGAGTTTCGAGAAATTGAGATGTAAAATGGAAACGGGAGTTCCATTGCCCGATGAAGGAATCGAATCTACAACGAAGGTGTATAAGTGAGATACTGTGTCACTGTGGCACGATATCCTTTACACTGTATAACTACACTGTTTAATTTTAGTAGTAAATCAAAAATCTTTTTTTTTTTTTATTTTATTTCTTAACACTTGACACAGACTTAACACAGACACTTGGTCCGTACACTTTTTAAATTTATTATTATATCTAATATCCTTATCATATATATTAATTACATTGTCGTTTACATACAATCAATATCTATAATAAGCAAATTATATTTTTATCTTTACATTATTTTACAAAATTTTACTTAGATCTAAGGTTAAGCGAGTGTTTATATTTATATATATATTTAACAATTTTACATATTACAATATATAATTAATTACATAATTATAAGTACATGCTACACTTTTATCGTAATTGATTTGGATGTGAGGAATTTTGCACTAGGATAAGGGCATGACCGCTATGGTGGAAGAGGTGACTGCTGCGTTCCTATCTTTCAAAGCCATCTTTAAATTATATTCCACAATGCTTTTTGTCGTTGCCTTCGTCGCGTTCCGAATTAACATATTTACTGCGTCATCTTTGCCTTCACTATAGTACGTGCAGGTGTCGGTGTGCCGAGATATTGCTACGACGGCGTGCGAAACGCTATCATGCAGCTGTAGCTTAATAGATTTAGTGTTAACCACTATAACAGTCGTGCTGGTCAGACCCTGAGACTCGTGAATTGTCAGCACCTTCGAACCTGTTTCTCCTCCCCACCCCTGCGCTATCAGAGATTCTTTCTCCTCCTGGGTAAATGTGAGATACAGTGTGTATTTTAGATCTCCCGGTACTGGTGTCATTTTGATATCCTTTATAGTAAGGGATCGCACTACACTCTTAGACGAGTATATACCAGGATATATCTGTCGCAGGGCGTAGGCGACGTCCATGGGACTTCTGTGAGTACACACCAAGTTTTGGTTGAAGAGTTGTGGCGGCTTACGGTAAATCATTTCGAAAAGATTCTCTCGGTCTATATAGGGTAGCTGATTTACATCTCCAATCAAAAGAATCTCCTCGGCTCCGGAGATTCTGCCTGCCATCACTATCGCTCCAAAGTGGTTCATTAAAGCTTCGTCGACTATCAAGCGGTAACACTTGTCTGATTCTCGTCGTGCTCCGTTTACCAACATTGAAGCCATAGTGCGGATTTTACTTTTAACCAAATTCCCTATACGTTCCGAGAGCCTCTCTCGAAGTTCGTTGGCTGCTTCCGTCGTACTTGTTACGACTGTATCCCTGGCAATGTCAAATTGTTTCACTATCCACGTTGTCTTACCACACCCGGGAACACGGTTGACCCACATCATCTTGGGCACCTTCCACGTAAATGGAGCTGTAGATTCAGGGGTGTTATCTAGATGTAGAGCCATTTCCAGCATTCTTTCCTCCAGCATAATCCTAGTACATTTTGCAGTAACCACCATGGGATCATTGGCAGGCGTGTTGAATTTGAGGTATCCTGTTCTCCTGGTCTCCTCTTCATTCAACTCGACAAAGCCAGATGTTCCATTGTATGCTGCCATGTAAGTGCCTTTCATGCTTCCCGCGATGGTCTGGCCGCTATCGCTATTATATATCGCGCCTTCTGCCTCTTTAAGTTTTACTCCCAAAATTGAGTATCCGCCTTGAAAAGCAAGTATAATTTCCTTGCAAGTTCTAAACTTGATTTGTTTGGTAGCTTTCAGAACTGCAAGGAATTCCAACATGGCGTTCTTATAGTGGTCCTCGTGCTCTCGAATTGGTAAGAAGTCTGGTGGTTGTACAATATCCATTGCCGCCTTTGTAGGTTTTGGCCGGGATGTTGTCGCTGGAACTTCTGTCGATTTCCTTGTGAACTCCTCCAGTGCTACCGCCTGTCTGCCATCCGCACGAAGTTTCCCTCTACCAAATACGTTTCCCAAAATTGCACCAATCAAAAATCTTTTAAGGGCAAACTATTCCAAATTGCGAGACGATAACGTTATTACTTTAAGAGTAAAGCAAATAAAAGCAATATAAAATTTGAGATTGCAAGCTAATTTTGATTGAACGGCTCATTATAATGTTTAATCTATATTTTAAAAAAGACGAAACGAGACTTTTAAAATAACAAGTAGACGATATTGAAATGATTTTAAAACCTTCATGTGACCATAATTTTCTAGAGAAAACGTAAGAAAAATTGTTAATTAGATTTATATGATTTTGTTTTACAATTTATATTAGTTTTTATTTATTCCCTTTTAGTCCCAGTGGTTTCAGTGGTCAGGATTATGTATGAAACATTTGGCATGATAAATTCTAAGTATTTGTTGTTTAACTTTAATGATATGTACAGTGGGTTACATTCCGCGATAAAAGAACTATTCAACAAAAAATATATTTTCAATCGTTTCTAAGATTAGCGCTTTAGACTAACATACTTTTCAGCTTATAAATCAATATATCAGTATAAATTTGTTTATTTAAAACAGCAATATTTGTAAAGTATTCTATTAAAAAAATGCTATATACCCGCAAAGAATTTATTTCTTTACCTCTACATACTGTGTTTACATAACCTTAACCATGTAGATTCTATCTTGGCCAATTTCCAACTTCCTCTTCCGAATAGCATTTCCGGTCGCCAAGCAATGCCCACAGAATTCTGAATATACTTCCATACCTAAAACAATTTAGTTAACATAATTATACAAGTGCTTGGTCGTACATCTGCAGCTAAGACGCAGAGGATAGATGAGAAATATAATATTTACAAAAAAAAACACAAACGTACCTACCTTAAAAACTTATTTTATATAGTTTTAAAAAGCCATTCTGGTGTAGCAGAAGCGTGCGGCTTTAAACGCAACGGTTCGATTCCCACTTGGAGTAATGAAATATTAAATATTTCCATTTACTCGCTCTGGTGATTAACCGATACTCTAGGACGGAAAGTGGCGAACGGAGTGATTTAACACTAGATTCCCAGGTTCCCTCTTCCTATCCTGCTATGTGCGGAATACAGCGTAAAACTAAAAAAATACTGATTATATCCTGGATTAATTATCAGATCAGCTACTACTCTTATACATATATATTTTATTAAAACTAGAAAATCATATCTGATGTATTTAAGATGTGAATGATGAATTTTATGTAAGTCTTACAAATCTACATGTCGAAATTCGTATGAAGAAAGCTTTCAAACTCTTCATTACTTTAAATGTTTTCTTGAATAGTAAGTTGTCCTTTTCGAGTAAATTTTGATTGATGTATTATTTTCGCCTTAAATTTCTAGATTTCTTTATTTTTGCTTCTGTTTATATAACTGTGAATTTAAACTAAATCTAATCGAATTTACTAAATACTCATTCTTTTATATAAATGTTTATTAAAACATATATATTCACATTCTAAAAGTCAAAACGAAACTACAACCCCACAGTATATAAATCAAATGAACAACGTACAAGTTGTATTGAAGAAACTGAACGCACACGATGTTATCCCATTTTCTTTTTATGTCCCTGTTGAAAGAAATCACCATAAAACATAGTGAAATATTGTAAGATATAAAGTAAAATATTATATTGATAGATGAATGTTCGGTTAAGTTTTGTGTAAGGTAGGAAAATCGATATCCCCTCAGGACTTTGTGCAAGCCAATTCAAATCCATCCAATATGTTTTGTTATATATATGATGATAATATTGTGGCCGTCATGTCGCAGCGGCACGGCATTTATGTTAAACGCGTCGGTTGTAGCTTCGAATCCAACTCAGGGGAATGAGTGATGAAAGAGTGCGACGTTGAGTTTCCCCACTATGCACGCACTCTTCAAAATTTGGAGGACATTAGAGAAAAAGGTGTCGTAATATTGGGTTCCCTTGGCCTTCTTCCGCTGTAACACAAACAGGCAGAATATGGAGTGTAAACCTAGGGTCTCTCTGTCTACCTAAATAATGTCTTAAAACTGAAGGCCTTGTTTATCAAAGCTAGTCTATAAGATGACAGATTTAGCTCAACGCTGTTTGGAAATCCAAGATTTCAACTTTCGACGTTTGAAAATCACATAAAACTAAATCAGTTTCACGCTGTATGCCACACAGCAGGGTAAGCAGAGGGAACCTAGTGTTAAGACACTCCATTCCCCATTTTCTGCCGAATTCTGAGGCATTGCGGGTTAAGTGACAGAACTCATACTCATAAATTTAAATAAATATTTCATCTCCTCGAGTGGCAATCGAACCCACCGAATAAGACAGTTTAAGAGTTTCGTTTAGAATTTCAAGATATATCCACAATTATTAACAAAATTATTACATTTATAATACATGGTTTCATATCAGTCTACTTAGAACAAAGCAAATATATAGTCTTACTTCCGATTCCTTGAAATTTAACACAAAGACGACCATGTAATTAATAGAGCTAATTGTTTTGGCAAAACAATAGGTATAGTTATATTAATATCTAATATTATACCAATATCATCTAATCTGCTAGAAAGGCAGACGTGGCACAAGGCAACAACCGTGCGATTGTAAATATGAGAGGTTGTAGGTTCGAATCCCGCTCGAGGAAATGAAATAATAAATATTTTATGTTCTCACTCTGATAACAAGGCAAAACAAGGCGTTAACTCAACACGCAATGACTCCAGAATTCGGAGGAAAGTGAGGAAGCGGAAGTATCGTAATGGGAACGGAGTGTCTTAATGATAAGTTCCCAGGTTTCCTTTGGCTTCCCTGCTATGTACGGGATATGTAAATATAAAAAAGGACGTCGTATAAAGACAAGCTGCCCACATATTACTCAGCAGAGTGGTACTCGATTAAGCTCTGAGTTTTCAAACTAGTAATTGAAGTAAAGTTTTCATAGCGCTCTTGTAGCTCTTGGAGTCGTTAACGAAATTGTGAATTCCGCACAAACGTTCCACTGCCATGATAAAATGCCACAATTTATTTCTCTTTTTTACGACGAATGTATGTTACATTAGGTTTTATTTTAAAAGGCTCTGTTTTCATATATTATTTTGTTACAAAAATTCTATTATTATTCTGTAATAAGGCTATTCTGTAATAAGTACAGCGTTCGACGTTTGTGGGTCTCGCTTAGGTAACAAGGTAAAGCGCAGCGTTTCGCCACTCAACGCGCAATATTTGGATTTTAGTGAAGAGTGGGGAAAGGAGCGTCTTAATAGTAGAAAATAAATAGTCCGAGAGCTGGCACCGATTTTTAAGTAGGTATTTTATAATAAATAAGATTCTTTAATTAATTCTTTAATTTTAATTTTCTTAATTCCCGAGAATTTATGCAAGTGGATCGCCAGCTTTCTCACTGGGCGCAGCATCAGGGTCGCTGTCGACGGTTTTTGCTCGAAACATATGCCCGTGAACGCTGGCGTTCCCCAAGGCTGCGTGCTGTGCCCTACGCTGTTTCTTCTGCATATCAATGACATGTTAGAGAATTCTAGCATTCATTGCACAGCACAGCACAGTGGACGCTGTTTATGCCGGCCGAGCAAGTCTTTCTCGGGAAAACGCTGAACAGTGCCGAAATAAACTTGTGTCTTCTGTTGAGGGGTCCCTCGACAATGTTTCCTCATGGGGTGAAATGAACTTAGTTCAGTTTAACCCCCTGAAGACACAAGTTTGCGCGTTAACCACAAAAAAAATCCCATTTATCGTATCACCAGTCTTTCAAAACACTCCCCTTAAAGCCGCGCCCAGTATCAGTTTATTGGGCCTTAATGTTTCGAGTGACTGCCAGTATCGCAATCATCTGGAAAGCAAGGCCAAGTTGGCCTTGAAGAAACTGGGGGTCATCAACAGAGCGAGACGGTACTTCACGCCAAAACACCGATTGGCCCTATATAGGGCCCAGGTTCGGCCTCCTATGGAGTACTGTTCTCATCTCTGGGCCGGTGCACCCCAGTATCAGCTTGAACCATTTGATCGCATACAACGGAGATCCATTCGAATCATTGGGGACCCAATGATCTGTGAAAGGCTTGACACTTTGGCTTTGCGTAGAGACGTCTCCTCGCTGTGCGTTCTCTACCGCATTTATCATGGGGAGTGTTCTGAAGAACTGTTTGACCTGTTACCTGCCGCCGAATTTTCTAACCGCACAGTACGTCACAAGTTAAAATATCATCCACACCACCTGGATACGTGGCAATCTACTACTGTGCGGTTTCGTAGGAACTTCCGCCACGGAACTGTGGAATGGCCTACCCGCGGCAGTGTTTCCAGGTCGATACGACATGGGTATCTTCAAAAAGCGCGTCTATCTCCACCTTAAAGGCCGGCAACGCACCTGTAGCTCCTCTGGTGTTGCACGGGGCCGTGGGCGGCGGTAATCACTTACCATCAGGTGACCCGAACGCTCGTTTGCCTTGTCCTTTTCCATAAAAGAAAAAAAAATTCTTAAAAAGACAGATCATTTTCGGTGGGACGTTCTTCCTGTCATCTAACAAATTATTTTTATGTAGGTGCTGTGTTATAGATAAGTTATAATGTGAGAGAAAGTGTTTATAGGTAGCTGTCTGCTAAAATTTGAGCTCATCGCTCTCCTACTATAATATAACGGCGACTTAATAAAAAAATAAAAATAAAGATTTTGAAAAATCATATATGCAATTTGAATACAATTATGATATAATAGGGAAGAAATATATACTACTGATCGTGAATTTGACGATAGTTTTGATAAACGACATTCTTCTATTTAGCTTCTTTATTATAATGGTCGAGAAGAGTTTCCTCTTGCTTAGAGAGCAAATACAATAATGGCCTCCCCAACGTAAGCCGCCTTATTTATATTTATTTTACATATAATAATATCAATCTAGCCAATCAATCTACGATTAACATCAAATATTAGTTACAATAATTCTACTTATGTTTATGCATTTAAAATCAATTAGAATCGAGACATTTAACTATTGTTAAGATACTTCCGGTCCCCACTTTCCCCTGAAATCTTGACATTTTTTTGTTGTTCTTTACGATGGCTTTAAATCATGATACATACATACATACATACATACATTTGTAATATCATTACGTTTGTTGCTTAAAGTTATTTCGTAAGCAATGTCGTGTCACATAGGTCAAGGGAAAGTAAAGAAAATGAACTACGTTAGTAATAGAATGGTACCCGAGCAATAGCAAAAGAAAAAAAGGCAGACAACCGAAAAGATGGGAAGATAACATAAAAAAGGTAGCTGGTTCGGTATGGACCCGTGTAGCAAGAGACAGGAAAACATGGAACTCTTTAGAGGAGACCTGTGTCAACAGACAAGCTGTTTTACACAGAAATTCAGTTGCCGATGAATCAAATTACAATTAAAAAAGAAATAATTTAGTTTATAGAAAGTAGGCATCTTATTAAAATTTATCAATTGTAAAGAAAAAAACAGCAATAAAGGCTGTTTTATTTTTTATTTATTTTTTCAATGTCCTGTCACATAAAGTCTGTAAAAGAGTCCGAATATCGTATTAGTCTACATATATAAATACTATACGATACTAGAAATGTTTGTCTTGATTTCTGTGCAAATATACGTTCCGAGCTTGACTGTAGGCAATAGTTGCATATCCGGAGTCCATTCGGGGAAATCTTTTGTGTATTCGTTACTTTATTTAGTTTAGTGAAGCATGACATCCAGCACGCTGCAGTCCCTAAATAAAATTGGCCTGCCTAACGTGGAAAGGTAGGAAAAAACTATTATTTTCTCAGCTTCACGATTTGATATAAACACTGACAAATGAGTATATATTATTTAATTATGTAGTGAATGTATTACCTGAGTAACTGTAAAAGGCAATATATTTCAATGATGTGGTACAATAATTTTATAATTAAATTTTGTCCGGTTTGACACTGTAATCTCTATGTAGCAGGGTAGGCAAATGGTATCTAGTGTTAAGGCACTCAGAAGTAAGGATATAAAAATATTTATTTCTTCAGAGTGGGAATAAAACCCACAAACGATACGTTTACAGGCAGACGTATGTAGTTTAATATTTAATTTTGTGCCTTGCGAGAATGTAAAATATATAAATTTAACTTTTTGTTCTACATTTCCGCTGAATTCTACAGCTGGATTTTCCTCAACAGCGGAGCGAAGAATTGAAAATTTAAATTAAATAAATATATTATTTCCTCGGATCTATTTTAAAATGTTTAATTTACCGAATAGGAATCGAATCTCCGATCAATAACAGTGAGACCGCCTTAACAGTGAGACATTGTTTCACTCGCCACATTCTTATTCTTAAACATTAATTTTGACAAACCACAATAATTTAATAAATGAATACAGTACTATTTAAATCGAAACATTGTGCTTAATATAGCATTGTATTTACAGGTTAAGTCGTTTTGTTAGTATAAATTAACCTCGATGTTCCGATATCTGATAACCGATGTTACTGTACAATGTTAAAATAATATACGCTATTTAAATTTTAATAAATTTATTATATATTAATAAAACGATGTACCGATATTATATTGATAATATTGGCACAGGGGGACTTGACTGCGGCTGTAAGCGCGATGGTTGTAAGTTCTTTTCCCATTCGGGGGAATAAAATATTTAATATTTTCACTTTTTTGCTTTAATTGCTAGACAAAGCGCAGCGTTGAATTTCGCCACTCAACACGCCTCTCAAATGCCTCGACAATTAAGCAGGAAGTGGGTACCGGAAATTTCTAAATGAAGAACGAAAAATCTAGTGTCTTAACACTAAGTAGTAGCTTAGGATGATTAAGTTTTTTGCACAATTACAGTTAGGTCAGTCGTGGCACAGGTGCAGAATCTTGTGACCGTTAACGCGACAGGTTGTGGGCTCGATTCCCACTCGAGGAAATTAGATATTAAATATTCTCATTTATTCGCTCTGATGTCAAGTTAAAGCGCGGCGTTTTGGAGTTCCCTCACTCAACACGTATTGCCTCCAGAGTTCGGCAGAAAGTAGGGGGCAGAGTATCTTAACTCTAGACTTCCTCTTTCTACCCTGCTACATGCATGATCATCATTTTAAGCATTTTTTTGCTTTATACTTTAGTTTTGTTTAGTGATAAAATAAAACAATAATTAACTTTTTTGAGTAAGAATTTGACACAGCGTGAAGCGGGAAAAAAATACATCAGTAGTAATATTATACAAAATTCTCAACAACCATTTCATCCACAATAGATGATTACACTAAGTATATAAGGACTCCACCTCTAAACGACGATCCGTCTCTCTTCGGGCTCTACAGCAACGCTAACATTAGTTACGCCATGTCGGAGACCATGTCGAGTATAAGTGAGTTATTTTATCAATTAAATATAGAGATATTTAAAGAAAGAGATTTGTAAAGGGGGTAAAAGGGGGAGGGGCTCTGACCACTGAGCCATACGTTTTCAAATATTAAGAGAGACACAGATATCCCGTTTCTTACAAAGAATTGCTCAATATAGTGGTTGATACAAGAAGCGATACGATATAAGAAATTGTTATCTAAGAGCGTTGAAACAGACCAAGGATTTGGAAATTCCCAGATTTAACTGATAAATACGTATTCACCAATTCACGAGGCTGAATGGCGCTTTAAGCTACAAAGGTTTATCACCATAAGTTTAAATTGATTACTGATAACAGTCGACTTGATCGTCCATAATGCTTGGACACATTAAATCAAGCGTGGTGATGAATAATATCCTTGTTTAGTTATTCCATAATCAGTTTTCGTTTTAGAATTGATAAGATAGCATAGCATTTTTTGGCTGTGCCATTATGTTGAAAGTGAATAGAGTGATTGGCTTCACGTTGTATACCACATATAGATAGGGTGAACCTTCAGAACGATGCGTAAAATGCGGCGTTGTTTTTCGCCATTCAACACATAATGCACTAAGAATACGGTAGAAATTGAGGAACGGAAGTGTCTTAATGGAAACGGGGTGTCTTATCTACCCTAGTTTTAACTAAATTAAAAAAAAAACATAATAATTATTACAAGTAATAAATTATTCAATTTCACATGAGACAAAACTATGACACTAAAATCTGTATTTGGGTCAACATTGTTTCACTGGAAGGATCGTTTGTAACTAGGTCAGACACTGGGGAATGAGGTATTCACTAATCGTTTAATCAATCTGATATATTTTATTTTCACACGCCCATATTTTTTTCCCTATATATTTTTCATCACAAGTGAAAGACCAGTCGCGGCGTAGGGATCTCCACTCAAGGAAATGAAATTTTTACTTAAAATTATATATTATATATTTAAATTTTGCACTCTGGTGTCGAGGCAAAGCGCGACGTTGAGTGCCGCCACAACACGCAATGCATCCAAAATTCATTTTTTATGATTAATATTTTAATTGGGCTTTTATATACTTATAAATTAGGTCAATTATATCAATCACTATTGCGTTCATATTTAATTTAATTTTTTTTTAATTTTAAAATAAAAATTAATTAAATCATTCCCTTCGAACAGGAATCGAATCCACAACCGTCGCGCTTACTATCAGCGACTGTGCCGCTACGCTACAACGGTCTCTTTAAATTTACTATAATAAATATAACATTTAATCACAAAATGAAATTGTCTAACAAATAATTACAATAGTATATAATTAATAATAGCTTAACAACAAGTTGTTCAAACTTCGTCAACATGTTTCACATTTACTTCAATAATTTAATAACTACGAGTGAAATTTTGGTTCTTAAATAACTGACTTACTTAATTAGAAATTAGATATTTTATATTAAGCAATACTTTTAATAATTTACTTTTTAAAATTAATGAATATTTAATATTTGCCTTACTTCTCTTAGGTATTGAGGCAAAAAGCGTCGTTGGGTTCTGCAATGCCTCCAGAAATCGGAGGAAAATAAGGATGGAATGTCCCAACTCTAGTTACCCTCTTCCTGCCCTGATGTACAGGATACAGTGTGAAAGTAAAGAAAATAATAAGACTTTTATGTCTCAGTAACTTAATTTTATATGCAGCTGCATCTTATCTCCTCATTTTCAATCCTTATTACATTCACAATTTACAAATAAAGAAATCCAGTTTTTTAAGTTCAATTCTATATTTCGCGTAAAGCAGGATAGGCAAAGGAATATCCGTATGTTCCGTAAATTTCTAGACTGCGTTTTGGGCGAGGGAACTCTACCCTCACATTTACAGTACCGGTCAATATAAGATCAATTTCTTTTAAAAGAAAGCCGTTATTAAAAGATTTCTGAGTCGCTTTTTTAACTTACTATAGAAATAAATATCTTTACAAATATATATTTTAGCGATAACTTAGAACTAACACAAAGAAGACAAAATAAAGTTTTTAATCTGTCCGTGTACAAGGGGAAAGCGGATTTAACTTGGCGCTGTTCATCAAAGTTACTTCGCTCCGAAGTTCGTCACTGTCTTAAGTTTCATATATACGAATCTATATGTACATGCTTCTAGCTCGCATGCTACGCACGTACTAGTAGGAAAAAAATGAATGTCGGCTTATAAATAAGTATTGATTTTTTATTTTTAAATCAGCTTCAAGCTTTTTCCAATATATAGTAGGATAGATAGAGTAACCTAGTGTTAGTCTTAACACTAGGTTACTCATTTTCAGCTCAATTTCAGATATATTCGGAGTAAATGCGGAGCTAAACGCTGCGCTTTGAGTTCTTACCAGAGAATAAAATGAAAATAAAACATCCCCCGTCTGGGCTTGAGTTCCGACTCCTCATATGGCTTTTCTAAATTCTACCATTTTACAGAGTAGGCAAAAATAACTTATTGAAAAATATTAGATTTGCTCATTGGACATATCGAATATATTAAGTAATTTCAAAGGACATAACTTTTTGAAATGTTTTGAAAATACTTTTATATAATTATGTAATACTTAAATTATTATTTTCGTTTAAAAACCTAATACCTTTTAGCTTCAGTTAAGGCGATAATTTTAAGAAGACTATATACTTATATAACAATTTATATGCTCGCGTTTTTATTATTTTTTAACTCAATCAATATAATAGCTACCATATTCTTACCATACTCCTAAATCGTTACTAACATTTCCAATTTGAACGGAATTTGCCAAATTAAAAACAACCTTAATTATTTAACTAATAAATATATGAATATATATTTGTTAAGTAAATTCTTTAAATCACTAAATATTTACAAACGATTCATACTCATAGACTTAATACTCTGTAACACAAAATAAAACTGATAGGAAGTACCCGCTATGTAAATCACCCCCCAGACGATTAAGCTTCCGAGAATAAATCTTAACAAACTACAAAAGATTTATATTTAACTTAACCACAATACATCTCTCTTGGGTATATTTACATTTAAATTTACGTACAATGAATGCTTGTTCAATTGTACATTTGTTTTTCATTTATTTTGATTGAAAACATATAAATTGATTTTACGGTAATTTTAATTTTGACTTAGTTGTCCTTGGTCTAAAGTTGTTTTTAAAGTCAGCTTCATTGACACTACATTGCACACAGCAGGGTAGGCAGAGGGAACCTAGTGTTAAGACAATCCGTTCCTCACTTTCCGCCGAATGACGGAACTCAACGCCATGTTTTGCCTCGACACCAGAGCAAGGATAATAGAAATATAAAATTATAATTAATATTTCATGGCCAAGAGGGAGGATCGAACCTAAAACCAGTCGCGTACTTCGTGACCCTGCGCCACGATTGACTACTTATTACTTAATTATTTTTTTATTAAGTATTATTTTTTATATTAAGTATTTTTTTTTCATTTTAAATATAAAAAATGAGAAAAAATAATGAGTGAGTGAATTCAACATGTTATTATAATTTTTTGAGATATTTTTACTTTATAATTAAAACCATTAAATATACTCATAATTGACAAAACAGGATAAAAAGGCCTTAATTAATTGTAAGTTAATAGAACGACCAAAGATCTAATTAGAAAAATTGAAAATGAATTTAGATTTTTTTGTATTTTTTATTTGTTACTATCGGCCTGCTCGCGGCTTTGCCCGCTTGTATTACATGATTATTCATTTAAGAAATAGAGATATTAGAAACAGCACGTTTTTAGACATTCTTATATAATCTATAAAATAATCAACTTTTTCGGTCAAGTTCAAATCGTACTCATGACCCGAGAGTTTGTACCGGTTTCATGAATGGAGATACACCAAAAGAATAGTTAATTAAGTTGACATTTTGTATCTAATTAGGTTCAGATTAAAATTTGTACCTAATGGTTTTTTCTGTGATACAAATACAATAAGTAGTCAATTTTTTAATTTTTTGATTGCGATAATTTAGAAAATATATTTTTTTGTGCTGTAAGGGAATATAGACTTGAACATTTAGGTAACCTTTAACCGATCTTGTACTAAATAGTCTTGACAGACGGACAGACGTACAAACAACAAAGTTATCTTATAAGGATTTTCAGGTATGTACCCTACAATGCCCACATACATACATGCAACATACAGGTGCAATAGTGCAATGTCGGTACGTGTCGTTTGTAAGTTATGAAATAATACTGCGGGATATTTTAATAAACAGTGTCAGAGCATTTTTTTTCTTGAGATACTTTTTTTAGAGGTCGCTTCCAAAATATTATTTTATTAAAATTTTATACGTTTCTTAAAAAAATATTAATAACATAAAAATTAAGGGATTCCTACTAAAATTTCAATAATGTAGTCGTAGGGGTAATAAAATTGAACAAAATATTGAATAAAAACGTTCAACAAAAAAAAAATCTCTAAAATTAAAAAACATATACAAAAATCTTCGCGATACCAAATGCACCGCTATTGTAGCTTGGACAATACAACAACTTTTTTACACTTTAATATTAGATAGAAATGCCGACCATAATCAAACCACCTTATCTATACGTTTATCTTAATCCTTATCCAAAAAATCAATTTCTTATTTGAGACTGTCTGACTGAAGTCAGTCGTGGCACAGGGGCACAAGCGTAAACGTAATAGATGGTGGGTTCGATTTCCATTCAAAGTAACGTGATATTTAATATTTTCATTTCCTCGCTCCGTTAACAATGAAAAGTGTGGAGGCATTCAGTTCCGCAACTAAGTAAACAATGCCTCCAGAATTCTATCTGATTCGGTCTTTCAGAGGGTAAAAAACATAAATGTCTTAATGTAAAGGGTCGTAAGTTATACTTTTTTATTTCCAAAGCAAGACTTATTTTCGAAGCTACGATATTAACTGTCTTTATAAGTACCTCCACTATAGACACACATATGTAACTATTAATGCTTTCGTAATATTACAAGTGAAGCCGCAAACAGGACGCTAGTATTATTTATTTTAAATGAAACCCCTAAAACTTGGAGACCGTGTTACAAAAGCTTTGCAGTAGCTCGTGGTCACGGGTAGAGTCTACTCGTTTTCAAAAATGTATACTAGGTTTATTTAAAATGTGTAAAATTCCGACAATCAATGATCTTATGACATATTTTTTTTATATTATCTTATAATGAAAGTCAAAACAAATTACTTCTTATAAGGTACAGTCAAAATAAGCTAACAGAACCCTAGACTTTCACAAAATAACCATCTAATTAGCCATAAAACATGGAAATGTTCATATTTCTCTACGGCAAGTAAAGTTGAAGCAGAGTGTTCGTATACGGTGTATGAACGTGACAGCGAGTGTCAGTGAGCGTGACAACGACACTGTTCCTGATCTACTCACTAGAAAAATGCCGCGTGTGAGGATGCCTTTTAAGTTTTAAGTTACAAGCGTTTTTATTCTAATTTACTAGAGAAGATGTAAATGATGCCAGTCGTGGCGCAGGGGCACAGAATAGGTTGTGGTCGATTCCCATTCGAGAATATTTTCATTTTCCCGCTCTGGTAACAAGGCAAACGCGGCGTTCAGTTCCGCCATGTTTCGTTTAGAATTTGGCAGTATTTTAATGGTAACAGAGTGTCTTAACATTAGGTTCTCGGGTTTCCCTGCCTATCCTATTATGTAGCCCAATACAGCGAGAAGTTACAAAGAAGAGATGTACAATACGCTATAACCAAATAACAACAACACGAACAACTTGTAAACTGAAAAGTTTCATATCGTTTTTTACCGTTTTCATAAGAATTCCGAGAGATCCTTTTTAAGTGCTTCCCTAAGGTCCCTAACCTATTTACAAATCAAATATGAACTTTCTTGGTCCAGTAGTTCTATCAGTTCGTCTTCCGTCAATTACTCAGTAACTGGACAGTTTATATTACATACGTATGGAGATAGAAAAATAAAATAAATATTCATTCGTTTACAAATTGTTCCAAACACCAACAGTTCCGAAAGCACTGCATAGAGGACTTCTAAATCATGTTCAATTTTGCCACTTTGTTGCCTTGTTATTTTACTGCCACGTTTTTATTTAGTTATTTTTCTTTTTCTTTTTTTTATTTGAATATAAATTTTAACGTTAAGGGTTTCGTTATCTAATATGTTTGAATAAATTTTTCATCTATACTTCCAGGCCGTAGTAGCCCAGGGGAAAAGGATGTGACTGTAACGCCAGGGTTGTGGGTTAGATTCCCACTCGAAAAAATGAATTATTATTTATCAATATTTATATTTCAATTATTAAGTAGCTAAATTAAAATATGTTTAATTAAAAGGATTAAATTAAAAGAAATAGGTTTACAATTGAATTGGAATATTGGTAGGCTTATTAGTAATTCCCAATATAATTTTATATTCACCGCGAGAAACACCAGAGTAACCAGTGTTGTAATTAATTATGTATAGCGTAGAGTACTATAGCTTGGATATTATTTCATATAGTAGCTATTCACTGCGATTTCGCCTATAAACTTACTCGTTGAATGATGTACCCAACACAAAAGGATTTTTTCATTTTTTTAAATTCAAAACTGATTTATGAGATTACCGCGTTCGATCAAACGATCTGTTCAGCTTTATAGTATTAGCCTAGATTTAACGTATCTTTTATGACTAGAGAGAATCTAGTGATTGATCACTCCGCTCTCATTTACTGTACTTAATGTTTTAAATATATTCCTTTACAAGTGATAATCGAACTCAAGATCACAAAGTTTAATAAATTTAATTATGACTGCACTGCGATGGTCTCTGTAGAAATAACATGAATTTTATCTACGATTTGTGGGATCCCATTATCAGTTTATAGTTAAATTTCTATTTTTTTCTGTATTTTACTACGCCACCGTAAACCTGTAGGTTTTCAGAGAAAAGACAAATATATATTTTCGTGGTATATTCCTTTTGAGCTTAAGGTCGTCAGTCTGCTTTAAAGAATAATTTATGATTACCTTGATTTTTTCCACTCCGTAAAATATATTTTATTTGCGATACATGATAGGATATATTATATTTTATATTATTACATTGGTACCGATACTATTTCAAGACTCGTTAAAAATCCGATGCACCAATTATCCTCCCAGACTCGACGATGTTTTCATAATTATATCGCAAATATCTGTCCAGAGAATAATCAGTAGACGGTAGAAGAAATAGTACCGTAATAATATAAATAAAATTAAGGCTTGCTTGTATAACATAGTTTGCCTCAATTTTGAACAATATTTAGAACTTGTGGCTGGAGTAAAGGCCCACGTAAATAGTCTTGAAATAAAAATATACATTTTTTACATCATTCATACGGTCTATATTAGACTAGTATATATATATATAACTATATATTAGACTAATTATCCTCAAAATTTCAGCTTTGCTAAAATGACGTAAGTCAGGGGGCCCTGGGATCTTATGCTATATATACATATGTATATAAATTAGAAGTTAGTGCCGCGCATTGTCTAGAACAGGCGAGTACAACTTCTCATATTATTCAAAGTACTTACAACTGTACAGCTAACGAAACTATGAGATAACGTAACATACTTGCGAATACTTACTATATTCAAGTTAAATATAATCTTATAGTATAATCTTATAAGGTTTTTTTTTGTTGAGGCCAGTCGTAGCGCAGAGGCACATAATGTGAATGTGTAAAACCGACTGGTTGTGGGTTCGATCCCGACTCGAGGAGATGAAATATTTACTTAAATTTATATTTCCATTTCTTCGCTCTGATGTCGAGGCAAAGCGCGGCGTTTAGTTCTGCCACTCAGCACGAAATGCCTCTAAGATTCTGCAGAAAGTGGGGAATGGAGTGTCTTAACACTAGGTTCCCTCTGCCTACCCTGCTGTGTGCACAGCGTGAAGCTAGCTATTTTTTTTACATTTGTAATAAAAAAAAGTATAGTTTGAAAGGATTATATATTAGAATATATATTACAGAATACGTAAAGACAAGGTGCGAGATTCAGTTCCGACATGCGTTATAGAATGTCTCTAAAACCGGTGAAAACACAGAAAGGTGTGCTTAAACACTAAACTCTAGTACTTCTCATATTCCAAATAATAAATATTAAATTAAAATTAAAAATACCATGGATATAAAATTTTAGCTCAGACCTCAAAAATATATATAAGACGTACAGGAGAGTCAGTAACACTACCCTAGAGACGGGATAATGGGATGTCGTTACGTAGCTCTGAGGAGGTGTCTACTTGCTAATTTAAAAAAATATCAGCTTTTTTCATTTGCAATAAGAATAGAGCCTTTCCAGGGTTCATTGTGTTATTTTAACTGGAGGTGAATAGGATTTATTATACAGATGATTATTAAATCTATATTTTATTTATCTATTATATAGTAACATTTTATTAGCTTCCCGTTGTATCCCGGGATCCATTATGCATAATATAAGCAGGAGGAATACCTTAAAGACCGACAACGCATCTGTAGCTCCTGTGGTATTGCACGGGATCGTAGACGGCGGTGGTCAGTTACCATCAGGCATCCATAAGGTTCCATAGGTTTCCATAAGAAAAAATCATGGTCAAGTTATAAAAAAAATTACAATACAAATATATTTTGATCTAGAAACAAAAATAGTCATTAATCTATTCATTTCTTCTATCCAGTTCAACTTGTCTTCAAAGGTATTATCGCTCTCAAGTTCCGCGTAACTCTCAGACTGGGACACAAATCGTTAATACTTAACGTTGTAAGAACCGCAGCTGATATTAATAGTTCGCCCGCTGAAAGTGTAAATTATATAAACGATTTTTTTTGTTTTTTGTAGAGCTTGTTTGCATTTTACGTGTTTATTATATTTTTTCATGGACATTTTAAATCAAGGAATTGATAAAGAGAACCCAATGCTAAGATAATCCGTCCCCTGTAACCTCCTGGAATTTTGGATGTCGAATAACGGAATTTAACGCCGCAGCTTTCTTTCTGAGCTTGTTTTACAATAGTGAAAAAAATTCAAATTATTTCCCTGATCTCTTCTTTTTTCATAAGCAAATCTTAAATAAAAAATAAATACTATTAGACTACTTACATAATATTTTATAATTAACACGAACTTAAATCCACTGTCGCGTAATAACGTCATTAAGCAAACAAAATGAGTTTTACAATGGGTATTACAAACGTTTATTGCACTTGAGCAATTTCTTCATTTCCCCCTTGAATGACTTTCGAGCTGCTTTTGAAGCCATTAAAATTAAGAGATTCATATAATTAAACATATACGTATTTCATTTAAATAGGGTAAAAAGAGGGAACCTAGATAAGACATTCATCATTACATATGCTAACTGCAGTAGGTATATAAGCAAAATTGCATACAAATACCAACATTTGTGAAGTTAATGGGAGTGAAAATAGATGTTTTGTACTGAAATTTATCGCTCAACCCGCTTATAGGATTACAGCGCGCCGTAATGACGCTTTGCAAAAAAATGTTCGTTCACAAATTGGCAAACTTGACGGGGCCGTGACCAAGTGATATTTTAGCGTCTTAAGTTTAAATTTAAATTTAAAATTTAAAAAGGTTAAATTCTAAAAAATAGTAGCCTTAAAAGGGGAGCAAAATTTAGTATTAAAGCTGCTACTCCAAATGAAGGATCTGGCTGAGCCTAAATTTCAGACATACCCCGAGACCTCCAATTTTTGCACGGAACACTCGGTGGGCGAGCCCGACTCGCACTTTCGTTTTTTAGCACCGGATGTATTCTAAACATAGGAGTGTAGGCAGAGGGAACCTGGGAACGTAGCGTTAAGACACTTCGTTCCCGTTAAGAACTCCCGGTGAAACTTGATGCCACGCTTCACGTTACCAGGGGAAGGAACTGAAAATATTAAATATTTCATTTCCTCGAGTGAAAAACAAATCCACTACCTGTCTCAATTACAGTCACACACTTGTGCCCTGCGTCACGACTGACCGCATGAAATATAACTGCCTTCAATCAACTATCCCTACAGATATTCCACATAATTTAAAATTCCCATCTGTATAAAATTATTTACTCTATATTTCGCTCTATACTCTATATTACAGAAAGCGGTTCAAAATTATCTATGAGAGAAGGAAATATAAGATCAATTTGATCTCATAATGTAATCGAGAATTTTCAATAGGAAGGAGGTAGAGCTTATTATAAATTCCTTTATAACTTGATATTAGATTTACATATCTAATTGCTGCAGAGGTTTGAATAACGCTAAATGATTCTCTGTGATGTATGTAAGACTTCGTTCGTTTGGTGATCTAAAACAATAGTTTCTTTATGTGTTGGATGGTTGTTTTGAAGGTAAAAGTAGCCTTTTTTTAAAATAAATATGATGTTTTTGTATATTTTGTAATACTCAACAAGTATGAGTGGTTATTTTTAAATTAAAATGCATAGTGGAGACACTTAAAATATTCGGACGAATTAGGAAACTTTTTCAAGTCAGTAGAAAAGGAGAACATCCTCTTTTTCAAAGTTGGTTGGAAATAAATGCAACGATGAGGAATCTCACCTCTGACGAAAAATAAATCGTGGATCGCCAATGTTTGTTTTTCCTTGTACCTATTAAAAAAAATAACAAGTTCAACCGGATATCATAACCAAGCTTTCTCCAAACTATCCTCCTTTCTAATAAAAAATGAATCATCAGAATCGTTTGGTGTGATATTGAGTTATTCGTCCATTAGTCGCGCACATACCTAATCCAAATTTAAGACTTATATGATTTTCTCACAGATACCATTGATAGAAATAGATTTAATTAACATGAGACCACAAGGAAAATTAGCAAAATCGGTTCACCCAATCAAAGGTTCTGAGGTACCAAACATAAAAAAAACGAGAATTGATAATCTCCTTTTTGTACCGAAGTCGATTAAAAGGGCATGAACGATAAAAGTCTGTGGCGTATAACCACTCAAAATATTTTTTAGTCTTATTTATTAATTTTAATGTTATGTCTTCATGTTATGTTTTGCTACTTTCATCATCAACACCAGCACGAAATAGAAATGAAAATATAAATTTAAATAAATATTTATTTTCCTCGATGGGGTTCGGACCCACAAACTCATATTTTTTGTAGTTTCAATGAATTATGTTTGTTGATCGAATTTACCATATTTGAAATGTTTATATGTTTTTTTTTGCTTCACGTTGTATCCCGCACACAGCAGGGTAGGCAGAGGGAACCTAGTGTTAAGACACTCCGTTCCCCACTTTTCGCCGAGCTATGTTCATGTGTCAATGGACAATGTCAATAAAAAAATCTGCATTTATATTTGCCAAACCATAGTACGAACTCACAACCACTGCATTTAACAGATATATCTTATCATATATGTTTCAAAGGTCCTCTATTGTTACATTAAAATTACTCAATAAGTACGTCAAAAGCAGAACATAATGAAACAAAAACAATCTACGAAACGTTTAAAGCGTCTGTCATTGTCTCGACGAGGGCCTCAATTAAGCCGATGTCGGTAATGGGGACACTATTAAAAAGTAATTTATTTTTCATTTCATCTGTGAAAAATTTATGTATTTTCTTTAGTCACTTTGATAAAACGAAACATGCTGTTTCGAATTTGGGCGTAATGTGATATCCAAATGTCTTTACAGATTCCCTCCCTCTACTCTACAGTGGGTTGAATTCCCCACTTGCACAAATTAAATATTTAATATTTTCATATCTTCACTTTGTTGTCGAGGCTAAGCGCGGCGTTGAATTCCACCACTTATCACGCAATGTATATATTTCTTTTCATTATTTATATTTTTTAAATATTACTTAATACTAGACTTATGTAATTATACAGATACATTTTCTATATTTTTATAATAATATGTTCTTAAAAGCTCCAGTCATTCTTTAAAGTTGCCAAATCGACTAAACTGATGTAATCTAGAACTACATGAATAAATAAAAGTAACATATAAAATAAATAAAATTAACTGCATCTATCTTTTTATCGCTATTAAATTGATTACACAAAATATGTAATTGTATTTTACATTTCAAGTCTTCCTTTTATAAACCTATAATAAGACTAGGGGCGAAACTCAACGCTGCGCTTTGTCTATTGACCAGAGCGGTAAAAAGACAAAACGCGGCGGTGGTGAATAAATGAATATACTTCTTAACCCAGAGTGGAAATCGAACCAACATTAAATATTTTTTACACCATAATTAAATACAACCATTCCTCCGAGTGAGAATCGATTCAACACCAAACACATTTTAATGTCATACAATGCTACTGCGCCACGATGGCCTCATTGATTATATAGTCTAGATGTACTTATAGTTTAAATGTATATGAGCTTCACGCTGTTTCCCGCGTCCGTCGCGTTCCAGTCACTCTCTTATACCCCTGCGCCACAACGGCAATATAATATATTTATTTGTATATAATATAATATATATATAATATAATGTATTTATTTGTGTTTAAATTTATATAAATCCTATGCAACATGAAATTTCAACCTGTGATAATCGCGTATACAGCCAGACACATCGGTAGTGCCTAAATTGATTGTGGTAAAGCATATCGGCTTACCTTAACAGTTAGATGGTAGTAATACTAATGTCTCTATTAAGCACCCAATGCACCATTTAGTTATTGGTTATTCCATTTTGTAAGCATAATTTATATTATACCTATAGACAATGGCATAATTGTGAGTGTCAATTAACGTGATGGATGTGGGTTCCATTGCCAATTGGTAGAAAGCAAATTTCAATCATCTTACAAACAAGATTTCTATATAATATAATCGGAATCATCATCATCAGAACTCGGCGGAAAGTGGGGAACGAAGTGTCTTAACACTAGATTCCCTCTGCCTACCTTGCTGTGTGCGGGATACAGCGTGAAGCTGATGGAATCAGAGATCAGAATTTTTTAACATAAAATTCATCTGCATTAAGCTAAAAAATAAACAAGCTCTCTATTGAAAATTACGAAAATTACGAAACACAATTAAAATGGAACCTGCAACCTGTTTTACCACAGTGCTTATGGGCGACATTTAACAATTGGTCCAGAATGGTGTTCACCGATTTAATCCTACTCCATGTTTCAAAAAAGGATTCTATAAAGTAAGAGGAAGTTTACAAAATTTCTTATACTCTTATGGTTAAGTTCAGCTGTTGTTAATATTTGTTTCGTTTTAGCAAACGATTTTCTAATAACTTTTACCCATCAAAAACTTTGGCTGTAACTTGATTTGTATGAATAAAATCAGATATTTTATAATAGATATATTGTAAATTTAAAATTTGTATAAAGAAATATAGAGACCGTGATTTAGTTACAAAATAATGTTACCTAAACAGTATTTGTATCTGAGGCCATCGTGGTATATGGGCACAGATGTGGGACTGTAAATTCGAAAGTTTTTGGTTTGATTTGCACTCTGAGAAATGATTTGATTCTTATTTTTATTTACTCGTTCTGGTAACAAGGGTAAGAGCGACGTTGAAAACGCCATTCAACACGCAATGCCTTAAGGATCAGGCGGATAGTGGGGAACTTATGTGTCTCAAAGGATAACTGAGTATTTTAACACTAGGTGCCAGGAGATACGTAGTAGAGAAGCTAAAATAAAAATAAGTACAATCTTTTCCAATCTCAGTACTAGGTGTATGTAAGTAGTTTAAAAACTGGTGATTGAATTCTTTTTGTCTTTTGTCATATTTATCTAAACGCAGCAGATATGTATATGAAGTTAAAAAATAATGAGAAGCTAAATAAAATATCTCTTTTTTTCTCTCTTTAATGTCTCAATCTCAAGCAGAATAGGCGGTGCTTATTCATTTCCAACTACACCGTGACGACGACGACACCAGGTGTTGACATTGATCGACGTGTCGTCTCGCAGTCGCTACCAAACGTAGTTTGGTAGCGACTGCGAGACGAACCACTTCTACGATACAATTTTATTGAATAGTAACACTTATTTTTTGGACAATTACTTATTATATACCAATATGGAAAATTGCTATGAGTTTAATGATCATAAAAAGTATATGAAAATCGTAAAGATTACAGAAAAAACATATTTTAATGTGATGTTATTGTAGGTGTGTTTGCTTTATGGTTTGATAAGATGAGGTAAATCGATATTTGGTCTAATGACACTTGGTACCTTATTGCATACTAAGCTGATAGGGCGTGTGTTAACTCTAGGTTCCCAGGTACACAAAGAGAACTAAGCGTTAAGACGCTCTGTTTTCATTAAGCTAGTTCCTTTTCCCACTTTTCGCAGAACTCTCTAGGCATTGAGTGTTGAGTAGCGGAACTTAATACCGGACTTTGTCTCATCACCAGAGTGAGGAATTGAAAATAGTTAATATTTCATACTTCCGAGAGGAAATCCGAAAGGAACAATAGTTGCGTTTACCGTCGCACGTTTGTAACCCTGTGCCACGATGGCCTCATGTCTACTTAATAGGACTTACAAACGTCTTTTGATATAAATAACAGATAATACTCACCAACAAAATCTTAAATAACGATCGTTATTATAAGTACACAAAAAAAATATTTTTATGGAAACATTTAATCAAAACCCTCTCGCCATACCCGCCATACAGCGCAGGCTGCACGCTAACCTCTTTTTATTCTTAGCTTTCTTGACCTAAAATATGAACATGAATATATAAAGTTACATTAAATCCAAGTAGCTTTTCATCCCGCATACATTTCTGTTGCTCGTTCCGACCTACTTGCTCCGCTATTTTGCTAGTTATCGTGAAAATAAGCTGAAGAAACTCATACAATTGACTAACGAATTCATTCATGTTTTGGCTTGCTTGGATTATTGATACAGTATACTAGCTGAGCATGTGAATGTGATTGTTGTAGATGCCAGAACAGCGAATATCTGCATGTCAGTCTTTAACGTGATTGTTCTAGGTTCGATTTCAAAAGACATTAAAAAAAAATGTTAGAGTGTAATAATTGCGATTACTAAATCAGAAAGCTATAATATCTTTTGCAGCGAAAGTTGCTTTATATTTCTCCCCGGAGTAAGAAGTTTGCTCTTTCCGAATTGTCATAAAATTGACACAATGGCTTCATTCATTTATTCTAACAATTTTTGAAAGACATGTAGTTTGTCAATCGTGGCACAGGGGCACAAAGTGTGACTATAAACGCGACTGGTTGCGGGTTCGATCCCCACTCGACGTAATGAAATATTTATTTAAATTTATATTTTCATTTCTTCGCTCTGGTGTTGAGGCAAAGAGCGCAGTTGACCGCCACTTAACTCGCAATGCCACTAGAATTTGGCGGAAAGTGGGGAACGGAGTCTCTTAACACTAGGTTCCCTCTGTATATATTCCCTCTGTGTATGCGGGATACAGAGTAAAGCTGACTTTTTTTTATTTGCTCCCGCTTACCTTATTAATTTTTATGCCGCCATATGTATTATCCATAGTTAGGTTCCGTCAAATCCACTCAAACGTTGTCCTACTGGGCTATGACGGCCTTAATGTTATTATATCTTCTAACGATATGTATTAATTATAAAACAGACACTTTGTGGAACATATGTTTATAAAAGCTAATGGAATAACAATTTTTTATATAAGCCCTATAAGTTTCTATGTTTCAGAGTTTTTCCTTTACTTTTGTATTGAAAGATAGTACTTACTTACTTGATCTCTCTCTTCGTCCTACACATAGAAATAGTATCTATGTGTAGGACGAATAATTTACTAATAACACATAATTTACTAATAACAATGATAAGCAACAAGCAATTTCCGATGTAATTTATAGCTCTATCATAGTATCCTTTATTGGCTCTTAAAGCAATCATTACTGAAATCTGCGGTCGTAGAGGGATTAATCGTTACAGTTGGTGTTAGATAGAGTAGAGGATGTTGTTTTAAGTTTAAAACGTGTTGTATTATAGATGTTAATACGAATAAATTATCACTTGTTTCACTTAAAAGTCATTAAAGTCGCATTCGGACTCTTTATGTGGATTTTTTTTCAGGTTCACGCTGTATTCCTTACATATCAGGGTAGGCAGAGGGAACCTGTGAATATATTGTCAATAAACATTTCTTAACAATATATTCACAGGTTCCCTTACAGATTAGGACATCCTAATCTGTAAGACGGAGTAACGTTAACAGACACTTCAGTACCCAACCAATGCTTGTCCTTAAAACTATTTATATATATTACAAAAATTATTCTTAAATGGCTACCTTTTCTTAGTAAATGCATATTGAAGGAGTATATTTAACGTTTAAAACTAAGTAAAAAAAATCTGTACGGATTACGAGAAGAAATTTTAAAGTTTATAAATAGAGATTCATTAAGCAATGCCTTGAACTTGAGATAAAAGACTAGAAGACTAGGATTAACAAAAGATATTTGACTTGTTTAAGACTAAAAAACTCTGTGCTTTTGACTAAAAAAGTAAAGTAATTAGTTAAGACCATCGTGTCGTAGTGGAAGGTCTGACTGTAAATGCGACGATTATGAGTTCAATACGCACTCGGAGCAATTTTATATTTAATTTCATTTTCTCGCGATTCCCTGGGATTCAACACGGCCATTGCTGAAAGTTAGGTGTCAAGATTACCGGAAAGTGTAGAGATGCTTACTAAGTTCCATTTGTATGCGGGATACGACGTGAAAATAAATATAATAAATAAATTAATATATTATGTATAACGTTAATATTGTGTATTTCTACCAAACTTAACATAGTAGTTGGAGGCTAGTCGTGGCACAATGGCACGAAGTGTGACTGTAAAACCGACTGGTTGTGGGTTCGATCCCCACTCGAGGAGATGAAATATTTAAATTCATATTTTCTGTTCGAATTTATATTTGAGTTCTGCCATTCAACATGCAATGCCTCCAGAATTCGGCAGAAAGTGGGGGACGGAGTATCTTAACACTAGGTTCCCTCTGCCTACCCTGCTGTGTGCGGGATACAGCGTGAAGCGTGATTTTGATTTTTTTTTTCTTAACATAGTTAAGTAAGAAAAATACGAACATTTTGTCATATTTTACTTAAATGAATTACCTGAAAGCTGACCATGCAACAATCCATATTATGTACAAACAAAATATATGTTTGGAGATATAAATGTTTTATGCAACATAAATATTGCTAACGAAACTCAACTGACGTGAATTGAGCGCATTCGGAACGACCGTGTCGTATTTAAATTGACTAGAGAACCAGGTGACGCGTATACTATAGTAGTAGTAGTAGTAGTAGTAGTAGTAGTAGTAGTAGTAGTAGTAGTAGTAGTAGTAGTAGTAGTAGTAGTAGTAGTAGTAGTAGTAGTAGTAGTAGTAGTAGTAGTAGTAGTAGTAGTAGTAGTAGTAGTAGTAGTAGTAGTAGTAGTAGTAGTAGTAGTAGTAGTAATTCACTTTGGCGTTGCCATAGCAACGTGTACGCCATTTTTTAAACAAAAATATAAATATTGTCAAATGCATGGTAGTGTGTGTAATGTTGTTTAATGCTCTAATGTGCTTTTTAAGCGTTATTATTAAAAACTATTAGCGTTCTGCCCTTCTCAACAATAAGTGTGCTTAATTCTGTATTCCTCCATCCGCGCAATTTTCGTAACAAAAGATCCAAAGCTTTTGCTTTACGTATTAATTTATTGTCAGAAATCGTATAACTATTTGATAAAGAAATTTTATGTAATGGCGATAAGTGATATCACCTAATAACAACATTTTAGACGAGTTTTCTTCCGATAAGGGCATATGCCTACAAGCAACCACGCTGCCCACGATACGATCCCATCCCACGATACCCAACCCATCTTAAAGGCCGGCAACGCACCTGTAACTCCTCTGGGGTTGCACGGGGTCGTGGGTGGCGGTAATCACTTACCATCAGGTGACCCGCACGCTCGTTTGCCGTGTCTTTTCGATAAAAAAAAACGATCAAACAATCTAACAAGAGTATTTTCTCGGTCACATTGTACCTATTGTGATAGGGCTTAAACATGTTTTTTTCGAGCCAACCCTATGCTCATATTGAGTCTGACAAGTCTTTTCTCAGTCCTATCTTAAGCACGGATTTATACAGGCCTTTTTCAGGTCACTCTGACGCTTAAAGTTTAGAGACTAACACAGATCTTTTCCTAACCACCCTGTACCGTGAGTACCGTGAGTACATGACGTACATTTATAAACACGGTGGTGTAGCCAAGTCACTCCGACGCCCGTTATTTAACGAGTCTAACACAGGTCTCGAATAACGGATCCCTGATCACGGATGATGATTTTATTTGGTTTAACGCGCTAATCTCATGAACTACTATTTATTCTAATCGAAAAAATATTTTACTTTTGGGTAGTTTCGTTTGGGTAGTTAATAGCTTTAATGTAAACTGCTGGTCAGAGTTACCTCGAGCATTTAGATGTGCTTCGTGTCATACATACATTATAACTTTTAGTTGTTTCCAATGATCACCCCAGTATGAGCTAGTTTCATCATATGAAGCAAACATTCGTTCTATTAGAAAACCCGTAAAACACGAGAAATTATAATTCGGTAGCAGTTGCTCCCCAGCAAGACCTTCTGAATAGAAAGTTTGTTAGCGTTTCTGTTTTAGTTGATATTTGATCTCTAAGCTTAAGAAAGTTAAGTTAGTAATAGTTGGGTTGTGAGTTCATATATTCTATATATACATTTTTAAGTTTCTAAATGAATGTCTTTGAAATTCGTGGAAAGAAACCTTGACTTAAGTATTTTTTTTCTTATAAAAACATACATAAACTGCGTTAATCAATGTGACATAAGAAAATAATATATATACTTATAATAAAATCATAACTGACCAATATCTATATATGCCAAAAATTGGTTGTGGGAGTTGAACCTAAAACTGTCGCGCTTACAGTTGGTTGCCTCTTCGCTGCGACGGCCACACTTGGGGAAATACACTGGTTAGGAAAAGCATGGCTTTAGGTTGCTCGGTCAAAAGGAAATTTCAAAACAGCTATACTTATTTTTAATATTATATTTAACATTTATTTTATTTTTTAGTTATTTATTTATATAAATAAATAACTAAATTTCCCGCCTTATCTTAGCTCACAGCAAAGTACCCAGAAATAACCTAATACACTCCGTTTTGGGTTCGAATACGAGAAACTGTGTGTTGAATGATATGATGAAATTGCAATAGTTCTATTAAGTACCTAAACCTAGATAGCTCAGAGTAAACTAAATTCCAACTGTAATAAAAACAACTCCTAAAACTAAAAGAATCGTTCAATTATCTTATCTAACAACGGTACTACAAGACTTAGGATATACTTTATTTCATCCAAATATACAACCTTGAAAGACACACGTACACAAGTATCATAAGCTGTTTAGCAATAGCTGAACTTTGGTAATTACACCCGCAGTAAGCGAACGCTTCGCCACATTTGGGGAAAACAAATAGAGATTTTACACACATACTCTTGCACCACGACTGACCTCAATATAATGTCAATTAGTTGAATGTATTGTTAAGGGACTGAATCGCCTACATACATACATACATACATACATACATACGACACGGATGGGCAGACTCGGACCGGATCGTTACCAGCTCTTAAAAGTGTAGAACATTGTCAATAGCCAGCTCTTGGATTATTTAGAGGATCACTGATTAAATCACCGTTTACTTAACCCACCGCTGGGCTGCGCCTATCGAAAGCAAGGGCCAGGCAATTACAGGTTTGGACATGGCCAAGGCTTTTGATCGAGTGTGGCATAGGGCGCTCCTAGCTAAGCTTCCATCCTATGGGCTTCCCGAGAATTTATTAGTGGAGTGGCTAGCTTTCTCACTAGACACAGCATTAAAGTCGTTGTCGATGCTTTTTGCCTAGAACACATGCCCATGACTGCTGGCGTCCCCCATGGCTGCGTGCTGTCCCCTACGCTGCTTCTTCTGCATATCAGTGACATGTTGGAAAGTATTCATTGCTTAGCACATGTTACCCGGCCGCGCCAGTCTTTCTCGGGGAAACGTCGACCAGTGCTGAAATAAACTTGTGACTTCAGTTATGGCATATCATAACCTCGGGGCGGTTTCCAAAAGGGGTGAAAGGAACCTGGTTCAATTCAACCCCAATAAAATAAAAGACAAAAAATATTTTTTAAGAACAAGCTTTTATTATTAATTTATAAAATTAAATACAAAGCTAAAAATAAATGAACTCTAATGAGAAATACAACAATTAATGAAAAAATAAAAACGTGTTACATTTTGATAGCGAGAGGAAAAGAAGATGCTGAATATTCTTAATTATACCATCAAAATGTAACAGTTTTCTTTTTATGCTATTAAGTGTCAGAAGTAGTACTATAACTAAACTAAATTTCACAAAAAATATAAAAAGTGAGCAATATGTGGCTCAAAAATGGAAACCGAGTAATTTTATCTTTAGTTCATTTTAATTACTAGATATTAATATATAATTGAAAAAGCAGTATCCTAATCAGCTTCACGCTGTATCCCACACACTGCAGGGTAGGCAGAGGGAACGTAGTGAAAGACACTCCGTTCCCCACTTTCTGCCGAATTCCGGAGGCATTGCGTGTTAAGTGGCAGAACACCAGAGCGAAGAAATGGAAATATAAATTTAAGTAAATATTTCATCTCCTCGAGTGGGGATCGAACCCACAACCAGTCGGTTTACAGTCACACCTTGTGCCGCTGCGCCACGACCAGCCTCAAGTATCCTAAGTAGTATCCAGTATCCTAATAACACTTTATAATAAAATAAATCTCAAGCGATAGCACCCTAAGATTTTAGATTAGTTTGTGTTGTAATATGTTTGAAATATTTCTTGGAAATATTACTAAACGACACAAAAGGGTGAAAAAAGGTCGTAATAAAACCGTCACCAGATATTAATGTCCTCACGCCATACATCCGACAGTACTACAAAGGGTATGTGACCCCTTTGAACCCATTAAATGCCTTATAGCAAATTAAAGATATTTGGAATGTAAAATTATTGGGAAATGAAAAAATATAGTTAACCAGAGGCAGGCTTAAAGTAGTCGATAGCCCGTATTCGGGGACTCCCCTAATGTTGGCTGAGTTAACGACCAATAAAAGTGAGCCCTTACAACTCATATTTACAACATAGGTACATACATGCACACACATACAAACTTACACACATATACACGTTCATTCAAACGTATGTATAAAAAAAATAACTTAATTTAAAATGTTTATTGTATTAAATATTAAATTAATATTGAAACAGATTCTAAGATATTGTATTGGAAGAGCGGGATCTCGTAATACAGGCATTACTTGCTTAAAAGGAGATCTCTGTAACAAATATTTCTGTGTAAAATCTGTTGAACAAATAAAGTACTTTTTATTTTTATTTGTTTTTTATTTTTCTACTTCCATGTTACCTATTTTCAAACCGCACTGATTTCAATTCTGTGCCCTGTAGTAGTAAAATAATGCTAAATGAGTATAGCTTTATGAGTTAGAAGTACTTACTATTAATAAATATAATTAAATTGAGGCCATTCATGGCGCAGGGGCACAATGTGTACCTGTAAATCGACTGGTTGTGGGTTCTTTCCCCCTCGAGGAGATGAAATATCTATTAACATTTATATTTCCATTTCTTCGCTCTGGTATCGAAACAAAGCGCGGCGTTGAGTTCCGCTACTCTACACGCAATGCCTCCAGAGTTTGGTGGAAAATGAGGAACGGAATGTCTTACACTAGTTTCCCTCTGCCTACCCTGCTGTGTGGCTGCGGGATACAACGTGAAGCTGATTTATTTATTTATAATTTTTTTTTCTGCCAAGGTGCGGCTTCGGTAAGTAAATATTTCATCTTGTCTAGAGGGGATCGAGCCCACAACTAGTCGGTTTTACAGTCACCAGTTCTCCTCACGAAGGCTATAAATAAACTCTATTATTATAGCATTCTATATATTCGAGAGCAGAAAACAAAACTTTTTCTTTCTTTTTTTTAACTACTGAGCAGAAATTGCTTGATCAATTAAAAAAAATAACAATTGTAAAAAAAAAATAAACATCACTGTAAACTACTTAGACACATCGTCGTTAGGTTCAGACCGCAATGTCTGAAGAATTTGGCGGAAAGTGGGGAATGGAAGTATTAATGTTGAACGAAGTGTTTTAACACTAGGTTTCCATAATCTCTCTACGTATCCTGCTATGTGCAAAATACAGCGTGAAGCTAAAATAAAAAAAAATACATTATTATCCTATAAAATTCTAGAAAAGGGCTCATTATGCAGACAAAAAAAAAGCCAACAAAAGCACTTTGTAGCGTCGCTAATATAAATATTGTATTCATTAAATAACAATGAAGAAATTAGATTGACGTTTAATTTTTGATGCTGAAGTCACGAATAGGAATAAATATTTTAAATATACAAATGTTCATTGTGAAACAGTGACGGAGTCTAACTGCAGCCAGTAGGGAATTAAAGGAGGATTTCTCGAAATTCCTACTAGAACGGGAAAAAAAATCCAATTTCAGATTATAAAAAAATAATTATAAAAACAAAGTTACAGGCTACAATTCATAGAAGGTAGATAAAATGTTGCTATTCAAAAACATATAACCGAGTAATAAATAAAGCATCGTAATATTATTTAAAAAACAAATATATGAAAATGCATAAACGAGATTCAATACGTGATCGAATTCAAAGCCTTCTACAATATATGGAGTACTTTTAATATTTTATTCTGAGACAGCAATTGATATCAACAAAGGAATATAGAAATATATGCTTAATAAAATGAGTTTCGAAGGTTATATGATTATTGAATTTATATTATTTATATATTGTTATAAATTCTTTGAACTGTGACGGACCTAACAGGTTCAACCCTTTTAATTTTTATTTCTTTAAATTAAACATAATTTGTTTAGAGGCCAGTTTAGTTAGTATACTAGTTATGGGTTCGATCCCCACTAGAGGATATGAAATATTTATTTACATTTATAATTTCATTTTTTCGCTCTGGTGTCGAGGCAAAGCTCGGCGTTAAGTGTTTCGCGCGGAAAGTGTGGAACGGAGTGTCTAAACACTAGGTTCCCTCTGCCTGTGTGCAGAATACACCTTGAAACTGATTTATATAATAGAAGATTTTTTAATAATTTGTTTAAATAAGTAACTCTGACTGACTTTCCGTCTGTCTGTGACGCAATCACGACCAAACCGCTGGTCCGATTGTGATAAATTTTCATATAGGGATACTTGAGAGTATTGGGATGGTCTACTTTTTGTCACATTTGTTAAATTCTTGGTATATAAAAGTAAAATTTAAAAATATCTTTCTATTTAATATAAAATCCAAAAAAAATATCTGCGATGGTATATGCTTATCTCTGAAGGTTGAAACTCAGTGACCATTATAATCACAATTGTTACTGTAGCTATAATGGTTAATTTAATTAAAATTTATCGGGTTATTGTTAATATATTTTCTATTATATAACTTGATATTCATCTGTATGAAAATAAATATAATAGTCATCTTTAGTATTTCATCTAGATTGAAATTCTACTTTACATTGGTATAATAATTACTTAAGAGATATCACTGTTTCAGAGTAATTTAACCTACAAGCCGCAAGGTACGAGTGCTTGGTTACGAAATAGCCGACCGAAACGGGCAGACGACGTTGAAGATTTTGTAATTTTTTATATACTTTCAATCTACTTTTAATTTTAATATGATTATATGGTGTTTATTATAAATTCATATTTTTCTTTGGTTTTTTTTTCGCTTTTCGCTTTGATTACTTTGATTTTTTTTTAATTTCTTGATTTGGTAAAGTCTTGTTTTATTCTGATATTATATTTTGTGCTACTTTTAATACTTATAATATTGTATATTTATTTCTGCGTTTGGAATAACACATTAATAATTTAAAATATAGATACACTTTATTAGACTACACTCAAAGTGTAAACAACAGGCTATTAAGCCTCTGTGGCGAAATGTACTGAAAATTTGAATAATGTGTTCATAGCGTGATGGTCCGCAGTTCTGTAGAGCTACAGATGTTATCGTCTATCTTTAATTAATTCAGTATATCTTAAAGGAAATAATAAACCTGGTTTAAACAAGTTATGTGAATTTTAAATTGTTAATTGCTTTAGTGTTTAGATGTATTATATTCTCTATAGGATTAGAGGTGATACTGAAATGGAATCCCACCCATGCTTTAGCAATATGCCAATAAATATTATTAAGATATTTGTCAGTTCTATTCACCAAATACTGACAAATAAATGGCTACCTGAAGTGCTGTCAGTCAGGAAAGTTGTGATTGTCCCGCGTTCATAAATATTTCTTTCCCTCGACATGGAATCTCCTGCGCCACGACGACCTCAAACTGTTGTCAGTCAGGCAAGCTTTTGTTTCCTAGCGATGGATTCTCTTGTTTATGATTGATATAGCCACATATAGCTTCATGTTTTTTACTCACAGCAGATGAGGCAGGGAAAAGTATTGAATTTAGGATACTTCGTTTCTCATTTTCGCCAAGTTTTTGGGACTGTGTGGTGAGTGGTAGAGCTCAATACCACGCTTTTTTCACGAGTCTTTGTAAATTCAATTATTTAACCGACTTGAAACTGACACGAAAACTGTTGAGTTTATAATCAGATTTGTAATTTGAAAATGTTAATATTATTAAGTAAACTATCGCTTCATAGTTACTCAAAATAATGTACTTTCATATGCCAGTATTGTATCAAAATGTAAGTTACGTCATTAATAGAGTTAAACTTTCAAGTTAATCCTCAACTTGTTCCTTGTGAAATATGATCTCTGCTGGGTAACAAGCGCAGCTCTAACAAGACTTCTCGCATTATTCATTTATCATTCAAGAGCAAAAATAGATTTAGTTCAGTCTTGTTTTGAAGCGTTTCAGTTGAAAGTTCATTATATTTCAGCACTACATTTAAATTTTACGTTAATACTAATAGTTATTAACTTATTGAATACTAAATAAATAAACTCAAAGAACATTCATTTTGAAACTAGTTTTTACGTACGGCTTCGTTCCGATGTTCAGATGAAAATGACTAAGAGATATGTATGAGTGTGATTCTGATAGCTATATACCGTAGACTACTAAACTAGCACGGCATACCTTGGAGCAAAATATATATTTTTTCTATATTCAACAAAATTACATTATTACAGACCACAAAAATCCTTCCTCTATTACTGTTCGAAATCTTATCTGTTCTCTTGGCGCTGTACCAACACTTTGGTAATTCCATAACCTTTTATTGCGTTGCAATGCTTAAAATCGATTTTGATTTATTATAATGTGATCGACGACGCGGGAGTTGTAAAGTTGAAATGGATACTATTTGCAAAAATACGGTTATAGATTGAATTCCCAAATAGAAGAATTGTTTGTATTAGCTTTATGCTGTTTGTCTTATATAGCAGAATATTCAGTGGAAGCCAAGACTTAAGATCCTTCGTTCCAAGACTATTGAGTGATTGAACTTAAGGCCGCGTTAACAATCATACAGAGGCTGTGCCACGGCGCAACTACTAACTCAATAGTTTTTTAAGAATCAGCTTTACACTGTATTCCGCACACAGCAGGGTAGGCAGAGGGAACCTAGTGTGAAAACGCTCCGTTTTCTACTTTCCGTCGAGTTCTGGAGGCACTGCATGATGAGTGGCAGAACTCAACGCCGCGACACCAGAGCGAAGAAATGTAAATATAAATTTAAGTAAATATTTCATCTCCTCGAGTCGGGATCTACCCCACAACCAGTCGGTTTTACAGTCACACTTCATGCCGCTGCGCAACGACTGGCCTCTTAAGAAATAATCTTTCTTAAGAATATTCATATATTTTCGACTTTTTAATGATAACGTTGACGAGTTTTATTTAATGATTACATAGATTATGAGTTCGAATAAACATAATGGTCATATAAATTCACATGGCTATTTTTAATTTTAGAAAGAAAACAGCTGAGGAATTATTTTAGATATTAAGACACTCCGTGCCCCGAATAAGGTCAAAATTTTCGAAACATTGCGTGTTGAGAAGTAGATATTAACGCCACGCTTTATCTTCTTACCAGAGCGATATAATAATGCATTCTCCCGAGTGGAAATCAAATCCACAACTGGCGTGTCACAGTCAGACGCTGTGCCGCTGCAACAATAGAGACACTATATTGATGTAAATATATATATATATATTATATCAACCTCCTAAGGTCTCTACATCTCTATTTGTCACCTTACACATACAACGTTATATATTAAAGGCCACAATTACCCGTCGAGCCTACCATGTAGGATATATCTTAGAATAATTTGCAAGCGACGCGCGACTTTACTGGGACACTTGAGTTATTCAGATGTTCTGGCCTAATGTTAAATTCCTAAGGATTTAATGCTATATGATATACAAACATATACTTCTTTTGTTATTTTTATTTTGTACATGTATAAAATAATATTTTATATGATTTTTTTGTATCAACACTACAATACAATATAAAATGCTGCATTTTTCAATGATTTTACTTAATTGTTCTAGTACGCAAAGAACCCACTTTTGAGGGGGAACCTACTGTTTAGACACTCCGTTCCCCCCGCTGTCAAATTCTGAAGAAATTGCGTGCTGAGTGACGGAACTCAACGCCGCACACACGCATTTTGCCTCGAAATTTGAGCGAAGAAATTAAAATATAAAAGTAAATAAATTATTCATTTCGTCGAGTGGGGATCGGACACAGTCACACATTGTTCTCCTGTGCCACGACTGGTCTCATTTATCATCTAAATTCGACTATAATCTAATTAATAGCCAAACTAAAATAGTAAACAATATAACAATATTTGAGGGCTAAATAACAATTCATTCCCCCGAGTGGGCGAATGAATTGTTAACCCGAACTCATTCATAACTGTCGCGATACACTCATACTCTCGTGCCTCTCTAATTAAATAAATTCAAAATCTAAATCAGCATCACGCTGTATCCCGCACACAGTCTTAAGTCACTCTGTATCCCACTTTTCGCCGAGTTCCAGAGACATTGCGTGTTGAGTGGCGGAACTGAACACCGCGCTTTACCTCGAAACGAGAGCGAAGAAATAAAAAATATAAAAGTAAATAAATATTTTATTTCCTTGAGTGGGGCTCGGACACACAACCAGTCGATTTTACAGTGACACTTTGTGCCCCTGCGCCACGACAGGCCTCATCTAATTAATTAAACAGTATAAATTCAATTTACGTCCAGATCCTAAACGCAATCGTTGCTAATATCGTTGGATATTAATGCCATCATTATTGTATGAGCCATACAACCGTCGATTAATCAAACATATTGGAAGCAATATTTGTCCGCGTCCTCGTTATATTGACTTACGACTGATTTTCAAAGCACCTGGCGGCTGTATTCTTATTGACGGTAAATACGTGTTTACGTATAGTACACAATAAATTGGGTTATTTTTGATTGAATGCAATAATTGATTGTCAGTATACATTTAACTTGTGGAAAATGGAAAGTGAACAATGGGTTTTTTTGAATATCCAAAAATATATAAATAATACCAAATATACAAATGTGTACAAATCGCAGAAATCATAGGTTGTCTAAATGACTTCAAGATAAACTACAAGAATACTTTTGCATTTTACACGTACTATGTCATTTGTTTTATGAAAAAATATAAGGCAAAAGAGCGTACGGGTCACCTAATGCTGAGTGATCACCGCCGCCCACGAACTCGTGTAACACCAGAGAAGCGTTTAAGATGGAGATAATCACGCTTTTTGGTGGTACACAAGTTGTGATGTCCTGGAAACACTGCCGCAGGTAGGTCAATTCACAGTTGCGTGGCCTTTACAGATCTTTGGGCTCGAACACACATCTTTGGGAACGAATCGAACGGCTCCACGTTATATGTACTACAATGGGTCAAATTCATACTGAGGTGAACCAGCCCAGAGATAAGAACCCAAAAAAGACTTGTGCTGTCTGAGTAAGCCGCATCCACTGTTCATTTTGTTACATGCGGCATGAAGCTATAAAGATGTCTGATTTCTGTTAAAAGCGTTTAAGTAAGCTATTGTTACACGTTATATGTTTCTAACATTTACATCTGCATGATGCTAAATTAGAAGGTTCAATCTGTATATTGGAAATTCCTAAAAAAACATAACCCAATATAGGTGACGTGTATAACTGTGAAACCGGTTGAATCAAAAAGTTCGTATAACTTTTTAACCCGCCATCGATGCGTGTTGGGATTTTGATTACTTGTCTCCCCTTGTCTCTTGATTTTACGTCCCCCGCAGTTACCTCTCTCCATAACAACACACGTCCCAGAGTTTTGGCACCATCCCGGTCCTTAAGACCGGCGTCACCAATTATGTAAGTAAATTATACATTGTTTTATTACTCAACACGCAATGCCTCCAGAATTCGGCAGAAAGTGGGGAACGGAGTGTCTTAACACTAGGTTCCCTCTGCCTACCCTGCTGTGTGCGGGATACAGCGTGAAGCTGATTTATTTTATTTATTTTTTTTGAATTTGTTTAATTAACAACATTTCGAATAGACAGCAATTTTGAAGATCGACGATAAGAGTAGGACTGTTAGTGCTTACGAAATGGTAGGTCCCGAGCATGTGAGTGGTAATAGAAACAAAACAACCAAATATTTTTGTCATAAAAGCAAGAAATAATTGTGCCAATGAGCACGTCGTGTCTTTTTGCAATACTTATTTGACTTACAAAAAGAGTAGTTTTCAAGGAAGTGTGTGCTTTTTTTTGCGTTATATATTTTTACATTTTACAAGAATTTAAGGCCGAAAAAAAGGCCGATTTAAGACATACATTCTTCAGATTGTTATTAGTTTTTAAACAAATATAAAACATAAAAAAGCTGATGGTTTTTTGTCTTAACATTTTTTTTATGAAAAAGACACAGCAAACAAGCGTTCGGGTCACCTGATGAAAAGTGATTACCGCCGCCCACGACCCCGTGCAACCCCAGAGGAGCTACAGGTGCGTTGCCGGCCTTTAAGATGGGTTGGGCGCCGGGGCCCGGCATTACCTGATGCGAAACGCAGTAGCATAAAGCCACTACTTCACCAGGATGATCCTATTCTAGACCGGGATCACACGGAAAAACTATAACTTTTTAATGATAATTATACGAGTTGTGATTTGCCAAATAAATGAAACATAAAGATCCGTGAAACCTGCGTCACCAAAGACGTAAGATAAACTAACGTCACAAATGGCGGGTTAAAATTAAACTTTACGGGAAAAGAACTCAAGACGTCTTGGATCGTATTATGTTCAAATGTTGTGGGCTATATTACTATTTATGAGTGGTATTTTTATAAGAGTCATCAAACATAATGTTGCGAGCTAGCATCTTCGGTATAATAGGAAAATTGACTTACAAGAATTTACTATTTATTTTGTACAAAATATACTGTTTACCAGGACTCGACAGAATTGTGAACATTGAATTGCTGTATAAATATTTTACTCTAGCAGCGACAGGATTTGACAGTAGAAAATTAAGACTGCGCACAAAATATACTATAAAGAATAAATAAATAAATATGAACCTATTTATTTATTTGTTCTTTATCGCACACATTTTTAGAAAAAAAAATATGAACAAAAGGCGGGCTTAACGCTTATACATATATATATTGGAATCAGGATTGAATAGAATGGAATAAAGTAGGCAAAGCATCTAGTTTTTCTACTGGAATGGAATCTACAATTTTTATCTTTTTTATTACTAATGATTATATTTGTTATATGTATTCCTCCTCTAAACTTGTCCTCTAAACCTTCCTCTTTTTAAATATTCGCTGTGGTTCTTGAAATATTTTATTTGAGTATTTATGTTAGCAGTAAATAAAAGTCAGTAGCCTATTCTTATAATATAAGAATGTAGGAAAACAGAAAAAAATTGTATGAAGAGCATTCATTTTTATCAGTTTCACTTTGGTTCAGAAATTCAAAATAAGAATTGTAATTAACGAGAGTTCAACTTCCGCAATAACTCTACCATTTTATTACTTAAATTTTAAACATAAAGTAAATAGCAAACAAGAAAAGACACGCAACCAAAATAATTGCTTATAGTGTTATACTTAATTGTTTCATCGCCGTCTGATAAGTTTATGATAATCTATCTGGCAGATAGCTATAACGCTTATCTTACTGCTTGTTTTAATTAAAAAATATGCCCATAATTAATGGCTCTAAATAAACTTAATGATTATAGCATCATTATTTTCTATTTCTCTAGCTTGCAAAAAAATCATTTACACATAAATTACCTTGACGTTAACTGCACGGGTCATCGTGGCACGTCACTGAAAGACAGCGACTGATTGTAAACGCACTGGCTGTTGAATCGATCTGTTCTCGGGTAAATGAAATATTTCCGTTTTCCTTTCGAGCTAGGCAAAATCGGGCGTTGAGCTTAGTCAATTAGCGATAATGTAGGTTGCCCCTGCATTCATGTGGGATACAGTATGAAGCTTTTACTTTTTTACGTCCTAGTTCATAGTAATGTTAAATAAGAAAAATTCTTATAACAGTTTCAAGCTAAAACAGCAGAGACAAAGAGAGAAAGAAAGAGATGTAACAATGTGTTTAAGCAAGCGGAGCTGCAATTGGGTAGCATGTTTTTAATAATAAAAAAAAGACGTTCTACAAATAATTCAGCAACATCTATTCCCTCTAACAAATCGTGATATCAATAGCAACAGTAACGTGAACAAAATAAGAGTACTTGAATGAAAGTAAGAAAATAAAAGCGCATTTCGTATTGTTTGAGGAATATTTTCAAAACTTTATAAAAGCTTCGTAGTTGTGATGAATTTAATGTGCTTGTTTCAAGAAAATAAACTGCTTATAAATAATTCATTTCATATTTCTTTTAATGTAAAGGCTTTTTTACCGAGTCGTCTGTGAACTTTAGACTATGGCAACATATGTTGTTAGAAAATTTATTTATTTATTTCTTTACTTTATTATAAACTTTCTTCATATTTGTAAAAGAAAAAAAGTGAATTACTTACTTCATATTTTTTACACGCTGTATTTCTCATAAAGTGGAGTAGGCAAATATATATATATATATATATATATATATATATATATATATATATATATATATATATATATATATATATATATATATATATATATATATATATCTATACTTCTATACTAATATTATAAAGAGGTAAGATTTGTATTTTTGTATGTTTGTATGTATGTATGTATGTATGTGTGTATGTTTGTAGAGTTTTCACACAAAAACTACCGGGCCGATTTAAATAATTTTTTCACTATTGGAAAGCTGCATCTTTACTGATCAGTATAGGCTATATTACATTTCCAAAAAAATAGAGATCCCTAATAGAAATGCAATAATGTAAACCAAGGTGTGAAGAAATTGATCTTAATAATTCTATTATCGCGTGCGCTGCGAAAACTATTGATGATAGAACAAAACAATGTTCTAAAGTATTGTAGAGCGCATCAATATCTATAAAAAAGTCCGCGATAGCATATGTCTAACTACTGTAGTTATGACAATATAATCATTTTTTTATATTTTATACGTTAACAAAAGTGCCGACAATAATCAAACCATATTATTCATACCTCTGCATCAACCCTTATCCCATTAAATGATATTTTATGAAAGATAATTTCAATACCTGTAAAATACTTTTTAAATTAATAAGATCGGACATCCCATTCAAAAGATATAACGAATTTAAAAATATAAGTCTAAAGAAAATCATGTAATAATAAAAAATGCGTAGTGTGTGCCGTGTGGCCTTGCGCACCGTGGTGAGTTGGGTTGGGTGGGAGACGTATCGATACCACTTAAATTATTAAGACAGTCCATTAGATTTTTTGTTTTTTTTTATGGAAAGTACAAGGCAAACGAGCGTTTGGATCACCTGATGGTAAGTGACTACCGCCGCCCGCGGCCCCGTGCAACACCAGAGGAGTTACAGGTTCGTTGCCCGCCTTTAAGGTGGGTTGGACTCCGGAGCCCGGCATTACCTGATGCGAAACGCAGTGGCATAAAGCCACTACTTCACGCCGGTTTTTAATGCCGGGGTTGGTAATGATCCAGTGGAGTCTGCCCAGTCACCTCTTACGACACCACCAGCACTAGGATGATCCTATACTAGACCGGGATCCCACGGCAAAATTGTTTGAATTAAATAGACCCGATAAGGAAAATTCTTTTACAATTACACGATTAACGTGTAAAAAAATACCAAAAAAACCTTATATCGCGTAAGCTGTGGAAATTATTGACAATAGAGCAAAGTGATGTACTGCAATTTTATAGAAGACATCAATATCTACAAAAAATTTATGCGATACCATGTGTAACTGTTAGTTATGCCACAATAACTCATTTTCAAAGGAAAATGTGCAAACTAGAAAAAAGCCACCATCGTAGTACAGAGGGGCATCTAAAATGTATATATATATATTTTAGATGCCTATATGTATATGTATGTATATAATTAATAGTTTTAAACTTTGCATACAAAGTTATCCCGTAGGTAGTATATATTTTTTTTCTATTATTGTTACCAGCAAAATGTATTGATACTAATGTGGTATCTATATTTTTATATATAATATACATATATATATTTATATTTTTCTCCCCTTAGTGTTTTTCAGGTGGAAAACATAGACATTTTTTTATTTGATAAAATATTTTATTCACCATAAAAATGTTGGTAATTTTTATAATTCTAATATAATTAAACAACTTTCTTAAATGATCTTTCCTTGCATGTGTTGTAATAACTATCAGGAGCTATTAAACAAAACAATACATTCTCATTTTTATAAATATATTCTCATTTTTATAAATATATTGGCGATTTAAAGATTTTTCCATATAAACTTTCAACCCAGTATTTAAACTCTTAGGGGATGAATTCTAAAAACCATGAAACACGTGTTCAATGAAATATTTTAAAGAGTCTGACTTTCAATTTTTATAAAAATCGGTGCTGTTTTAAAAAAAAATAATACAAACTTGCAAGTAATTCCCTGTATCGAAACAAACAAATAATTCACAAATGTGGTGAAGCCGCGAGTTGGTTGCTATATTATAAAAGTTTATATTGGGTTTAGATGGATCACGTGGTGATATCAGTACATTTTAATCATTGGCACGTAGTTACGTTACATTCATTTATAGTACATATATTTCTCAAGAGAATTTAATCAAAACTTTGTAAATAAAAAAAATAGATGAAATAATCAAGTTAAGGAAGTGCCAAATTTATTTTATGAATCAATCTTAATGTTATATTCAAAACAAATGAATACTTGAAACGTATTAATAAATTTAATTAAGTTTATTAATACGTTTAATATAACGTTATAACGTTAAATATATTTACTTATTATAGTTAAAGAATAAAAAGTGTGAAGAGGAATGTGTGATTATCTATAGATTTTATTATTCTACATAATATCATAAAAAAACAGATTTAAACAGTACATATAAAAGTATCCTCCTGCAGTATAATTATTTTTAACCAACATTTTTGAACTTTTAATTTTGAACATTTTGAATATTTTCGCGCCATTATGACGAAAAATTTAGACAAAATATTCAAATGTTTTTTTTTTATTTAAAAAAAAAAATAGTAACGTTAAGAATGTTGGTAGTTTCTCAAAAGGTATAAGAATTTAAAAAATACCCGAAATATGCTCTCTTCGCAAGTGTTGTATTAATAATAATAATTCTATTCACTAAAAAATCACTATAGATATTATATAGTCAATTATATAATGTTTTTATCAGTACCACTTTAAATGAAACCATAGTTTTAACTATAAAAGCCTAATACAATTAAAAAAATGGAAGGAAAAAGTTATTTTTTCATACAAAGTAAATAAGGTATTATCGTTGATATTAAAATAAAACGCTATTTGTCATTAAAGACGCAAACATACGAGTCGTAGGTATTTGCGGCAAAGGTTAAAGCTGCTTAACCTTTAGTAATATTTTGTAGTAGTATGTGATTACGTTATTGGTATCTGCATAGATGCGTAACTGCGTCACAGGAAATACAGGTTTGGATCCTACTAAACTGCTCAGGTATCTTGATTAATTTCTTTAGGTATGGGTTTAATAAACTATTATATTTTTAATTATTTTTATATATTAATAGTTTATCCTATATACTCCCCGTAAAGGGTGCGCTGAAGCTTCCATTCTGTATGAATATTAAAGACCGTCGCGGCGTAGGGGCACAAAATTGTGCCAGTAACGTGACGTTATGGGTTCGATTCCCACTTGGAGGATTGAATTGAAATTTAATCATATTTTCATTTCACGTCAGTCATATATCATACCCAGTATCTTAACACTTAAGTTCCCTCTACCTACCCTGCTATAGACTGGATACAGCCTGAATCTGGTTTTAATTTTGTGTGAACCGATTAAAATAAGGACTCCTTAAGGCAAAAGTTTAAAGAAATTAATATATTGACAGTTGCATCTCTCTTATGGGTGGTACGAAAATACCACCTAAGGTTTTAATAATTTTCACATTAGAAATCTCAAGTTCATTGCAAGCATACATTATAGGTATATTGAAACATGAATATAATTTTAGTGAATTAAGTAAATCATTCTGTGGTTAAAGCGTGCGAAGCCGCGAGCGGGTCGCTAGTATATATATATATATATATATATATATATATATATATATATATATATATATATATATATATATATATATATATATATATATATATATATATATATCTATGTATATATATAGATACCAGAGGTCACCAGAGGTGTATATAAGTCAATTCAACGTCACCAATGGCGGATTAAAATATAAAACTAAAAATATATTACTTCGCTTAAGTAACATTAATTTAACATTTCGGAATTTAGAATTCTCAACGATCATGAATCAATACAGTCGGTCAGAAAACACTTTAAGTGCTTGTACGTGCTTAGAAACATGTGTTCCAAAGCGAGGACATGCGAGGAACGTAACTTTGGTACATAGCTTTTAAAGGACGCAATTCTTTTATATATCACAAGACATTGGAAATTCTTAGAAATAAAATGCGTCCAAGCGTGCGACTGTTAATGCGACAGGTTGTGGGTTCGATTATTACTCGAAAAAAATGAATATTTTAATTTATTCTGGCTCTGGCTCTGGTATTGTGTATAAACGCGGCGTTGAGTTGCGTTATTCAACACGCTATACCTTCAGATCTGGCTGGAAAGTGAAGAACGGAAGTGTCTTAATGGGAAAGGAGTAATGTAGGGGAGACTGGGGCTTGTAAGGTGTTTTATGAATATTTTTATAGTTTCAAATCGTTACATAAATATTAGAGTTATTTTTCATGTATTTTTTTGCCGTGTGATCCCGGCCTAGAATAGGATCATCCTGGTACTGGTGGTGTCGTAAGAGGCGACTAAAGTATGTGTGGTAGAGTCACGTCGCCAGCAATGGCAACACGCATGGGCAGACTCGACCGGATCATTACCACCCCCGGCATTTAAAACCGGCGTGAAGTAGTGGCTTTATGCCACTGCGTTTCGCATCAGGTAATGCCGGGCCCCGGCGCCCAACCCATCTTAAAGGCCGGCAACGCACCTGTAGCTCCTCTGGGGTTGCACGGGGCCGTGGGCGGCGGTAATCACTTACCATCAGGTGACCCGCACGCTCGTTTGCCGTGTCTCTTCCATAAAAAAAAAAAAAAAAAATGTATTTAATCCTAGTATCAATTTAATATAATTATCATCGTATTTAATATAAAATATTTAATATTTTATATTAAATACGACGATATATTTAATATAATAACTTAAAAAACAATAAAACGTGTCACAACTTGCCCCTTGTTAGAAGCTAGAAGTAATACGCTCGGGACAACAGAACCAATTAAACAATATAAAAAATAGAAACAATTAAAACTCTTGTCATTTTAGAAAGACATATTTTCTAATTATAAACGTTTTTTTTATATGTTCTACAATCTATTATGTTATATTTGACGTATAACAGTAATATAACTACGTTTACACAACCATCCATAACCTTATTATTTTCATTCTTAAGCAAGTAAACGTAAAACATATTAAAATCTTTTTTTTATACGTCCATCTAAAAAATGGGTTATAAGAAAATTAGGTCATTTTCATTTTCCCCACTCAAATAAAAATAATTTATCTTTACCCTTATTTGTTTTGTTCAGAATATGGTCGGAGCAACTGCGTTATTTACTAAGTTACGCTATTAACATGGTTTACGACACTCAGTGTTACCTTGCAAGAGTTTATTACTAATTAAAATATTATATTCAGCAAGTAGTTGACAGTAACTTTGTGTGGGGCTTAATTTGCAAAATATGAATGTCGAGAAAGCCTGGAAAGGCTTTCTGATGCAAAAGAAGTATGAACACTTAGAACATTGTTCGATCATACATCCAAATCTATCACACGCCAAATTCCAATTCATTAGTTTCACCTGTGCATTGCCATTTGTCTGTCAGTCACTCATTAACGAAAGAAATTTGTATATATTACTAGCTGTCCTTATTCATATCAGAGTATTATATCTGGATTTGAAGTTGCAATCGTCGTGTATAATCAAATTCTACAATCAGCTTCACGCTTTATATAGCCCGCATATAGCAAGGCAGAGGAAAACAAGTGTTAAGATATTCCGTTCCCCACTTTCCGCCGATTTTTCAAGGCATTGTACGTTGAGTGGCATAACTCAACGCCGGGATTTTGCCCTAATGACAGAGTCAGACCAGAGGAAATGAAAATATTAACAAATAATAATTGATTCCCCCGAGCGAGAATCGCATCCAAAACCGGCGCCGTCGCGGCTTCGATATCTAAAAAAATATGAATATAAAACTTCCAAAGACTATCTTAAGGTAACCAAAATGATTTCTCTCAGTCGGTAAAAAGAATATTCGATGGTAACTTTTATTATCTTCAACTGAGTTGTAATTCGGGACATTCGACGCACGCGGTGATACCCATTCATAGATTTATGTTATGAAGTATGTACGTGCTTACCGATTTGTTCAATAAAGTGGAGAGTAAGCGATTTTTGTATAGAAAATTATATAAAATTTAAGGTCCGACAGTAGTGGGATAGTAGTGGGTCGTACTGTAAGCGTGATAGTTAAGGGGGTCGATATGGAACACTTTCTATGAAATTTGTTTAATTTATTAACAGTGATTGGAATTTTCTAAAAATTGATCACTACCTTTTTTTATTTATCACTGTAATCAATGCATTGTTAACACAGTGTTTTTTTCTGAAAGAATATTTTTGTTGAATAATTAGTATAATTTAGTGTTGTATAATATATAAATATAAAATTCTTTCATTTTTGGACTTTGAAATTTCAAATTTCGCATTTAGGTAGGTAAGACAGCGTAAGGTTCGAAATTCCTACAGGAAATGGAAAAAAATGTAATTTTATATACTAATTCTCAATATTAAGCCGCATTGCTGTTATTCTACAAATATGGCGCATCCATTTGCGGATTTATAAAATGGCGATACATTGATAGCTGTAAGCTTACGACTTTATAAAAGTAGCAATTTGAACATGCAACTGCGATCTTATAAGAAATATGATATCCACTTTGCCAAAGTCCAGCTTTAGTTAAGCTCATATTTATTTATATTATTATATTTATAAAATACTTGTAACCTGCCTTGGCTTTGCAAAAGAAATTTATAAAATAATAATTTAATTAAGTGAAAAAAAATTTGACTGTAAAACCGACAGGTTGTGGGTTCAATCCCCTCTTGAGGAAATGAAATATTTACTTAAATTTATATTTCCATTTCTTCGCTGCTTCGAGGACAAGCACGGCGTTGAGTTCTGCCACTCAACACGCAATGCTACTTATTTATGTTGTTAGCATAAAAATGTTAAAAAAAATATTTAAAGAATAGTATTATCTCTTGCCAAACGATAATTCTTAGTAATTATCTTTGGGTAGCGGAAATTTGTAAAAATCTCCCTACAGAGATACTAACAACATAAATAAGTTTTGTTACAACTTATTAATGTTGTTAGCATCTCTGTAGGGAGTGAGGCGTATAAGAATTTCGACGTAGCTTGGCGAGAACGTATGGCTTAGTGGCTTAAGCTAAGGCAGCTTAGTCAGAGCGCCTGGTCGGTTTTCAGGAGGCGCGGGTTCGAGTCCCCGCTACGCTCAAATTTTTATAAGTATTTATCTTTCCTAAGTGTGGATTAACATTTTAAAAATGTTAAAAAAAATAAAAATAATTCACTTTGAACGAAATATCGATTATTATTATTTGAGAATTCTTTCAGTCATCGGAATATATGAACTATTACTATATTATAATATTTGTAATGTATACTGCATGCATGTTTTGTAAATATTTGAAGTTTCCCAATTTTTCTCAAATATTGAAAAAGCACAGCGAAAAAAAAACATTTTTATCAAAAAAATATATGAAATACATCTATAATAATATATATGATTGATTCCTCTTATATATTAAAAGTATATAGTGTGTTGCTTAACCATTGTATCCGAGAAATAAGCGGAAAATTTGAGATCTTCTTTTAATATTCTGGTTATTCGTATAGAATATTAAAAATAACTGAAGCTGATGATGAATAAATTTTTATTATACTGTTATTTATTTAGTTTCGCGTTGTATCCCGCACAGCTGATTTCTTTGCTTGCGCTGTATTAATATTGCAAAAAAAAATGCTGAAATTTTACATTAAATACAGAATAAAACGTTTGCACAAATTCAGTGATATAAAGGTCAACAAAAATAAAATATCGAATACCGAACTCGAGTTCTGCCACTCATAATGCGATGCCTCAAGAATTCAATGGAAAGTCCTAGCAGGAAAGTCTTAGAGAAAAACATGGTGTTTTCAGACTAGATTATTTAGGTTCATACAGGATACAGCGTGAAACTAAAAAAACTTCAAAAGTAAATTTGGCATTTACCCACTATTTTAAGTCCAACTAGACATAAAAGGGAAGCAATCTTAGAATACTTACACTTATCAAGAGATCTTCCCCGTGCCTACGACTAGTCCTCTCGAGATAAACCAACACGTAGACAAATAAATCCCACGTACTGCGGTCACGCGCGCCCTGAATATTACACACATACATGTTAGTTCAAATTTATTTTATAGCGAATATCATCGAACACAATGGCGTTTTTGTTCCATTTTCACGTTTTTTTTCTTAGAATTTTGTAAAAATTGGCGAAATTTAAATTAACAAGTTAGCTTGTCGAGTTTACGCCGCGAATTATGGCATTGTTACACCAAAACAATATTTTATAAGTTCATAAGTATGTAATATTAGGCCATTTTTCAAAGTGTTTATTAACCACTAACTCTAGATATTCTGTTAATTCCGGAATTTAAAAATTTTATATCTATCAATACGAAAAATAAATTTCATTCCACCATTACACCATGTATAGTGAAAATTTACAATTTAAGTTAATTGTCAGTACATAGTAAGTTTATTCGCTTTTTTTAGCTTCACGCTGTATCCCGCACATAGCGGTGTAGGGTAGAGGAAACCTAAGAACTTATGTTAAGACACTCCATTTTCATTAAATATTTACTGTTCCCCATTTTCCGCTGAATTCTGGACTTTAACGAATACGCGACGGATAAAATGCAAATATTAAATATTTCATTTCCTGGAGTGGGAATCCAATCCACAACCTCTCGTGCTTACATTCACAATCTTGTTTCGCTGCGCCACAAATTCATCAAAATACGAAAAAATATATATAATCTACAAAAATATGTCAAACGAAGAACAACTGACGCGTAAACCAGTCAGCATCAGTCAAAGGGATTGCCATTATCACCATATAAAAGTAGGAAATCACGTTCGACCCCTGTCGCTTATATGAAACCGAGATAGAGGGATTTCTACAAAAGGTGAATAATGAAACAAAAGAGTTTTTATAGGACATTTCGGGATTGAACAACATTCGTTATAATAGGTGAATCTTTTTTTCACGCTTTATCCCGCATATAGCACGGCGGGCAGAGGCAACCTAGTGTTAAGACACTGCGGTTCTTACTATCCGCGGAGAATAACTGAACTGTAGGTGTAACTTGGAATTGAATCCACAATAAATGCGTTTACAAGCAGACTTTGTAAAACTGGGGGTTTGTTTAGTTTATATTTTACAGTAATATCTTAAATATTTTTTTACAAAAACAAGAACAATAAATGTAACTAATATTTATTTAATAAATATTATTTTTCTTTTTTTCGTTGTATTTAATGAATCACAACGATATCATTTTCTACTCTTTGATGTACCTTTTATATCTTCGATCGCTTAATTTAGTATTACTATTATAATAGATAATAACCTAATATATTACCTTAAACTAAGCTACTTTATTCCTATACAATATTAAATTTCAAAGGGTCTAAGTTTTAAGTAGCAAAGATAAAAAAATATTTTCGCTACCTGCTGCATTTTATTTTCATCAATAATATATTTGGTTATAGGCCAAGTGGTAATAAGTTCAATTCCCGCTCGGTGAAAGGAAGGAAATGAATTACCTATTTTCATTTTCTCGCTCCAGTAAATAGACATAGCGCGGCGTTGAATTACTCAAAATAGTAAGCCTCTAAAATTAAACCAAAAGTATGGGACGGAACGTCTAAGCCCTAGGTTCCCTTTGTTTATTCTGCTATATGCGGGCTAAGCTGTACAATTTTCTTATTCAGACACAAACCATTAATTAATTTCATGAAAGATGTTCATGTAGAAGAACTTTACCTAGTAATATTTTTTGTTTAAAAATATTATATACGTGTAGTAAAACGTATTCTCGTTTTATACAAAGGGAATTCTACTTCCATCACACCTGAAGTAGTTTATACGGACTACTACTGCTGCTGCAATTTAATGATTTTGAGGAAGCTCTCACTTTACTGTTTTAATGGTGGCAGTTATTTTGTCACTATCTAAATAAAAAAAATATAATTAAACTATTTTATTCTATTCATTTTAATATAACAAATATAACAAATTATTTATTTTTACACTAAGAGTTTAATATAGCCAAATTATTTATTTTTACACTAAGATCACTTTATAAATTGTAACAACAAATGGGATCCACTTTCGTAAGATGAGTTTAGTCAATACGCCAATGAAGAATGGAGTGTCTTGACACCAGGTGCTCAACTATTACATGGGGGAGATTCATCGAGGTCCTGTTTTATACTCATACATACGTTTGAAATGCGAGTAGGTTATAATAAAAAGTTTTATAGGCAATAACATTAACATAGAAAATGGTGTGAAAGCTTCGTAAGGACATAAAAATATTTTATGGTCACATTGAAAACAAACCTACATAGGAACCTATGAGAGGATCTATTAAGCAATTTATACTTAAATATGGAAAAAAACACACGTTTAAAATTTTACAATTTATAATTAAAACTCCAATTCCAGGCTATGATGGTGCAGTGGGATAGCGTCACTGCAGACGCATCACCTGTCGCGCTGTGATTCCTTATTAACACCAAGGTAGAGAATTCGATGTACATTCTATAAAATTAATTTTTTTTTTCGAGTTCCACCACTCAATATGTAATATTTCGATTTCAGGAGAAAATGGAGAAAGGAGTGTTTAAACACTGAGTTTCCTCAGGCTACGCAATTATGCAAGGTATTATACAACAAAGGTACCTTTACCTTTTAATATAGAAGAAAAAAATATTCAACGTAAAATAGCAAAACATGAACCACACTATTAAAAACTCACATAAAGACCAAAGTGAAATTACAGTCTTTGTATATTATATAGATAAAAAAGTTAAGGCGAAATTGAATGAAAAAATTGTTATTGAATGAAATTTGATAAAGACACCCACAAAATGGTCTGCTTTTTGAAGGAAGGGAATGAAATATTTAATATTTTAATTTCTTTGCTCTGTTGCGAGAAATTGCGAGACCAAATTCGTCGTTGAAGTGTCTCGAAAATTGGAAGATACAGCGTAAAGCAGTGGTTAAAGTTGAAATCTTAAATTTTAGCATTATACAATGAGGCCAGTCGTGGCGCAGTGGCACGAAGTGTGACTGTAAAACCGACCTGTTGTGGGTTCGATCCCCACTCGAGGAGATGAAATATTTACTTAAATTTATAATCGAAAGCGAAGCGCGGCGTTAAATTCTGCCACTCAACATGCAATGCCTCCAAAATTCTGTAGAATGTGGGGAACGGAGTGTCTTAACGCTAGGTTGCCTACCCACTGCCTACCCTGCTGTGTGAAGGACATAGCGTGAAGCTAATTTAATTTATTTTTATTTTACCACTTTTTAAAGTTATTCACAGCAACACAGAACACTATTTTCGGTATTTATTTTTCTCCTTAAATCTGTGCTTTTACCTTCACAAAGGAAACGAAAAATCCATTCCGTCCCGTTGCATTACCATTTGGCTTTGAAATGAAAAGCGAGACTACATTCGTTGTTTCAGAAAAAAATAAACAAGAGTTTTTAGAGGTTTTGTTACCTAATTATTTATAATTTGTTCTTCTTCTCTACCCAGTTAAGTGAAGTTGCATAAAGGGTTGTAAAATTTATAGACAGTATGGTGAAATGTTGCTATATAGTTTTAATTAAATTTACTTGTGTAAATAAAAAGTTTGATTGTTAATTGATATGCATTCAAAATTGCACAAAGAAATAATGGTTTTTATTTCGCTTAAATTAAAAGGTTCATAATAAATACTTAATCAGCTTCACGCTGTATCCCGCACACAGAGGGTAGGCACAGGGAATCTAGTGTTAAGACACTGTGTTCCCTCCTTGCTGTCAAATTCAGAAGGCATTGAGTGGGCAAAATCAATGCCGCGCTTTGCTTCGAGACCAGAGCAAAGAAATGGAATTATAAATTTAAGTTAATATTTCATCTCCTCGAGTTGGGATGGTGGGAACCCACAACCAGACGATTTTACAGTCACACTTGGTGCCCCTACCCCACGACTAGACCAGTAGTGGCGTGGGGGCACAAAGTGCCCTAATAAATTCTTCTTCCGTTTTTTTTTTAAAATATCATACTTTGTCTAAGTCGTGCCACGACGGTTCATTTAACCTAAATGAACCCAAAAATATAACATTTAGGTTCATTTAACCCAAAAATATAACTGGGGTCGCACTTACATCCGATTGCCTAGTGTTATTTAATTTGCAGTACAAGCAGAACCATTTTGCAAACTTCGTGTTCTTAATATTTTAACCATTTTGGTCCATTCAGTTTTACTGAGGAAATCGATTTTTTAATTTTGTCAAGACAAAAAAATATTTCATATATAATAAAATTTTGTAGCCATGATTATATGTCTGAGTAAACGGAATCGTTATATGTTTATATTAAGCACGGGAGTTCAAGTATATATATTTATCATATTATTATTGTTTTTCGAGTTATTATTATCGTACCCCTTAAATTTAGTGTTTAATTTACCGTTGTTTAGTGGAACTTAAACTTAACCTAAAAACTTAACTTAGCTTGACGCTTTATCCCTAGCGGGTTAGTCAGAGAGAACGGAGTGCCAAACGTTACGGTCTCTACATACCTCTTTCGCTTCAACCACTGTCACCAAACTCTTCATACATGCCCTCTGGGGTCCTCATGCTTTTTACGGGACCTTTCTCCAGTATCTTTGATACTGTGGTTTCGTAGGTCCACCGAGGTCTCTCCTAATTTTTACTACTTTTAGCATTATCTTTTATATGTATACAAAACAAAGTAAAGTTAATTTAGTTTAAAAGCTCAAAACGATTTAAGCTTGGCATGCTTCATACGTTGAAGTTACATTAGGCTTGAAATTTACTTTATAACTTCGTTTTCCACCTATCTACCTAAATAAAATAATATATGTATGAACAAGTGAATTTATACATTGACTACGGGCTTCCGCGCGACTTACTTTATTTTATTTAATATCACTTACTTACTTACTAACTAACTTACTCACTTACTAACTTACTTACTTACTTACTTCCTTAGTTACTTATTTACTCACTTAACTTGACGCTTTGTCCCTAGAGGGGTAGTCAGAGAGAACGGAGCGCCAAACGCTACGGTTTTATAACTTTTTTTTCCATTTAATATTATTTAAGGGTACTTAGAAAAAAAGATGGTAATCACGATAATTGATAAGTAAAAATAATTAATTATTTTACCAGTATCACCACTGTTATGTATTTAATTATAATTTAAATCTTTTTTTCGATTTTATTAGATTTTACTCGTCAAAATTATGCAAAAATCGGTTCAGCTGTTTCGGAGTTTAACTTGAACAAGGACAAAGATAGATAAACAGACGGATAAAATTTTAAAATTGTTCGTTTTAATCTTAATTAACGGCTTAATTTAAATAGACATACGTAGACGGACTCTCAAAATTATATTTCTGTAAAGTTAGTAGTTTAGTCTGCTATTTTAAAATATTTTAGTATAGAAAGAAAAAAAAACTAAGCCAGGAGAAGTGAAATGGGTTAAATGGATCGAATGGTAAAATCAATTTAAAGTTTGTAGAAAGAATTTGTTGTGAGAGTTGGTCGAGATACGTTTTCATATTAGTATAAAATAGAGAAAAAATTTGCACTGGAGTTAAAAATTTTATACATTAAAATAGTGATATGCTGCTTAGATTATTGAGGTCAGCGCAGCGGCACGGGATATAACAGCTTGAACGCGAAGATTGTAGGTTCGATTTCCACTCAGTTGCCTTGCTGTGGTAAAAAGAAAGGGAGGGCGGAATTGATTTACTAAAAATAAAAGTATTAGAAATAAAAGTAAATGGATACTCTTTATTAAAAAATTATTAAATGGATATATATCTTTTATAGATAACATTACTATAGCAACGCCATCGTCACCCAATCGAAAACTTTAAGCGCAATGATTATGAGTTCGATTTCTACTCTAGGGAATATTTCAAAATTCATTAGTCGGCAGTTAGCCCGCTATGTCTGTGAGACATGTGATGTGGGGATTGAAAAAATTGTATAACATTTTGACCTGCTGCGTGCGGGATACAGTGTGAAGCTGATATTTTTTTAATTGAATAAATAATACCGGTACATGTAAATACCATCAGGAAGGTCCTCAATCTTTTCACCTATCGTTACTGCAATAGCATCGACGCTGTGGTCTCGAAGGTAAACCTAAATTATTCTTAGTTTCACGCACTATCCCTAGCGAGGTAGCCCAATGATAAGGAACGCTACGCGCTACGGTCGCTGCATACATCTTTCGCCTCGCCCACTGACATCAACCTTTTCATATGTAATATATACTCTCCGGGAAGTCCTCATGCTTTTCACGTTACCCTTCTCCAGTATCATCAATGGTTTTCAATTGATGTCAAATTTGAAGTATTCTTCTTATTTTACCACTTAGTCAAAGTAATGTTTTTAATAAATTTTTCTCTTTCTTATGACATTTTCATTTATAGTGTTCTGTGTATATCTTCTAAACGAATTGTTTAATGACGATAAATGAAAACAAACTTATTTATTACAAGTCATTTCAATTTTATTGATAACAATCTGGGGCTTCCAAGTTTAATTGAATCCTATGTATCCACAGTCGGTAATAAAGTCGTCGTTGAGATATGAGAAAAGTTTTAACTCCGTAATTGTGTGCTATCATAATTTTGGTTTCTCTTTCGGCGTTGCTTTTTGTGTAGTTTATTAATTTTGTTGCGGCCCCTGTGGCGCAAAAGTGACGGTTGTGGGTTCCAAATACTCAATATATATTTTAATTTCCTGGGAACGAAGAAAAGCGTTGATTTCCTTCTCTCAACACGCAATGCTTCCAGAATTCGGCAAAAAATGTTCCCTATCTACCCTACTATTAGCGGATGTATCTCGCGTGAATCTAAAAAAAAATCATATTACAAAATATCATAACATAACATTAATAAAATATCCCAAAAAAAATTACTAAAAACTCTAATATCGTGTTCAATAAACATTTAATAAAACCATCACAAAAACTTCAAATATTAATTTCGCTTGAAATTAATTTGAATGAGCAAATATTAATAACTCATCCTATACTAAAATAAGGCAACGATATCAACATAAGTACGCACAAAATGATTTTACATAGAAATATATGAAATTCGTTCTAGCAAATCACATTTTGCCTGGTTTAACTATATTATAAACTAGCGACCCGCTTGGAATACAAATTTATTTACTAATCATTTTTTTTTGTTTTCTAGTTACATTTTTATTTTTAAGATAATATTATCTCAATTTTATCTATACAATAAAAACAATATATTAATAATATCTATACAATAAAAACCGAACAAGTGTGCAACGGATTCATATACGAAGGATTCCGTACCATCATTTATAAAAAGGGCAAAGAAACTTACGTTTGTTGTACGAGAGATCTCTTAAATATTTATTTTAATCAATTTTGAGTAATTGTTGTTATAGCGGCATCATATATTATGTGAAAACTTAAACTGTCTAACTAATATGGTTTATGAGATATTGCTTGGTGACAGCGAGCCAGGCGGGCGAATGGACAACGAAGTCTTAGTAATAGGTTTGTTTCCGTTTCGGTTCGTATTACCGTTTAGATACGACGCGACGCCCTAAAAACTAGTTTTTGCTAATTTCATAAAACAGTTATCTTACAGCGATTTTGCCGAACGAAATACTGTAAATTGATATAACTTAATTGAATTATGAACCAATAGAAATAAAACAAATACTAAATGTTAAAATTTTATAAACATTTAATGCAGCGTTGGGTTCCGCCATTCAATACAAAATGCCTCGAATTCGGCGGAAAGTGGGGTTGTGTTAATAGGAACGCAGCGTCTTAATACTAGGTTCCTGTGTTAGCTGATGTAGTAGTGGATTGATCAGACTTATCGCAGAACCCATAATAAATCTTATGGTACGGAATGCAGTCTGCGCCTTAGCAAACGAGGTGTCTTCTGGTTCTGTATTTAGAGGAGGTTTCGATATACTTTGATACAGGTTCTCTCTACCTATAGTGCTGTACATGAGATACACCGTGAACCTATAAAAATATCTAATTATTACTAAAGAGTAAAGAGAGCTTACAATAAAACGTATAATTTCTAAACCATCATTTCAAAATTATTTTCAAATCCTGAAATTTTACCCAGTATCCAAACCAGCACGTTGAATTCTATAATTTGTTAAATTACAGAATTCAACGTGCTGGTTTGGAAAGCATCACTTTGTTGTCAAACTTGTATAATTCATCGTATGATTGTAATTAATTGTGCATGCGTTTTGGAATTTGAAATAATAATTAGTAAATTTATATGAGAACAGTAGTGTAGTGCGCCCTGGCTGTTCCTGTTAAAAAAAGAAAAGTAATATCTATTATATTTGTTTGTGGCTGATGAAATGTGACGGTTGTGAGTTCGTTTCCCACTCGGGGAATGAAATATTTAATATTTGTATTCTCGTCGCTCTGATGGATACTCTCGGTTCTGTATTTTCTTCGCATCTGAAATAACTAAAGTAAAAAATGAACGTCTCTGAAACCATGAATAACAAAAGAAGGAAATTATGCATCAAAACGCTTGATTTAATGTGTCCAAGCGTTATGGACGGTCAGGTCGACTGTAGTCTGTATTCAATTTAAGCTTTTGTTATTAAAAGCTTTGTTAATTGAAATGTTATTCGTAATTTCAGAAATTTTAAGAGATATGTACCTTTTTTCCAGTAATATGTACAGTTTTTTTACTGCACCTCATAGAGGCCTAAGTTAAAAAAAATTGGGTATATCGGACTCCGTACTGTATGAAGCAAAGTTAAGTGTTTTACTCTACTATTGGGCCATAAAATTTTGTATAATAATTTACGTTCAAGTTATATATATTAAGAGCTTATGAGATTTCTTAGACAATATATTCGAAAAATTATGTGTTGAGTGACGGAACTCAACACCAAACGTCTACCAAATCGGGAAAAGAGACAATATTTTTTTAATATTCATTACCCTAATTGTATTAGTTCCCCTATTGTAATCGTTGTGTTTACAGGTCTGGTTTTGTACTGCATTGTCATATTATAAATAATCCCCAAAATAATATTTTCCAAACACGAAATAAGTTAATTGGTTCTATCCATTTTTTTACTCTACTTCTATTTTTTTTTTCTAATTCTAACCAATCAATTAAAGCCAAAATGCAACTGTTACACTAATGACTGACATTTTATACTCAATATGGTAAGAAAAAAAATTGAATTCATGATATACGTACTATATGATCATGAATTCAATTTTTTTTAAAGTAAAAGCTCTTCTCTCAATAACTTGGATATGAAGTTATAAGTTTATTCTAAGAATGATAGATCTGCCATTAATATCAATAACCAATCTTCTAAGTAAGATTAAGTTCTAATTAGTTTTCTAGGTTTTGTATTGAATTTTCATGAAAACTGTTAGGTATATGAAGAAAAAGGAGTGTTGTATAATTATATAGCAAATATAATATGATTAATAGAATAATATGAGTAAGAAGCGCGGTGTACAGTTCCACCACGAATTTGTTTGTTATTGTCTATATACCAAGGACGTCCCATGGTACTTCCTTTGTATATAAAAGAAAAAAAGATCAAAGCAGCTTCACGCTGTATCCCGCACACAGCAGTGTAGGCCGGGCGAACCTAGTGTTAAGACACTTCGTCCTCCACTTTCTGCCGAGTTCTGGTGGCATTGCGTGTTGAGTGGCAGAATACAAAAAATACGCTGTAAAAAAAAGGTAAGATAATACGTAATGAATTAATATCTATTGAATGTCATGCAGGATAGCTGAAAGTTTTTGTAGCAATTGAATTTCTTTACGGCTTTTCTCAGCATAACTGCCTTTTAAGCCGGTGGTGAACAACCACCGGCTTAGAAGGCAGTTTTACGGTTCTACGGTTCGGTAAAAGTACTTATAATAGACTATTTGAATAAAGAATATTTTGAATTTAAATTTAATCTCAACTACTGGTCCGAATCAAAAAACTGCTTACGTGTATATCCAGACAATTAATCAAAAGAGGCTATATTTATTAACGATAACCCTTTTGATGTAGTCCACTGGGCGGTAATAGTTAACTCGGGCACGTAAAATGTTTTTTCATTTATACACAACACTTACCCGATAATTTTTCCATCTGATCACGCGGGCGAAGCCATAGGTAAAGGCTAATTAAGAATAATTAAGAAGTAGAGTGTATCGGGTGATGTGATTGCGGCTCACGCTTATTAAAAAATGACTTGCAGCGATCCCGTCGTTGCCCGCCCAAGGAAAGCTTTTGTACTAAGAGACAAGGAATAAAGATATTTTTTTGTGAATATCGATGCTCCATGGGTTTTTTTTGTCTGTTGCTTTGTCGGTTCTTCTTATTTTTGGGATTTGTTGATAATTTTTGGGAAGGTTTTAGTTTTATTTGGAAGACTCCCCAGAGTCCTACCAAAAGTCCCACAAGTCGTATTCGGTGTTCGTTTACAAGTTTCTGTGAGGTAGTCACTTTTTCGAACCTCCTGTCTATATTAATTTTCTAATCTTGTACAGTAACTTTTCGTAACTGGTCGACTAGCATTTAGAATTAAGAGTCAAATTTAGATTAGAATCTTAGCGAATACCACACCAGAATATTGTGGGAAATTTACCCTGCAGTGTACGGTCAGAATAAAAAATAAGATATTTTATATATATATATATATTTTTTTTAATTATATACAGAAAGTATTTAGCCTCTTTATTTTAAGTTGTTTTTAAATTTTATAATAAATAAAACTTTGAAAATCAATGGTTTATCTTCAATAAAACTTCGCTGTGTGTTTATATTGTGCTTAATATCGATCGATCGATGATACGATCATACACTGTATTCTACATAGGCAGGATAGAGAACATTCAAAAAATTACCGCAAATACTTAGTGAACCCGCAACTATCGCATTTCTATGAATCGCAACTATACCACTATGGCGTATATCAAGAACGTATGTATTTAATTTGTCATCGTTTTAATTTTATCAGTATTATGCTGACTCTACATTTATGAATATAGATTTGAAGTGGACGTAGCAGCCAGTAATTGCATGCGGTCTTGTTTCCTTACCGACGAAATGGAATGTTTCATCTTTCAATGATAATTTATTGAAGTTACTTAAGCGTATGTAGCCTTAATTTTAAAGCATTTTAGGTGTTGCTTTTTAAAACATTTGAAAACTTGCCTTTAGAAAAGATATTTTTTTGTTAACTAAGCAAATAAAGACTTTTTCGCCCTATTGTGCCAGAGATGTGCTTAAACGATAGTTGTGAGTTGAATCCAAGATGAGTTTTGTTGTTTTGATGTTTACAACATTATAAGTTTTTACAGAAAGTGAAGAATAGACTGTCTGGAAACTATTACTCTTTATTCTCTACTAACGCTGCTAGTTGCAGGTGATGCGTTTACACAATTTGTTTTTAGTAGTAGGATTTGAACCCGTGCCTCTTGGAAAACGTCTATGCACTAAGCCATAGGTTTTCATCAAGCTACATCAAATTTAGTGGTCACAACTCTTATATAATTCCAGTTAACTAGAAGGTTAAACCGGGTGTGAAAGAAAGTATATCTATCTCTAATTAAAAGCAAACGAACTACTTATAAAAAGATCGTTTAGAGCAAAACGTAATGTAACATACATTCGTCGTATAAAAGGGAAATATATTGTGGCATTTTATCATTGCGGCGGAACGTTTGTGCGGAACTCACAATTTCGTTAACGACTCCAACAACAAGAGTGCAATGAAAACTTTACTTCAATTACTAGTCTCGACTGTAAATTTTCAAAATTCAACGCTTTAACTAGTACCATAGAAGTGAGTAATTTGCGGGCAGCTAGGTTTTACACTATAAGGCAGGATTCACACAATTGTGGCAGTCGCTGTTCAAAAGTTTTAAAGGTTCGAAAGGACAAGGCAAATGTACGCAGGGATCACTTGGTGGTAAGTTATCACCGTCGCCCACGACCCCGGGTAACACCAGGGGAGCTACATATGCGTTGCTGGCCTTAAAGCTTTTTAATGGTACTCATAAAAACATTCATACAAGAATATGAGATCGAGCAGAGAAAAATCGTGACTGGTACTATAGGATATATCCTCTCTAGATGTCTAAGGTAGACATTTTGTCACACATGGAAAAATAATTCCATTCTTTTCCCCGCATATAAAGCTGAGTGGATACAGGAAACTTAAGGTAAGACTGTTGAATAATTTTTGTCTAATCTTCGAGCCTGTGTGTTTGCGGAACTCAGCGCTGCGCTTTGTATATCAGAGCAAGAGGTAAAAAAAAAACGTATAATCATTCTCTTGAGTAGGAATCAAACACCTTCTTGTTTAAGTCAGACCTCGCAATGGCATCGAGGTAAATTAGTAAGTATTTTGTACCTTCTTCAATACATGAAGAAAGCAACATAAACTTTACTTTAAAAAACCACGTATCTTTATTTTAAAAGCTTTCATGCAGTGCTAATTCAATGAAGCAAGTTATGAATAAAATATATTCTTTTAGAATACTGTTACTGTTTGTATTAAATTAAGTCTTGTTAGTACATTTGCAGGAAATTAAAAAATATTATACCACACTCTGGCTCTTACATGTTCAACGAACTCTGTTTGAGAAGATATTATCGTGAAAGTAACTTCATTTTGCAAAATGTTAAATGAAAATCAAGGGATAAGCTGAAAACGATTTGTTTTTTTATTTTTTTTATTTTAAGCAGCGGCACTACGTCTGACTGTTAACGCAACGATTGTTCCCACTCAAGGAAACAAGCTATTTTCTGCAGTTCTTTGCTCTGGCAAGAAGACAAAATGCAGCGTTAAGTTCCGCCACTTAACACACAATGTCTCAAAATAATTTCATAACACTAGGTTGCTTACCCTGCTATATGAGGGATTTTTTTTAAAACAATAAGTTATAAGGACAGATTCTATTCACTTTATTTATCATATAAAATATAAAAAAAGAAATTCATACAAATTGATTGTTTAATTGTTTATTTATTTATTTAAAAAAATCGTGCATAACAAAAACAGTTTAAGACGATAATAACTAAAGTAGTATGAAACTGTGTCGCAGTTATCAACGCCCGCCTCTCAAGTGTCGTTTTAAAAGTTACAACAAATTTATCAAAAAAATAAATTAATTAAAAATTAAACTTAATTGCATAATACAAAGCAAATTATTACACATATAAGAAAAAATTGAGAAAATATTACAAAACCGTGACAAATAATATTAATAATAAAAAATAATAGTAATAATAAATAAAAAAAAATAATAAAGGATGTAATTGAATGTAATTGTATGAAATATGTCGCTAATAATTTATAACTTGGAGTCATCACTGTGCAATACTTGACTCCTTAGTGAGTCAAAAGCAGTTCATTGCTATGTTTGACACATTCTAACTAGATTTTATGGGAAAGAAACCCCTACATAACATAACTCGAGTGGTTAAGCGTGTTACCTTATTAAGGAAATGTATTTTTTTATGATTTAATAGCTTTTTTTGGTGGAATTGATTATTTTCATTTTCTTGTAACAAGAGACAGTGCAGCGTTGAGTTTCGCTACTAAAGACACAACGGGATTCAATAGGAGACTCCCTCTGCCTATACTTTATTTCATATTTGTGTTAAATGATGAAGCTAGATTGGCATGTAAGATTTTTTTATTAAAGTGACATTTTTTCAGTGGAGCTCACAAAGAACAAAGAAAATGAAAAATAGCTATTTTTTACTAGGACACAACTGTTAATACTCATAGCGAACGTGACAAAAATCATATGTTAGAATAAACCATACTACGTGTAGGTCTATATAGTACTGTATATGTAATTAAACAATGTCCATTGGATAAAAAATATCCTTCCTATATACGAGTATATACATAACTAACTATAACCTAACTAAAATTGGGAATAGATTCCTCATTCAGTTTCTTACCTTATCGCCGAATTTTCCAGACATTGCTCGTTGAGTAGCGGAACTCAACACCGCGCTTTGTCTTCTTATCAAAGCGAATATTTATATTTGTGCCGTGTGATCCCGGCCTAGAATAGGATCATCCTGGTACTGGTGGTGTCGTAAGAGGCGACTAAAGTACGTGTGGTAGAGTCACGTCGCCAGCAATGGCAACACGCATGGGCAGACTCGACCGGATCATTACCACCCCCGGCATTTAAAACCGGCGTGAGGTAGTGGGCTTATGCCGGGGCCCGGCATTACCTGATGCGTTTCGCAACAGGTAATGCCGGGCCCCGGCGCCCAATTCATCTTTAAAGGCCGGCAACGCACCTGTAGCTCCTCTGGGGTTGCACGGAATCGTGGGCGGCGGTAATTACTTACCATCAGGTGAGCCGCACGTTCGTTTGCCGTGTCTTTTCCATAAATTAATTTTCATTCGAACTTACTTTATGACTAACGCATAACTAAAATATTGAAATGACAAAAAATATTGTTATATACCGCATAAATCTCAATTTCAGAGATTGTCGCCACGTTGAGTAGAATCATTGCTTACAGAACTATCGACGTCAATAAAGCCTTTGATGTCGAAACAAAGGATAGTATTGAAAGATGTTCTCTTTTGTTGTCAGATGCGGAAATGTAGAATAAAGTGTGTGTCAATAGAATTGGTACAGAATCTGACTGAAGACGCGACGTTTTTTGGTTTGATTCTCATTCGAATGATTTAATATGTTTGTGTATACTAAAATCACTGTACAGGATGTATCGAACACAGTATGTTTAGACATTATTATCCAAGACACAACATAAATTTAATTGGATTAAAGCTTTTTAACCCTAGATTATGTATTATTATTATTAATAATACTTCATCGATTCGACGACGCGTTAACTTTTGTTGAAACTACGAAGGTTAGTAGTAAAAGTAGTAGTAGTAGTAGTAGTAGTAGTAGTAGTAGTAGTAGTAGTAGTAGTTCATTTTCTTATCAAGTTACGCTAGTATAATATTTAATCATTGTACATTTCGATCAAAAATTTTGCAAATAACGATGGTATTCAATATTTTACCTCCAAATAAAAAAAGCCTTCAAATTAGTAAAAAAAATAAGTAAAATTAAATAAGGAAATGTAATATTCTCCGACAAATTTTTATACCCCACGTAAATAAAGCACAGCTGTAGTGTTTATTCAAATTAAAATTTTACTCACAGGTCGTTATAAATATTTAGTATTCTTCAACACTTTTGTTTCTCGAAGGATTTACAGGTGAACGTTTACCATTACTTATGTAAATTATGATAAATAATACACATTTTATATGCAATGGAAAGATGTAAAGATGGCCTGGTTGGATTTTTATTAAATCGTGTATAAACACTGGTGGTCAAACTAAGAATGAGGAAGTTTTATGACATTCATATTATTTATTTCCATTTTAGCCGTGTGATCCCGGCCTAGAATAGGATCATCCTGGTACTGGTGGTGTCGTAAGACTAAAGTACGTGTGGTAGAGTCACGTCGCCAGCAATGGCAACACACATGGGCAGACTCGACCGGATCATTACCACCCCCGGCATTTAAAACCGGCGTGAAGTAGTGGCTTTATGCCACTGCGTTTCGCATCAGGTGATGCCGGGCCCCTACCCATCTTAAAGGCCGGCAACGCACCTGTAGCTCCTCTGGGGTTGCACGGGGCCGTGGGCAGCGGTAATCACTTACCATCAGGTGACCCGAACGCTCGTTTGCCGTGTCTTTCCCATAAAAAAAAATTAATATAATTGCAATGCAATATACGTCAAATTTTATAAAATCGTAAAAGAATTTTGAAATCACTCAATTAAAAAACGAGTTAAGCCTTTATAATCTATGTATTAGTTATTCATCTTTACAACGACGTTGTGCGCGTTGAGTGGCGGAAGTTAGCGCCGCGCTTTGTCTACCAGAGTGAGCAAATGAAAATAATTTGAAAGAAAATCATTCCACTTAATATGTATCCAACTAACAACCATCGCGATTCGACTATACAGCTTCGAATTTAAATAATATTACAAGATTATTTTATATTTTCTTGCACTTTCATTCGCATAAACAGGTTAATAGAGAAAACCTGATGTCAAGGTTCCAGGTGCACAAAATTATTTACACGATAAACTATTTTTTTTGCCTCTTTGGCTTACTGTTTATCCGGGCTAATTTACGGAACAGGTAAACCAACTTTTATGGGACTTTCCCTGAAAGATAAAGAGGGCTGTGGAGAAACATAGAGGCTGTTCTATCACTGAATTCTCGCAGGATCGAGATTCACACGGTAAGAACCGCATTTGTAGTGTGTGGTAGACAGTGTTGGTACGCGGTGTAGGTATAAATATGAAATGACAAAATATTTTTCTAATAAATACGACTTTTTTGCGAGTAAACTCAAATGAAATGTATATATAACCTTACTAAAAATCAAATGCCTTTGTGGCGCAAAGGTTTTATATGAGAATTTACTGAGCTCGTTATGCATTCAAATCCTATTTAGATATAATTTATATTTAAAATATCAGTGTATTTCCGGTTTTACATAAAATGTGGCATTGAATTAACGTCTAAATTTAAGGAACATTGACGGTTAAAATGCAAAGGACAGGGTTTCAATGTAACGCTTAAAAGCAAAAATAACGCTAATTTCGAAAATAACACATATTAGTTTATTGAAGCCTAACTAAAATTGTCAATCGTAATCGTTACCTTGTATCATAGCATACGAGTATGTATGAAAACATACGAAAATATAGAGTCCAAAAGCAGGGATAATCTCTATATATAATAAGACAGTAAAAATATTTTGTCTGTACATTTAGTAACTTTGACTGAAATGGATAGAGGGACACTTAAAAAAAAATAGCAAGCAAAAAGATTTTTTTAGAATGTCTTGTCTGTCTGTCGATATGTATGTCCACATTTTTCTCTGAAAGTACTAAGCCGATTTACTTGAAAATACCAATTGGTTTGTTTTAACTTAACTTAACTAATAAAGTTTGGTTCATCAAAATCGGTTTATTAAAAAAAAAGTAATCGTCATTTGAATGGGACTTTCCCTCCTTCCCGGCTAACTAATGCCTTTCAAGGCATTAGTTAGCCTGCGAATGTCATATAGCAATCGCGCTGGTAAGATTCCTGGCTGAATGACATTCGAAACGTCTGATTTATATAACTGTTGATAGAAATATATATTTTTGAAGCACTATTATATAATATTTTATACAATAAAGTAAATAAAATTGAATTGTTAGTGGAGATTACCTTCATAGATCATAACAGTTAAGTTTAAGTCGTAATTAATTCAATACAGAGAAAAAGAACGATCTTGAAAGAAATATCAAGTAAATACAAAGATTTTTTTGTTGGTTCGTTCATATAATATATGTAACTAATTTAAAAAATGTACAGGAGCTAATATGCAATTATTACACTCCGCTCCCCACTTTCTGCCGAATTCTGGAGGCATTGCGCGAAATATAAATTTAATTAAATATTTCATCTCCTCGAGTGGAGATCGAACCCACAACCAGTCGGCTTTACACTCACACTTTGCGCCGATTTTTTTAAAACTTTAATCAATATTAAAAAATTTTATGCATTTTCAACAAGTCTACTTATATTCTTAAGTGGAATTCTCAGCAGTAAGTTGAAATCGTAAGCTAACGTGGATAAAAGAAAATAAGTATTATTTTTTTGTGTCAACATTTATTTATTTAATGATACTTCCTTTTCAATCAAAAAGTATGAATTTTCCAGTATTTATTTACATCTAATTGTAATAATATAATAATCAACTTATCTTTAATCTATAAAGTAATTAAGACTTGGCGAGCTCGAGCGTGAACTTGATTGTTTGATGTGAATAATTAAACTTAGAACGTATAGCTCTTATGAACGTTACAATTGAGTACAGCTGGGATGCTGGGACTGTGTCGTTCGGGAAGATCTGGAAAATCTATTTATGGCCATGACGACTGCGATAATAAAACTCCACAATGTATATATAAAATAAAATAAGTGTTTCCCAAATATAGCATGGTGGGCAACAGAAAAATGTTGTTAAGACTCTCCGTTCCCCACTTTCAAAATATTGCGTATTGAGTGGCGTTTGTCTTGTTACCAGGACGAGGAAATGAAAATAGATCATTTCACCGAATGGGAATCGAATCCACAACCGTCGCGTTTACATTCAGAATCTATTACAATAAAAGATATTATATTATAATGATACATTAATATTATTAGTACATTAGAAAGAAAAAAACTGATTGCTTAATAAGCCGTTGAAGTTAGTAAGGTTTATATGATATATTAGAATAGAAATATTTTCAACTCATCCACCTAAATCACTCGTGCATAACAAATAATTGGATTAAAGTTAGCAAAGCCTCATGGATTTCAATTATATTATAGGTAATCTATTTAATAAATATGATTTTGAAAGCTCAACCTCTAAGCAGTAGGTACTGTCGGAAAATGAACTTAAAAGTGAGTGGGAATCGAACCCACAACTGTCACGTATATGAAAAAGCCAGTCCCGCCTGCCATGGTTACATTATTTTATTTTAACCGAATTCTTATTAAATAAATTTGGACAGCCCTATATTATATAGTACGTTTGTTTGGGCTCCGAGCAAATACGTGAAAGTCCTTGGATTACTATCTACTATCTTACAGAAATTAATTGTAACTAACCGATTGGATATCGTGTAATATTGAAAATGTTTGATTTGCTTTAAAGAGAAGCAGGGGCAAAAGCGTACGATTGTAAACGCGGTAGGTTGTCGGTTCGATTTCTGCATAAGGAAACAAAATATATATTTTGATCTTGAGTTCCTCGCTTTGACAACAATGCAAAACGCGGCGTTGAGTTTCGTCCTTCAACACGGATAGTTTCTAGAATTCGGTACAGAGTGTCAAACGGAAGCATCTTAGTGGCAACAGAGTTACTAAGTGCCCAGGTTCCCCCTGACTATAATGCTATGTACATAATACAGTGTGAAGGTAAAAAAAGTAAAATGTTATGGTAAAAATGGTGATAAATTCGCATATCACGGAGAAGGAAGACAAAATGTAATGTTAAGACACTCTGTTCTTCGATTTCCACCCATTTTTATAAAAATAAATTCGCCACTGCGTTGCGCTTGTTTGTTAAATTGTACGTGTAGTATGTAGTTACGGGTTTGATTTCCGTTTAAGGGGAACGCATATATTTGAAATATATAAAATGTAGAAAATAGATTTAAAATAATAAATAAATAACAAACATTACTTTTACTTTTATAAATATTAATATTCAATCGTACAAAATTTTGAGGTTATTTTGCTGCGTATCGAGATTTGAAATTTGTATAATTTTGACTCGTGGAAGGTAGGACGTTAGCGTAATTTAAAAAAAAAACCTGTTCCATAAACCGTTTCACGTACAAAACACGTACAGTCACACCCATTTTTTTTAAGTAGGCAGAGGGAAATATTGATAAGAAATATATATTGATAAGATATTCAGTTATGTGTATTTTTGTATTATTATATATTTATCGAAATAGTATTTATCCCGCACACAGCAGGGTAGGCAGAGGGAATCTAGTGTCAAGACACTCCGTTCCCCACTTTCTGCCGAATTCTGGAAGCATTGCGTGTTGTCCCCGAGTGGGGATCGAACCCACAACCAGTCGGTTATACAAATCATATATTTTTTTATTTTTTTCGATTTATTATCTAACACGCCCTTTGATTTGATACCCATATTGTAGAAATACACAAATAATAACTATTCCGTGATCTTGGATTTTTATATAGAAAAGGACAAGGCAAACAAGCGTTCGATCTCGTGCAACAACAGAGGAGCTACAAGCACGGTGCCTGCCTTTAAGGTGGGTTGGGCGCCGGAGCCTGGCATTACCTGATGCGAAGCGCAGTGGCAAAAAGGCACTACTTAACGGCGGTTTAAATGCCGGGGGTGGTAATGATCCGGTCGAGTCTGCCCATGCGTGTTGCCATTGCTGGCCACGTGACTCTACCACACGTAGTTTAGTCGCCTCTTACGACACCACTAGTATCCGGATGATTCTATTCTAGGCTGGGATCACACGGAAAAAGATTGGATGATCCGCCATATTGGAGTTAGAATGACGCCATACTATTTTTCAAGTTGTATTTAACGAGCCTTTTCATTTAATACTCATATTGTAGAAGTGCATTAAAGATAACTATTCCTCCATCTTAGATGGTTCGCCATATTGTATTTAGAATGACGTCACAAATTTTATCGTAGATTGTTATCTAAATTGAATATAATTCAATTGAAGATATTACTTCAAAATTGAGTTCAAAGATTCTCCTCGAAATAACATATGTTATACATACATCGCAAGTTCAACAAAAGTTTTTAATTAAGAATTAGGCATTTAAAACATACATAAATACGTATAGATATTATTTTCATAAAATCGCTTATTTAAAAATTTCAAAGCGCTCAAAATTTAATCTTCTTTGGAATTCTTTTATTCATTTGCAAAAGTTAATATATTCGAGAGTTTTTAATATGCTTGTATAAACATGACCTTTAGAACCTTAATATATAGATGTCTGTAAAGAGAGGAGGCGTAACCTAACTTTTTTAATATAATTCACTATTTAACGCTCGTAACTCCGTTTACTTGAATTATAATTTAAACTTTAAAACTCTCTTACCTACATGCCAAGTTTTAGCGTTCTACGCCGCGTAGATCCAGCTACGTGTTGATGGTCTGCCAGTTTGCAACTGTGAGAGGTGTATATGCATATGAAATGTCTTAAACTATTAGTACATTACCTCACATCTGGATATCTAGTGTTCAATCAAGAGTTCTATCTACAAAGAGCACATCTGCCATGTGACTCGGATCACTTATTTAAAGTGGACTCCGAAGCCATAGAGTGCTTCCCCTGACCGGTGAACCCGTACACCCCACAAACATTCTGAAGGATCTTAACCCCAAAAAATCCCCGGGGCCCGGCAAAATCCCAAACAAAGTCATAAAGCATTTTCCCACTCTATTAATTTCTTTGTTAGTCCTAATCTTCAACGCACTTCTAGAAGGCGGCTCCTTCCCTACCGAGTGAAAGGAGGTGACAGTCATAGCTATTCTCAAGCCTAAAAAAACCTGTAATCTTTCTTCTAGCTACAGACCTATCAATCTCATTAGCAGAATAGGGAAAGTATATGAGAGAATCATTCTCAATAGATGAAAAGAAGAAATTCAGAAGTTCTTCTTCCAGAATTTCATCAATAAACAGTTCGACTTTAGATCCCATCACCGGCTAACTTTTTTTCCTGAAACAGAGCGAAGAAACGAAAATAAAAATTTAAATTAATATATAATTTCTTGCAATCTTCAAGGAATACATTGTTAATTAACGTTTTTATGTATTTCCCCCTATACTGATAAATATAATAAATACACAAATTTAATTTATTAACTTTTTTACTTCTATAGCCTTATTTAGCTATTTTACTTATCTATACTTAAATTCTTAAGCTCTATATCAACTTTAATTTTCACATACGCTTGTGTCATGAAAACTTGGGAACCTAGAAAATGCAATGGCTCAGGAAATCAGTAGAAAGTGGGGAACGAAATTAATTTAATGGGTACCTTAACATAATTTTTAAATACTATAAAAATATTTTAATACAATTAAAAGAGTACAATTTTCAAGCAAGAAGCAGTCTTGTATGATTTAAGTTATTCTTCAAGTTTATTTTGCCACGAACTTAATAAAGAAATTCTTTTGGCATTTTCAAGCAAGTAAAAGACATGGCAATTTAAATAAAGCCGAAAGCGCGGCAAGTTGCGGGAAACGTGCAAAATTTTACTAACAATAGTAAGTACGTTTAGGTTAAAATAAAATAATGAAATGAATGAATTTATAAGTATAGAGGTCATCGCTACGGTACTCAGAATACTGCGTATAGATTTAGTTCAGGTTTGTTTTAAAATGTTCAGTTAAAAGTTCATTATATTTCGGCATGAAATTATCTTCACACTGTATTTCGCATAAAGCAAAGAAAGTAGAAGGGACTTAATGATTGATATACTCTGTTCACCACGCTCTTTCCATTTTTCCACATATTCCGCGTAGAGTTAGGAAAAGAAAATAATTCCAGTCGAACCCACCGTCGTTTTCAGTCAGTGTCTAATTTAAATATAAAATTTGCTTCAGTTAAGTCAATTTTCTTCGTTTGTTAGTTTTAAATAAATATCAATAATAAATAGCATTTTGTTTTTCCATATTATGATAATTTATTAAAAATTATCTTTGGGTAGAAAAATCACGTATATATAATTAGCACAACAGTATAAACGACAAGCACAAAAAATTGTCGTAGCGTGATAAGGACGCATGGCTAAGTGTTGCTTGTTTGGTTTTCAAAAGGTGGTTCGCCATTTTTTTTTATGTTTTCTAAAATATTTGTGTATCCTTATCTACATTTAAAAAGTTGTTGAATTTAACTTATATATTTCTGTGATATTCGGTGTTAGATAACATATTTTTGTTTGAATTTACGTAGTATATTTAAGTGACGTTCGATCACCGTCACTTGCAGATATGTGAGTTCCAACTTCTCAACGAGTGCTGCCTACGTATCTATCTAATTGAGTTTTTTATGTTAATTTCAATAGACTAAAAAAAAATTATGCTTAGAGCTTCATATAAGAAAATTAAGAGATTCTTATAGGATATGGACCGTCTGTCTGTTCGTCTGTCAAAATAAGTATCTTATTCAAGATGTTCAAATAAATATTAATTATTGAGGTCTTCAGACATTTAGAGCACAGAAAAAAAAATAGGTAACCATAACCAACGAAATCAATAAGCAATCAGCGTTTATGCTTTGTTTTGCTGTATATTGTATGAAATTCGCCGAGTAATCAAAATCTCGTTTGCCTAGAATCATGGAACTTGGCAAAAGTAGAACCTCCACTTAACATAAAAAAATAACCTTAAATTTGTTATTTATACGAATTTCGGAGAATAAATTGTTTACATTTATAGAACATATCGTAACGTATTCTTCATCTTCTTTACTGTATACTGTTCGATCCATTGACCCTACTTTATCTAAAAGAGCGTTTTGAATTTTGTTGGAGCAATCTCATTCCCGACATTTGCGTTCAAATTAAAATTTGACATTGAAAACTCCCTCACATTCCTCTTCCTTATTTAGCAATTCCTTTACAATTACAGCTTCCCGCCTCTGGAAGGATTTACCTTTGAGCGAGGAAGGTCTGAAAGGATTTTCAAACGATTAATAAAACAACATTTTCGTACCATCTGAACGTCTTTATGTTTTACCTTTTTATTTTACACACTGTTTTTCATTCTTAAATTACAATTCGAATAATTATTTTTACACAGAAATTTGTTTACTATACGTTATTTTTGAGAGACCCAAATGTGGTATCCGTTTTTTGTAGAAGCCAAAGTAACAAAAAAAAACAAAAGTATTGTTCCCCTTACTAAATAAATCAGCTTCACGCTGTATCTCGCACACAGCAATGTAGGCAGAGGGAACCTAGTGTTGAGACACTCCCACATTCTGCTGGATTTTGTCATTTTCGGTTTTTTTTAAGGAAATTGTAATGAAAATTGGGATGAAACATAAAAAAGGGTACACCTCAGACCCTGAGTTATCATCATACAAAAATACATCCATTTCTGTCCAAAAATTATTGCGTGATTGGAGAACAGACAGACAGACTTATAAGAATTCTGCTGAGTGGTTTTTTAGCTTCTATAATTAACATGTTAACCGACCCAATTTTCTTTTTTTTATATTTTTCATATATGTAGTATCTAGTAGTAGCTGGTTGAGGGACTATTAGGTAGATATTTATTTTGGTGCCCGGTGATAAAAAATAATAAAGTTACATAAAAACTGCTTAATTCTTTTCTAAAACATATATAGAGCTTTAATAATATTCTCTTAAATAAAAATAAGTACTATGTTATTTTTTACTATTAAGCCAAATCTCATAATAACATAGCACCAATATGTCCTTACTTCCATTACTGTTCGAAATGTTATCGTGTCTCTTGGCGTTGTACCAACACTTGGTAATTCTTTTTATGGCATTGTAATGCTCAAAATCGATATTGGTTTATTACAGTGTGATGGACGCGGGTGTTGTAAGGTTGAGACGGGTACTACTTGCAAAAATACGTCTACAGATTAAATTCCAAAATAGAGGAATTGTTTAATTATTTTTTTATTTAATTAAAAACCGCAAGGACATTAATTTTCATCGTGGCGAGGCGGTATTGGTTGTGGACTCGACTCCTACTTTAGAAAATGTATTATATTATTTTCATTTTCTCACTTAGGTAAAAAGATAAAATCATATGCGGAGGAAACCGTAAAGCTACTTGCCGTGGAATTCAACGCTGTGTTAACAAGAACGGAGATATGAAAATAATTTAAATCTGACGATTTCCCCGAGTGAGGATCGAACTCACAACCAGTCGCGTTTACAGTCAAAAATTGTTCCATTGCGCCACGACTACCTACATTCTAAGCTTCATTATACATAATAGTAACTATATTTTTCAACTTTCAAAGATCCCTCCATATATTTGTCACGTCACGCTACATTATATGTATATTAAAGCCCACAATTTCCCATAAAGCTTACCGTGTAAGATGTCTTAGCATAATTTTCAAGTGACTACAAGAATTCTTAAGTTATTCAGTTATTTTACCCTAATGTTAAAATTTTAGAGACTTACTGGTACACGATAGTATATGTATGTAAAGTAACTTAAACCTCTGCGACTGACGTGGCTTAATTTTTATAGTCATAGATTAGATAACCATAATAATATGATATCTTTGAGCTGAAGACCTTTAGTTTGATATTTTTGAGAATACAAGCTAACGACTCCAGTTTAAGCTCGTATAACTGATAGCTCTATTGTACTACTTACACCAAATCAGCGATATATCCATCAGATAGAATGAAACCTGCTATTATTTAAGGAGCAGTGAAAATCAAATAATAATCTAGTATTATTAAAGTAAAACGAATCCTCACACCGAGGCCCTAAGTAGACTGATTAGTGGACCAAAGTAGAATTGCGTGTTGAGTGAAAGAATTTTAGTAAAGGGATTTTTTTATATAATTAATAATATTCGTACTGAATCCCGCATATAAAAGTGAAGGCAAAAGGAACCTAATATGACATTCTGTTCATCACGAATCGCTCAATTTTCGAGATGTAGTGAGTCGATTGGTGGAACTTAACGCTACTCTTTATTCTGTTACCCATACGAGGGCATGGAAAAAAATCCCTCGAGTAAAACTTGAATCCACAATCCTACTCTACCTATATGTATGATATAGCTACGTTAAAAAATTAAAAAGTAATATTTCCAAAAACCATACCCAGTACCGTACATTAACATACACATCCCACCTGATTAATTAAATAGGATACATTTAATTTACGTTTAGATCCTAAACGCAAACGGTGCTATTATCGTTGTATTTTAACGCTATCATTATTGTATGAGCCATCCATACAACCGTCGATGAATCAAACATATTGGAAGCAATATTTGTCCGCGTCCTCGTTATATTGAATTATGACTGATTTTCAACGCACCTGGCTATGCCCTTATTGATAATAAATAATACGTTTACGTATATTATGTAATAAGCTAGATATTTTTAATAGCGTCATGGTGTATTCCGGATATAGCAGGGTAAGCAGAAGTAAGGAACTTAAGAACATAGTGTTGAGACACTCCGTTCAAATTTTTTGCCAAATTCTGAAGGCATTGCGTGTTGAGTGGCATAACTTAACGCCGCGTTCTGTCCCGTTACCACAGCGAGAAAATAAAAATAATAAATATTTCATTACGTTTTCGTTACTATTTCTACCCTCAGAAACTGCTTATGGCAAAAAAAAGAAAAGAGCCCAAAGTGTAAACTTAATTCGAGGAACGGCTACATTTATTATAACTTAGTTTTATTTTTATCTATAGCTTATTACTTGTTATGATTAAATATAATATATCTTGTAATAAAAAATATATTTAGACATTTTTTAAATAATAAAAAATAAAATTTATAACATTCGGCATTTCGACTGGAACCCTCGCCTTTTAGAAACTGATAAAAAAATATATATATTTCTGTATAATGAACTCGATTAGCTCTTAAATTCTTAAAAAACATAAGTCATTGAGCTGCTGATAATTATCCAAATATATTATTCATGTTTCGTAAAATATCTAAGTTTCTATAAGGCTGCAGTTGCGCAAGGGCGATAGTGGATTTGATTTCCACACAGGATAATCGGATCGACAATAAAATGTAAAAAATCGATACCAGAGCATGGAAAAAGCGTTGAGTTCGACCAATCAACACTACAAGAAGAATTTTGTAGAAAATGAGGAACGGAATGTCTTAACTCTAGATTCCCAGGTCGGGGTCGGATACAGCGTGAAGCTAAAAAAAAATCTATATGGATGAATGTAATAAATTTCTTAGTTTTATGAAAGACTCGTTGAAAAATCCACAAATTTCACTCAGCTTAAACCCAAGTTAGAATACATTGCCAGCACTCTAGAAACAACTTGCAAGAATTTTGAACTTAGTAAAGACAAAGTGTCCACAGAGTGAGGATGTAATTTGACTATTTGTACCGTATGAAGTGGAATACAAATGTGATGCTTTTACATGTCTATACGTCACTCTCTTTTATTTTGAAAAATACTTCTTTATTTTGTTATATTTATTGGTTACTGACCGTAAAAAAAAAATTACATAGAAAATAATACAAAAACATACAAATATATACAAAGTATTGCATGAGGTGGGTGGGCACTTTATCCTTGTCCTCTCAATCTCTTCTAATCTTCTATCAAAGTCAAAGTCAAATAATTTTATTCAAAATAAGAAGTTACATGCTTTATTTCTTGAACGTCAAATTTACTACCAGTTCACTAAAGGTTAATGCCTCCAACCTGAGAAGAACCGGCGCAAGGAGCTCAGCGATGCATTTTTTTGAAATATTTTTTTTTTACAAAAATACATTTTAACATTTCTGACATTTTATACTTTGAAATAAACAAATATATTTTTTTGCTTCACATTGTATCTTACATACGACTATGCAAAGAAAGCCATAACCCACTTTTATTACCATTTTCGACATATTGCGTGTTGAGAAAATCTAAATAATTGATTCTTCTGAATGGGAATCGAACTCACAACTGTCGCGTTCACAACCAAGGATATTCGGATACTTTCCGTTCAGATATATTTTAAAACATTATTCATAGTTACTCATATACGTAAAAAAATATTTTTTCTAAGAATAAAAATATTTTGTTATTATCTCCCTACAGACCACAAGGAAGCAGCGATAATGAGATGTCATCATATGCGATGTTATCTTAAAATTAGATGAGCCACAGTGAATACTAAACAAAAACGGTGTTTGTATGTAAGGAGAGCTATCGGAATAACTCATTTATTTTATGGTAATAATCTATAGTGGTTCAGGATATTAGTAGTTTGTATTGTTCACTTTTTTCTTAGTAACATATAAAATTTTCGAAGTAGTTGTTGATTTTAAAGTAATATTATGTCGTTTTTAATAATTTTAGATATTTTTAGGTAACTATATAACAAAAATATATAACATTTGAGGCCGACGTGGCGCAGCGGCACAGAGTGTGACTGTAAACAGACTGGTTGTGGGTTCGATCCCCACTCGAGGAGATGAAATATTTACTTAAATTTATACTTCCATTTCTTCGCTCTGGTGTCGAGGCAAAGCGCGGCGTTGAGTTCTGCCATTTAACACGCAATGCTTCCGGAATGCGGCAGTAAATGGGGAACGGAGTGTCTTTCACTACGTTCCCTCTGCCTACTCTGCAGTTACATTACAGTTACAGTTTATTTTTATTTTAAATATAACATTTTTGAATTCAGTAGATACCGTCACCTAGCGCCCTAGTTACTTAGAAACTATTATAAAGAAAAAGAAAGTATTAGAATACTTAAAATTTCCCGCGAAATATTTACAATATTTCAAAACTATTGTATAAGTTTTATGGTGTAAACAAGTAGAAATAAGTAGCTGATATGTAATGTTATATATTTTCAGTTGTTTATATAGACATTACGACGAAACAATGACAAGACCTTTACAATTAAATGGATGATACTAAATAATATACACAGGACTACTACTATATGTCTAGCCAGACCATGAAATTAAAAATATCTTTATATGTATACATAAGTATGCTTCATACTTATATTCTTAAGTGGAATTCTCAGCAGTAAGTTGAAATCGTAAGCTAACGTGGATAAAAGAAAATAAGTATTATTTTTTTGTGTCAACATTTATTTATTTAATGATACTTCCTTTTCAATCAAAAAGTATGAATTTTCCAGTATTTATTTACATCTAATTGTAATAATATAATAATCAACTTATCTTTAATCTATAAAGTAATTAAGACTTGGCGAGCTCGAGCGTGAACTTGATTGTTTGATGTGAATAATTAAACTTAGAACGTATAGCTCTTATGAACGTTACAATTGAGTACAGCTGGGATGCTGGGACTGTGTCGTTCGGGAAGATCTGGAAAATCTATTTATGGCCATGACGACTGCGATAATAAAATTCCACAATGTATATATAAAATAAAATAAGTGTTTCCCAAATATAGCATGGGCAACAGAAAAATGTTGTTAAGACTCTCCGTTCCCCACTTTCAAAATATTGCGTATTGAGTGGCGTTTGTCTTGTTACCAGGACGAGGAAATGAAAATATATAATTTCACCGAATGGGAATCGAATCCACAACCATCGCGTTTACATTCAGAATCTATTACAATAAAAGATATTATATTATAATGATACATTAATATTATTAGTACATTAGAAAGAAAAAAACTGATGCTCAATAAGCCATTAACTTAGTAAGGCTTACATAATATATTAGAATAGAAATATTTTCAACTCATGCACCTAAATCACTCGTGCATAACAAATAATTGGATTAAAGTTAGCAAAGCCTCATGGATTTCAATTATATTATAGGTAATCTATTTAATAAATATGATTTTGAAAGCTCAACCTCTAAGCAGTAGGTACTGTCGGAAAATGAACTTAAAAGTGAGTGGGAATCGAACCCACAACTGTCACGTATATGAAAAAGCCAGTCCCGCCTGCCATGGTTACATTATTTTATTTTAACCGAATTCTTATTAAATAAATTTGGACAGCCCTATATTATATAGTACGTTTGTTTGGGCTCCGAGCAAATACGTGAAAGTCCTTGGATTACTATCTACTATCTTACAGAAATTAATTGTAACTAACCGATTGGATATCGTGTAATATTGAAAATGTTTGATTTGCTTTAAAGAGAAGCAGGGGCAAAAGCGTACGATTGTAAACGCGGTAGGTTGTCGGTTCGATTTCTGCATAAGGAAACAAAATATATATTTTGATCTTGAGTTCCTCGCTTTGACAACAATGCAAAACGCGGCGTTGAGTTTCGTCCTTCAACACGGATAGTTTCTAGAATTCGGTACAGAGTGTCAAACGGAAGCATCTTAGTGGCAACAGAGTTACTAAGTGCCCAGGTTCCCCCTGACTATAATGCTATGTACATAATACAGTGTGAAGGTAAAAAAAGTAAAATGTTATGGTAAAAATGGTGATAAATTCGCATATCACGGAGAAGGAAGACAAAATGTAATGTTAAGACACTCTGTTCTTCGATTTCCACCCATTTTTATAAAAATAAATTCGCCACTGCGTTGCGCTTGTTTGTTAAATTGTACGTGTAGTATGTAGTTACGGGTTTGATTTCCGTTTAAGGGGAACGCATATATTTGAAATATATAAAATGTAGAAAATAGATTTAAAATAATAAATAAATAACAAACATTACTTTTACTTTTATAAATATTAATATTCAATCGTACAAAATTTTGAGGTTATTTTGCTGCGTATCGAGATTTGAAATTTGTATAATTTTGACTCGTGGAAGGTAGGACGTTAGCGTAATTTAAAAAAAAAACCTGTTCCATAAACCGTTTCACGTACAAAACACGTACAGTCACACCCATTTTTTTTAAGTAGGCAGAGGGAAATATTGATAAGAAATATATATTGATAAGATATTCAGTTATGTGTATTTTTGTATTATTAAATATTTATCGAAATAGTATTTATCCCGCACACAGCAGGGTAGGCAGAGGGAACCTAGTGTCAAGACACTCCGTTCCCCACTTTCTGCCGAATTCTGGAAGCATTGCGTGTTGTCCCCGAGTGGGGATCGAACCCACAACAAGTCGGTTTTACAGATCATATATTTTTTATTTTTTTCAATTTATTATCTAAAACGCCCTTTCATTTGATATCCATATTGTAGAAATGCACAAATAATAACTATTCTGTGATCTTGGATTTTTTTTATAGAAAAGGACAAGGCAAACAAGCGTTCGATCTCGTGCAACAACAGAGGATCTACAAGCGCGTTGCCTGCCTTTAAGGTGGGTTGGGCGCCAGAGCCCGGCATTACCTGATGCGAAGCGCAGTGTCAAAAAGCCACTACTTCACGGCGGTTTTAAATGCCGGGGGGGTGGTAGTGATCCGGTCGAGTCTGCCCATGCGTGTTGCCATTGCTGGCCGACGTGACTCTACCACACGTAGTTTAGTCGCCTCTTACGACACCACCAGTACTAGGATGATCCTATTCTAGGCCGGGATCGCACGGCAAAAAAAGATCTTAGATAATCCACCATATTGGAGTTAGAATGACGCCATACTATTTTTCAAGTTGTATTTAACGAGCCTTTTCATTTAATACTCATATTGTAGAAGTGCATTAAAAATAACTATTCCTCCATCTTAGATGGTTCGCCATATTGTATTTAAAATGACATCACAAATTTTATCGTAGATTGTTATCTAAATGGAATATAATTCAATTGAAGATATTACTTCAAAATTGAGTTCAATGATTCTCCTCGAACTAACATATGTTATACATACATTGCAAGTTCAATAAAAGTTTTTAATTAAGAATTAGACACCTTAGGCATTTAAAACATACATAAATACGTATAGATATTATTTTCATAAAGACGCTTATTTTAAAATTTCAAAGCGCTCAAAATTTAATCTTCTTTGGAATTCTTTTATTCATTTGCAAGTTAATATATTCGAGAGTTTTTAATATGCTTGTATAAACATGACCTTTAGAACCTTAATATATAGATGTCTGTAAAGAGAGGAGGTGTAACCTAACTTTTTTAATATAATTCACTATTTAACGCTCGTAACTCCGTTTACTTGAATTATAATTTAAACTTTAAAACTCTCTTACCTACATGCCAAGTTTTAGCGTTCTACGCCGCGTAGATCCAGCTACGTGTTGATGGTCTGCCAGTTTGCAACTGTAAGGGGTGTATATGCATATGAAATATCTTAAACTATTAGTACATTACCTCACATCTGGATATCTAGTGTTCAGTCAAGAGTTCTATCTACAAAGAGCACATCTGCCATGTGACTCGGATCACTTATTTAAAGTGGACTCTGAAGTCATAGATTGCTTCCCCTGACCGGCAAACCGGTTCACCCCACAAACATTCTGAAGGATCTTAACCCCAAAAAATCCGGGGCCCGCCAAAATCCCAAACAAAGTCATAAAGCATTTTCCCACTCTATTAATTTCTTTGTTAGTCCTAATCTTCAACGCACTTCTAGAAGGCGGCTCCTTCCCTACCGAGTGAAAGGAGGTGACAGTCATAGCTATTCTCAAGCCTAAAAAAACCTGTAATCTTTCTTCTAGCTACAGACCTATCAATCTCATTAGCAGAATAGGGAAAGTATATGAGAGAATCATTCTCATGAAAAGAAGAAAATCAGAAGTTCTTCTTCCAGAATTTCATCAATAAACAGTTCGACTTTAGATCCCATCACCGGCTAACTTTTTTTCCTGAAACAGAGCCAAGAAACGAAAATATAAATTTAAATTAATATATAATTTCTTGCAATCTTCAAGGAATACATTGTTAATTAACGTTTTTATGTATTTCCCCCTAGACTGATAAATATAATAAAAACATAAATTTAATTTATTAACTTTTTTACTTCTATAGCCTTATTTAGCTATTTTACTTATCTATACTTAAATTCCTAAGCTCTATATTAACTTTAATTTTCACACACGCTTGTGTCATGAAAACTTGGGACCCTAGAAAATGCAATGGCTCAGGAAATCAGTAGAAAGTGGGGAACGAAATTAATTTAATGGGTACCTTAACATAATTTTTAAATACTATAAAAATACTTTTTTAAAATTCAAAGAGTATATTTTCAAGCAAGAAGCAGTCTTGTATGATTTAAGTTATTCTTCAAGTTTATTTCGCCACGAACCTAATAAAAAAATTCTTTTGGCATTTTGACGCAAGTAAAAGACATGGCAATTTAAATAAAGCCGAAAGCGCGGCAAGTTGCGGGAAACGTGCAAAATTTTACTCTAACAATAGTAAGTACGTTTAGGTTAAAATAAAATAATGAAATGAATGAAATTATAAGTAGAGGTCATCGCTACGGTTGTGGGTTCGATTCCCACTCTGAAAAATGAATATTTAAAATTTTTATTTTCTTGCTCTGGTGTGTTCCGTCATTCACCAAGGAAAGCGTCCAGAATTCGATATTTGGGATATATACATTTTTTCCTTCCTCTGGTGAATGCGCTTTGACTGTGTCTTTTTGCAAAATAACGAATTATGCTTATGAACTAAAATAAATTAAAAAACACAGTTTGATCGTACACAAAAATTATTGATAACAGTTTCACCTACTCGATTATATCTATGTCGAGACACCTTTTCGCTAAATAAAATGAAGACCAGTCGTTCATTATAGCTGATTCACTCAAGATTTTTGGCTCAAATAAAAATAATGAAGCCACAATTGTAAGATACTTGAAGAAAAAATCCCCTGTCGAGCATTCATTCTGTCACATATTTGTATGGGGACCAGCGGTCACTTTATGTGTGCTGACTAACCCTTGACATTACGCCCCTAACACGAAACATGTTTGGGTAGTAAATAAATATTACTACTCTTATGTAGAGTTATTTGTTAGTTCCTTAGTACATAGTCGGTTCTGTTCCCGTGTAATGTTGTTTTTGGATAAAACGAATTTGGCTTAGAAAAAATCTAATAAATTAAACGCAATGTGTAATCCCTTATTATTTTTTAAAGAGGAACTAGTTTATTTATTCCTTGTGATGTAATTCAGATCTTGTGCTTAAATATAATAGTCGTTTAACTTAGTTATCTAAATATTATGTTTTATAACATTTTTAAAGTGTTATTCCACACTTAGGAAAGAAAAATACTTATTAAAAAAAAGGAGAAAAAATTTGACCGTAGCGGGATTTGAACTCGCGCTTCTTTAAAAACCTTCTAAGCCCTCTGACCCACCTGTTAGCATCTATGTAGAGAGATTTTTATCAAATTTCAGCTACCCAAAGAAAATTACTTAGAATTATCGTTTGGCAAGAGAGAATACTATTCTTTAAATATTTTATAACTTTTCAAAAATATTATTCCACACTTAGGAAAGAAAAATAGAGTGGTGAGAGTGGTGGAATACGCATCTAAACCTACATTGCTTAATTTCTTCATTTCTTCTCATTTTGATGACATGTATTTCTAATATTATAGTACAATTACTTTAATAAAGCATTAATTTCAAAAATAAAAATTAATACTGCAAAAAAATATTTTTTTTAGAAAAAAAGAAGGAAAACAGTAGTAGTGGTAGCCCCAGCCGTTTTAGTCTCAAGTATTTGGTCGTACATCGTGCGTCGTTCGCTGAGTGTGTGTTTCGGCGACTCAAGGACACTCGACACTACGTTTGTCTTCCTCTTTCATAAGGTTGACCACTGAAAGAAGGACTATGTATTATGTAAAGTATATTTGGAAAAGTATACTAATATTCGTAGAGGACAGTAGTGGTGCAGGGGCACAGAGTGTGACTGTAAAATCGACTGGTTGTTAGTTCGATTCCCACTCGAGTAAATTAAATATTTACTTACATTTATATTTTGATTTCTTCACTTATAAATCTAGTATCGAGGTAAAACTCGGCGGAAAGTGGGGAACGGTGTGTCTTAACACTAGGTTCCCTCTGCCTACCCTGCTCTGTGCGGGATACAAAGTGAAGCTGTTTTAATTTCATTTTTTTTTTACTTCGTATAAAAGTGATGTATATGATGAATTCTATTTGTATAACTCCGCTACAGATGGACAGTACTGTCTAGAACATTAGCTAAGGAAATAGAAAAATCACGTACCGTAGATTATTTGTTATATTAGACTGCTATCGAGCATGCAATAACTGGATAAATAAATGGAGTCGCCGTCATTGTAATCAATGTGGACGCGCATACAATATATACTTTTATTAACTAAAAGAAATAAAATCTACAATTTTAATAATATATATGAATATTAAAAAATCCGTTAAAAATATAAGAAAAACACGGTTATTGTTAATGCTAACTTAATAACATTTTGAGAGGCTTTTAATACTAATACAAGCAAGATAATCAGTAATGAAGTGTCGTCTCTACCACGAATATTATTAATTACGAAATACATAAACTAATTTATTGTTCAAACACTATTATTGGTTCTCTGAATCTCGAATAAGGCAATATTTATTCGTAATTTACTATGTTATTTACTACTTCGTTTGTCATTAGTGTATAGAGTAATTAAAATTTCTCCTTTATTTCTTTTATATAATATTATTATAACAATATATATAAAAAAGAATATAATAATATGAATACTAAATTGTTAAAATTTGGTATTCATATTCTTGTATTCTTTTTCCGTTGTCCATTTTCCGCTGAATTTTGGGGGTATTGCGTGTTGAGTGGCGGAATTCATCGCCATGCTGGTTCTCAACACAAGAGCGAAGAAAACAAAATATTTCATTTCTTCGAGTGGGAATCGAATTCGCAACCATTCGCGCTTAAAGCGCTTTGTGTCTCTAAGCTGTGACTGGTGAAGAATATGCTTAGTAGTGACGGAAGATAGTAAGTGGATATGAAAAGGATGTTGCTAGCGGTAACAGAGTTAACGATGCCTTAACTAATTTGATGAAACGGCGCAACAACGTCAGTACTACTGCACGTTTATCCTTACACAATGCTGGCACCGATGCTGTTATACAACAACGAAACCTGGATATTACAGAAGAAGAATGAAAGAAAGGCAATCTAGCTGAATCAAATCTGCAATAAGATGTACAGGTACTTGATATCAGAGTGAGAATAAAGAAGATCGTGCTCAAGTGGTATGGCAGTATCAATGATACTGGAGGAAGATTACATAATAAGCAAAGGCTGGCTGGCTGCTTCGTAAGGGATAAAACGTGAAGCCAAGGAAATGAATTTCTTATATTCGTACGCAAATTTACATCTTTAAATATAAAAATATGTTTGTATATTTAAAACTATGAAAAAATCCAATAGCGGAACCCTTTCTGCTATTGGATTTTACACTAGTGCTTCAGACTGAGGCATCTCATCATTTATTACTATAAATGCGGCCCTCAAAACAGAGTGCAATATTATTATTTTTTCACATATTATATATTATGTATATATTTGTATCTTACTCATATATTTATTTAGCTTCACAGTGTATCCCGCACTAAGCAGAGTAGGCAGAGGGAACCTAGTGTTTTTCAGCAGTACTGTGGCACTTGTTGAGTGGCGGAACTTAACACCTTGCTTTGCCTCGACACCAGATCGAAGAAATGAAAATATGTATCTCATATTCTCAAATGGGAATCGAACCCACAACCAGTCAATTTTACAGTCATTGCGCCACGACTGGCCTCTTTACAACGTGTATTTCGATATAAAATATTTTCTTGAAGCTCACATTCAAAACTACCTCAACAAAGTTCATCCAATATCGCCTATATTGGAAATACGACTCGTCGTTGAAAGTGGAAGTAGAACTAGTAACTCTGATATCACAGTAGATACTCAATCTGAGTCGTATTATTCTAAGTAAAATAAAAATCTAAAATATTCTAAAGTAAGAAGTAAGAGTCGAATCCACAAATATTGCTTGTATAGCTTACAATTGGGAAACGATGGTGTTTCATTAAAAAATATTTATGTATTTTGTTTCTATTTCTGTCCCTTCACACATTTAATCACTTATACTTGATGCTTTGGTTTGGTTCCTTTGAACATAAAAATTGTTTTTTTGCGACGCTCTGCATTTCGTGCTCAGCAGAATAGGCAGAAGCAACCTGAGAATGACATGTGATAAGACATTCAGTTCCTATTAATACACTTCCGTTCCCCACTTTTCGCCGATTTCTGGAGGCATTGCGTATATAGTGGCGGAACTCAACGCCGCGCTTTGCCTCGTTATCAAAACGAGAAAATGAAAATATTAAGCATTTCATTTCCTTGAGTGAGAATCGATCCCACACCCTATCACGCTTACAGCAACTATTAGTATAGTATAAATGGAATATATTTTGAATGATTTCGAATAAGTCTAAGCTTAATTCCGTATAAATTTTATTTCATATTAGAAGTTCTACCGAACACCACTTCAAGTTCTTTCTACAAACTTTAAATTGCTTTTAAAATTCAACACATTTAACCCATTTCGCTTCATTGGGCTTGTTAGTGCGTGGGCGAATACTACTCATAGTTTTTCTTACTTTTATAAAAAAAGTACCTGTTTTATTTTTAGAGGCTGTCGTGACGCATAGGAACAAGGGTATGACTGTAACGTGACGGTTGTGAGTTCGATACCAACTAAGGTGAATGAATTATTAAATAAATCAAAAATAAATCAGCTTCACGCTGTATCCCGCACAATGCAGGGTAGGCAGAGGGAACGTAGTGAAAGACACTCCATTCCCCACTTTCTGCCTAATTCCGGAGGCATTGCGTGTTAAGTGGCAGAACTCAACGCCGCGCTTTGCCTCGACACCAGAGCGAAGAAATGGAAATATAAATTTAAGTAAATATTTCATCTCATCGAGTGGGGATCGAACCCACAACCAGTCGATTTACAGTCACACTTTGTGCCGCTGCGCCACGACCGCCCTGAATTGAATGAATAATTATTTGATATAAATGAATTATTATTTGTTAATATTTTTGTTTCTTCGCTCTAGCACCAAGTAAAAAGCCCGGCGTTGAGTTCCGCCGCTCAAAAACGCCCTCAAAAATTTGGCGAAAAGTACCTAGTAAGTAACATAACCTGTTCTATTCTGTCAGTATTGTTTTAATAAATCTTAATTCTTCGAATTTGTATTTTTACCCGTATTTTGTCGAACTGAATCAAAAGGAGCGTATATAATGGTGTGTTTTTTCTTTGTAATTCAACTTTACCACATTTAGGAAAGGAAAAGATAATTTAGTGTTAATATACTTTCAGAATTCCTTTTCCATTATCTCAATTATAATCATTTAAACACAACACTTTTTTATCTTTTTGAAAGATACTTAAGAAGCCTTCGTGGCGCGACGACGCGCGGTCCTTGTGAATTTGATTCCCTTGTGAATTTGATTAAAAGTTTGCCAAAAGGTTTTGCTTGTACCGCAAATGAAATAAGACGAGACAATCGGATTTAAGACCGGCCTCAATTGTGTATTTCGGGTAAATGAATATTGGTTCATTCTTCTACTCAACAAAAACAGCTCCACGCCTCACTTCCTATGCGAAAGCAGAGGGAACCTAGTGCTAAAAAATGTTCCTCACTCTCCGCTCCTTTTTTTTAACGTCACGTGTCAACACGTGTCACAGACCTCAACGCCACAACAGGTGTCACAGACCTCAACGCCACACTTTATTTATCAGAGCGAAACAACGAATATAATTTTAATATAATTATTATCTTTAGTGGGGATCGCACCCACAACCTCCCGTGTATAGCATTAACGTTTAAATTTACGTCACGATAACGTCTCCAACAAGAAGGAAAGGAGACGCCTTCGTAACGCAGCAGCACATCGCCTGACTGTAAAGGCTGGTTGTGGATTTGATTTAACAAAAGAATTCGAGGGTTTGAGTCCCACAATTTAACAACTCATGTCTTGAAAAGTGGGAGAGAACGCGGGAAAAACTACTTTTATCGTGCGCGCGTATCTAGATATATTTATGAAATAAGTGAACATATTTCTATTGAATACAACGATTTTTAACAATACTCCGTTAAATATAACTCTATTAGCTTTACGACACTTCCGTTTCACACTCCGCTGAGTGCTTGAAGCATTGCGTGTGGTGTAACTCTCCATTTGCCTCGTTAACAGAGCGAAGATATGAAAATATTGAATATCCTCTGAGTGGGAATAGAACCAACAACTTGTCACGTTGCACGATTGTCATACGCTGCGCCACGACGGTCTCAAATAATATCTAATAGCTATAATCTATTTTTTAGTCACTAAAACTAAACTTTAATTTTACTATAAAAATAGATGGACTTGAAAATATAACTTATAGAAGAAGACTAACATTTTTTTTTTTTTTATTTATATTATTTTTATCTGTAATATAAATACAAATTTCCATATAAAAGTTTTTTTTTTCTTTATTGTACCCACTGCAAGTCCTCACTATTTTACAAAGTAGGTAACAAAAATTGATAATAATGAGCTAACAAAACCTACAAAAATAACTTGTTAAGTTTTTCCTAAATAATGACTGCGGTTCCGCTTTTCAGTTCAAAGCCAAATGGTAATGCGAGTGGACGGAATGGATTTTATGTTTCCTTTGTGAAGGTAAAAACAAAGATTGTAAAACAAAAACAAGTCCCTACCGGAAAAATATTTAATGTTGCAGAAATTGGCATTTTAAAAAGTATTTTTTTGTGATACCTAGGGGATGGAACGATTTTTAATGAGAACGGATTGTATTAACATTAGGTTCCATATTTCCAGTTTCCAATTGCCCCTGCTAAGTGCGTGATACAATGTAAACCTAATATACATCAAATTATTTATATACATATTTTTCTTGAAAAAATATACCCCTGTATACTTGATACAGGGAACCTAGTTCAGGGAACCTAGTGTAAAGACACCAACCAATTTTCAGAAACTTGCGTGTTGATTGCCTCGCGGCGAGACCTGACCTTGTCCTGGTTCAAAATATGTTCCTAATTTCCTCTATTTCTGGATTTTTCTTTTCTATTTATGGCAATAATATAATAATTTACAATACTAATTCCTCTTTTTACCATAACGATAAAATTAATTTATTTCTAGGATTGACAATCGAAATCACAACCGTCGCACTTATAGTCAGTTGCTGTTCTATTGCACCAGGATAGTCTCGAATTTTAATAATTAAGCAAATTTTTTTACGAAGTTTAAACGTTTTAACGATATGATAGCGATATGATGACAGCATGGACCTAATAATAAAAAAAAATCATAATCTAGTTATAGCAAAAGAATGGACCAACACTAGCTAGCAAAGCTAACCCCTATAAATGTGTGAAAACTTAAAAAAAAAATGAAAACATCAAAAATATTCTATAAAAGTTCTCGAGTAAAATTACACAATAAAATTGGAAACCAATAAACACTTTAAAAAATCTCCATCCATTTACTCAATACAACATGTAAGTATAAAATATATTCTTCATACAACGCTCATATAATTCTTTATCGCTAAATCGCCCATAGAACCTTCTTCAAACGAGTGGGAAGTGCAATAGAGTGTAATGTTTTTGCTAAAACGAGGCTTGGACTTGTAAATAAGAAAAAAGAAAAGAGAATTTTGTGCCGTGTGATCCCGGCCTAGAATAGGATCATCCTAGTACTGGTGGTGTCGTAAGAGGCGACTAAAGTACGTGTGGTAGAGTCACGTCGCCAGCAATGGCAACACGCATGGGCAGACTTGACCGGATCATTACCACCCCCGGCATTTAAAACCGGCGTGAAGTAGTGGCTTTATGCCACTGCGTTTCGCATCAGGTAATGCCGGGCCCCGGCGCCCAACCCATCTTAAAGGCCGGCAACGCACCTGTAGCTCCTCTGGGGTTGCACGGGGTCGTGGGCGGCGGTAATCACTTACCATCAGGTGACCCGCATGCTCGTTTGCCGTGTCTTTTCCATAAAAAAAAAAAAAAATAAGAAAAAATTTAATGATAGGAAAATATATGGTTGTTATGTGATGTTACGCTATTTTCTTCGCTCTTCGCGCTGGTCGTCGAGACAGCGCGGCTTTGAGCTCCGCCACTGAACACACAATACCTCCAGAAATCGGTGGAAAATGGGGAATGAAATGGCTTAACACTAGGTTCCCTCTGCCTACCCTGTTGTGTGCGAAAAAATATATTATTTTTATTTTCATGGAGTACAGAAGAGGTGTGATAGTGGTCATCCCGTTTCTACCTGTTTTTGTAGCTTTATGCTATATCCCGTTGATATCTTAGCAGAAGAAATTTAATGCTATGAAACTTCACTACTATACTGTCAATTATCAAGATATCGTGTCGAGTGGAAGAACTAATGACATTTCGTTGCTCTTTCACCGCAAATTATATAGATATGAGTGTTGATTGTCAGTCTGAGGAATTACAAAATCTTCGTTCCCCGAATGTTAGCAGTTAGTTCCAAACAAACCCAGAAAAATTTTTTTTTTTTTTAAAGGGTATCGATCAAGATGATTAAAGATCATTACTATTACTAAATCAGCTTCACGCTGTATCCCGCACACCGCAGGGTAGGCAGAGGGTACCTAGTGTTTTAGACACTCCGTTCCCCACTTTCTGCCGAATTCTGGAGGCATTGCGTGTTGAGTGGCGGAACTCAACGCCGCGCTTTGCCTCGGCACCAGAGCGAAGAAATGGAAATATAAATTTAAGTAAATATTTCATCTCTGCGAGTGGGAATCGAACCCACAACCAGTCGGTTTTGCAGTCACACTTCGTGCCGCTGCGCTACGCTGGCCTCAAATGATTTATTTATTTTATTTACTATTACTAAAAGTTATAATATTTTGTTCTAGTAAGAGGTATGTCATCATAATTTCATGAGTCGCCAAAAAGTAGACCATTATGTGTTTTTATCAAATATCATCTAACAATAACTTTTTTATTTACTTCCGCTTAAACTTTACGATCCATACAAAGCTTTTAATTTTACATCCAACCACTATGTACGCATTTAATGAAGCATTTTTTGGTAGCAGTTTCTAGTTTATATATTTATTTTCAAATTAGCAAAATTGAATTTTGGTACTTTATTGGTTATTATTTGATTTTTTTTTATTCTATTTTTATTATTTTATATTTTATATTATATATTTAGTACTTATTTAGCGAAACATATTCCTATATTTTTTTTTCTACCAATCATTGTGTTTACTGTCCCACTGCACTATGATGGTTTTTCTACTCTTTGCAAATTTATATGAACAGTAACATAATGATTGTTTCTTAATAATATAGGCTATCCCAAAAAAATCAAACGTACGTACATGTAATGTTTTTAACTTCACGACATACTCCGTATCCGGGGAAGGCAAAGGAAATCCAGTATTAAGAGTCCAATCACTGAGACATTGCGACTGGCGGCAATCAACGCTGCCCTTTGTACTCATACCAAAGCTGAGACATTAAAAAGTTTATGACCCGAGTGACACGTGAAACCGCAACCGTCACATTGGCAGCCAGCTGTGCCGCTGTGCCACTACGGCATCTCGGTAATTTTTTCATACAAAACTTACATAACAGTAATATTATTAACAGCAAAGTGATTTAGTTCAAATTAAAACATGTTTTTACTATACGCTAGGATACTTCGTACTACCGATACAATGTTGTTTTTAATTAAAATAGTTTTTACTACGGTGGAGTTGATGTGTTGAAATTTACAAAATTCCTTTAATTTTCATATGGAATTGAGGTTACAGTAATCTTTTGTATTATTAATTCATATACCATCATGACCACAGGTGGCACACGAGAATAAGACTCAGCAAAACTATCATTTTTAAACTTTATGTTATAAATTTGTTTCAATTTTATTTATATAAGTTCGTTCCTTTGTTCCTTTGTAACTGTTAAACCAGTGAACCGATTTTGATAAATGATACGTCGTTCTGTTTGTCTTAATGGCGTGAGTGTTACAGGATATATTCATTTAGCTGATCGAGTTTTATGTTTTGTTTACAGTGTACTTATTTTCTGACTGTAAAACATTTCCACTTGAAAGAATAAGTTATAATCGTTTTCTCGCTTTTGAAACAAGATAAAGCGCTGCGTTGAGTCCCACCACTCAACACGGAAACACTCGGTAATTTGATGGACTTCAGTATGCGGGATACTGTGTGAAGCTGTACTAACCCATTTGAAGAACGAAGTGTCTTCGCCGTAGGTTCTTTCGATCTAAGTGAAGTAAAATTTAATTAATATTTTACATTCATACCTACAGCAAAAATTTATTTTAGTATAAGCAGTTTCAATATTTTTAACGAAATAAAGAGTGAAACATATAAATTAGTGTATTAATACAAAATAGATCGTCAATTTCTAGTCTATTGACTATAATCAATATTCGAGCATACACCGTTCATCCTATTGTTCATAATTGAAACAGTTTTAATTAAAATATGAATAATGAGAGTTATTAGTATAAAAGAGACCTAACTTATTTTTCTTTGAATTTCGGTAATTTTTTCGAAAGTTATTTACATATATATATGCATGTAGCAGGGTAACCAAAAGAAGTCTAGTGTCTAATCACAACTCCCACCTTCCGCTGAATTCTCATGGCATACCAGAGCGAGAAACTGAAAATGTTAAATATTTCAAGCTCTCGAGCGGTAGTCGAACCCACAACCGTCGCGTTTACACTGTCACGTTTTTGCCAAGACGGCCTCCCACTAGAATGTTTTTTTGTAATTTTCATAGCTTACGCCACTTTGTATCGATAACTTTATACATGACTCTATTCGATTACAGCTATTACTGATAGTAAACATAATAAGCAGAACTACAGTATAATTTACCATTTATACCAGGAGTAGTATAATTTCATACATTTTACATACATACAATGTTTGGTCGTCATTTTTACTTTGTAATTAGATCGATTTATTATGCACGTTTCTTTTTATAATGTACTAGCTTTTCCTTGCGGTTTCACCTACATATTCAATTGAAAATAACTAAGAAGTACATTTGATACGTGGCATCTAGTAAAGGCAGAAGATAACTCTGACCGCAGATATATTAGGTTACAACGACATGATGCAACATAATGTACCTATAGCCTTCATCGATAAATGAACGCACCAGTAGTTCGCCGTTGAAATCCGCCTCTCGATACGCATTGCTTCATGAATTCAGTGGAAAATGGAGAACGGAAGTGTCTGAATGGGGAACGGAGTGTCTTAACATTAATTTCTCAGATTCTCTCTATCTACCATTTTTCCTGAGATTAGCGCTCGGAAAGCGAAACTGGTCAATTCTTTATAATACGAATTCTGGAAGCGTAGGATGTTGAGTGGCGCAACTCAACGCCGCGTTTTATCTCGACACTAAAGTGAAAAAATTAAAGTGTTAAATATTGCATTTCCTCGAATGGAAATAGCAATCCACAATCTGTCGCGCTAGCTTATACGCTTGTGCTTGTTCTCGGCCATAACTGGCCTCAACTACTACTACTACTACTACTATTTGTAGGTGCGTTTATATAATAAAAAATTAAATAACATAAAGCCCCAGTACTTTTTTATAATTATCATATTCAACAGACATACAGCATCGGTTACATACATGTATAATTATGTATATATCAAAAATAAATAGATAACAACCAGTTTCATTAAACGAAGAAATAAGACTCCCACTCAAGTATCTTATTATTTTAATAGGTGTTCTTGCCATGATATTGTAAGCATGTAATTATAACAGTTTATAATGTTAGGCGAAAATATAAAAGATCTTTACTGTGTTGGTATATTGGTATGACGGTAAATTATTGGTTTGGAGAATGTTGTTTATGTTTTTATTGGTTATATTATATGTGATCCAGTTGTGGGCAGTGGTACAAGGGTGCGACTGTAAACGCGAAAGGTTGTGGGCTCGATTTCCACTCGATGATATGAAATATTTAATATTTAAATTTTTAAAATATGCAAAGGAGGCAGAGGAAACTTATTGTTAAGATACTTCGTTCGCACTAAGACGTTTCCGTTTCTAACTTACCGCCTTAATTCTAGAGGCTTTGCGTGTTGAATGGCAGAACTCAATGCCTCGCTTTGCCTCGTCACTAACAAGGGAAAATGAAAATATTTAATATTACATTTCCTCGAAAGTAAATAGAGCCCACAATCGGATTTAGAGTCACGCACTCATGCCGACTTATTATAAAAATTACACAAAAAACATTGAATTCTACTTGTACTTTTAATAGTGTCAATATTTAGAAAAAAAATCAAAACATAACAATTATTAAAAAAATAATAAATGCATTCCGGAAGTTGTAACATAATTAAAATTAATGTTTTCCACAGTAACATACCGTTGTTGTTGAAGAACAAAACGAAACGTAAAAATATATGAAACATATGCAAAATTACAAACGGTTTGCCGCAAGTTCCCTAATTAAGCTGATTAAATTAATGATGTGCCACCCACGTTGTGTCCAGTGGTTTTTATTTTTTATATATATATATATATATATATATATATATATATATATATATATATATATATATATATATATATATATATATATATATATATATATATATATATATATATATTAAATAAAAAATATGTACAAAAATGATTATAATTTTGTTTCCCATCAGCATTCAGTTCCAGCACTCTGGCACAAGCCACAACATGGCTCTGTCTACCCTCGAATGTCTCGAAAATTCTGAAAATTCGGATAATGGTGTTACCCTTATCTAGTTTTTCCCAATGTGTAAGCTAACTAGGTTTCCATTAAGTTTGTTTTTCACATCAACCTTTGCAATCATTTTACCTTTATACAAATATTAAAAATTATAATAAGCTGTTTATATAAACGCGACATAATTATGGAGACTTTTTGTAACGAATACCTACCTGCCTATGCTTGAACTTAGCGGCAAGCGTTCGAAGCGGTCGGAAATATTAATAATTTCATTTATAAGCTATATTTTTTTAATAAAGCAAAGGTTAATATTTTTCCACCTCTGCTAGCCAGCAGTCTCACTGGATTCGAATTTCATTGGCCACCGAAATTGTTCATTCATTCGAATATTTTTCAACTCTATCATACTAATATCCAAATTTTTAGTGTTTTAATAAAAATAAATTTCACGCAATGGTCGTAAGTTTGATTCCCACTCGAGGAAATGAATTATTTTGATTTTCCCGCTATATCAAACTCAACGCGCAGTAACGAATACGGGTGAAAAAGGTGGAATATAAGAAAAAATGTCATGTCGCTTTTACAGGAACTATTCCAATAAACTGAACTATATTCATTTCATACAGCGCAAAATTCGTATTTAAAATTTTTCCTGTATTGTAAAGTTCACATGACTGACGACTCCAATCGTGAACAGCGAATGTAAAGTCAGATGAAAAAAAAGACGGATTGCGAGGCTAAAACTAAGCTTTGCATTTGTGTGAGTGATTATGGAAATAAAAGCCTCAAAAAAACTTTAAAAAATTATTATAATATTAATCAATATAAAAATTCTATTATATTATTCTTTGGGCTAGAGCCCAAAGGTTTGAAATGAAATATTTATTTAAATTTACATTTGTTTTTTCTCTCTGGTGCTGAGGCAAAGCGCGACGTTTAGTTGCGACACTTAACACGCAATGCTTTCAGCATTCGGCTGGAAGTGGGGAATGGAGTGTCATAAAACTAGGTTCTCTCTGCCTACTCTGCTGTGTGCGGAAGACAGCGTGATGCTGATAAAAAAACTATTTAAAAAAATATTAACCAATCAATGAATATTGATCCTCATATTTTTTTTTATTTTCGCGCCATATTTGAGGCCAGTCGCAACGAGGGGGCACAAACGTGTAACAATAAACGCGACAGGGTGTGGGTTCGATTCTGACTCTAGAAGTGTAAAAAGCAGCATAAAAAAGTTTAAGCCAAGCAATTAATGCTTCACCTACCCTATAATTTCTTTGTTGATACGGTTTTTTGAAATTAAAAACGCAAAAACACACCTTCAATGCTCTTATCCCCATAGAATTTTTAACTTAAAATTTACAGTAAATATTCTAGTTATATACTTAGAAGTGCATTTTGTTATTCTTGTCAGCCATAAAGTTATATTTAGCTGACATTTAATCTCTTTCCATCACCAAAGTTAAAGTTAAGAAATCTGAAATATAAATCGTTGTTTGTGTAACATTGCGTACGCAAAACCGCCAGCAACTAGAAGCACTCTGTTTGTTTACTCAGTTCTGTTAAGTTTTCGTGAACAGTTGAATTTCAAATTAAGTGCACTTAATAAGGGAAATGGGAACGAAATAATTATATTTATTTCTGAATTTTGAATTGTTTTCATTGATTTAGGTTGCGCTTGCGTCGTTGGTATACGTATTGGTAGTTCGTAGGGACTCAAATTTTACGAAAAAAAATTACCAACGGAATGCTATAAGTTTTAGATGTCTTGGTATCTGTGTAGCGTTACGGAATCGTACCTTCCGAACGAAATTCAAATCATCAACTCTTTTCTAGTATATGAAAATATGTAGGCATCCTAAGGCGTATTTAAGTCCTTTCACTGCAACAACCAAAAATATTTTATAGGTACCTATAGCAACCTTCACCTGATTTAGCGGTCTCTGGATCTGTATGATATCTATCTCTTCAACAATTTACAATAGAAATATTGCGTTTGGTTTCATTGTAATGGCCTCAATGTACAATGTGTAGATAGATGGTATGAAAGTTTTATATTAAAGCAATAAAAAATATACGCGTTTATAGTTCGTTTTCGTTCGTCCGTCGTTCGTTTGCTGCATTCTAAAATTATTAAATTTGGCCTGATATAAGATCTTACAGAATATATTAACAGTTAGAATACACGGAATTAAAAATGATTATTAAAACATTTAAACTACATTATATAAAAAAATAAAATAAAAAATAAAACATAGAAATATATAAGGGTGGAATTGAAAAAATTAAAACTAATTATAAAAAATGGGGAACGGAGTGTCTTAACACTAGGTTTACTCTGCCTACCCTGCTGTGTGCGGGATATAGCGTGAAGCTAATTTAATTTAATTACGTTATATAAAATGTATTTAATTTAATTTTTATAAACTATACTTCCCGTTAACAACAGTGCAACCTGCATTTAGCCTTTTTTGTCCTTTTCTTCTATTTCTGAATTAATAAAATGGGAATAATATTTACATAGAAAAATATACTGAAAGTAGCACAATAATCTTAACCCCTAAACAGTAAAGTGAGAGCTTTCTCAAAGGCACGAAATTGCAGCAGCAGTAGAAGTCCGTATAAACTACTTCAGGTGTGATGGAAGTGGCTTCTCTTTGTGCGAAACGAAGATACATTTTACTTACAATGTTTCCATGGCTTTGAAGCAAAACATATTTGTAGGAAATAATATGAAATTCATTGTAAATCTACTCACTTAACGTGTCTTTGATATTTTTTTTTATAATTAGCTTCACGCTTTCTCCCACACACAGCAAGGCGAACAGGGAACCTAGTGTTAAGACACTCCGTTCCCCACCTTTTTTGATTAGTTTTATTTTTTTTTCAATTTCACCCCTTGAACATACTATATTGTGAGTTACGCAAATTTCTTACTTTTCTTCTTCTTTTAGAACAGTTCACTATCATCGATCTTTCCATTGGATAAATTATGTAGAAACTTTATGTAAAGGGAGATCTCCGGTTTGAAAGCAATTTCAATTTAAAAGTGTCAATTCTGTCTTTATAGCGTTCACTATGACTTATATTTTTAAACATAGAAACACAAAGATTTGCTGGTGTGAATCAAGTATATGACCACATGAGTCGACTATAGGATGAAAGACACACAAAAAGTGAGTGAATTATTGCGTGTTAAATGTTGGAATTCAACGACACGTTTTGCCTCGTTTCCAGAGCGAGGAAACGAAACTATATTTTTTTCATTTCCTCGAGTGAGAATCGAACCCACGACCAGTAAAAATAATAACCCAATAAATAAGCTCTTAGTTTATATATAGTTAAATTAGATAATTACGGGATTAACAAGCAACAGGTAACAATAACAAATCCTTAACTAACATAACTCCAAAGCAGCTTGAACACACAAAATCAGTTAAGGTTCTTGTATGTATTACAGTTTTCAATATATTTTAATCAGCTCGACGCAGAGATGACTTTATAAGGCTTATGCTACTTAAAACTTATACACTTTGAAATTTAATATTGTATTAGGTTATTAGCTATTATAATATTAATATTAAATGTAGTGTTAAAAGAGAAAAGGAACATCAAAGAACAGAATATTATAACGTAGTGATAATTTGTTCAAATGGTAGTGAATTCATATTTAGCAATAAATAAGTGTCTTTACTCACTGCTTCTCACTACTACTTGGATGGTGGAAGAGATCTATTATGTTTGTAATATTTGTGTGTATTATGTTATCTATTAATATTTAGTGTACATTTGTAATGTAATGTAGATTATATATATATATATATATATATATATATATATATATATATATATATATATATATATATATATATATATATATTTTAATCTTTTATTTTAATCTAAAAATTTTAATTCCGAATCACTAAATAATACATTAACTTCTTTGTATACCTTTTCAAAATTCAAAGAAAAAACGTAAAAATAGAACATAAATGTCTTCTTGTACGATAATATTCGGCATAAAATAAATTTGAACTAGCGTATATGTAATATTCAGGGCGCGCGTGACCGCAGTACGTAAGATTTATTTGTCTACGTGTTGGTTTATCTCGAGAGGATCAGTGGCAGGCGCGGAGGAGATCTCTTGATAAGTGTAAGTATTCTAAGATTGCCCTTTTGTGTCTATTTGGATTTAAAATAGTGGGTGAATCCGACTATACCAAGTTGAATGCATATTTTTCAGGTTTACGCTACAATTAGCAAACCGCTGTTTGCTAATTATGATTAATGAATACGCAGAGAGAACATAGTGCCAAGACACTTAGTCTGTCCTTTTGAAACTTTACACTGCACTGTGCCTTGCCGGAGCGTGGAAAACGAAGGAAAATAATTCATCCCATAGGGAATTTGCAGTCATAGAGCAGTATAAGGCTGCCAATGATGATAATAACGAAGTCAACTTTGTCATAGATACACTAAAAACAAAAAAATGAGACCGTACCTGATATGATGGAATGAATGATGGATGGAATTATTAATTATTTAAGGTATTCAAAATATTTCTAGGTAATTTTTAAAACAGGTATGACCATTCTAGTTTATTGTCTCAAAACTTGTAATATGAGGATTGATTGTCTCTCTCTCTACAAAAATGACAATTTATTATTTATGAAAGAAATATGTTTTTTAATTGAATATAGAACGAGTCACATTCCGTAACACTCCAATATGCACTCAAAATAATGTAAATACAGTAATAGTCTAGGTATTATAAGATATTCTTCATTCCAATAAATGAATGTATTCCCAGAGAATAGTATTCGATGTACAATTCAAAGTAAAAAATATTAAAACAGGCTACCGTGATCCAGTGGTACAGAATCCGACTGTAAGCACGATGGTTCTGGTATCGATTATTATTGTTATTGTTATTTTCCAACTCTTACAACATAGCCGCGGCGTTGAATTCTGACATTCACCATTGCATCATAATGCTATCAAACAATATAATAAAAATTATTTATGTTATCCCAAATAATAAATACTTCACATATACATGCAAAATGTTTTTGTCATCACCACTTCATATGTAACCACAGTTTTAACTACTATATAAAAACGTAATACAATTAAAACAAAATTTGACGTGTTTTTTATTAAAACACCTTACAATAGTCACTGTTACTTCTTTGAACGATTTTTTATATACAATAGATAGATTTTGACGATAGCTGACGAATTAAAATTAAACCAACTTCTGAGCTTCCCTGAGTCAAAAGTTATCCCAAATACAAATCTCGATTCGCAGCAGTGGGGAACGGAGTGTCTTTCACTACGTTCCCTCTGCCTACCCTGCAGTGTGCGGGATACAGCGTGAAGCTGATTCGCAGCAAAATAACCTCACAACCTCCCCCTCCACAGCACGCGATGCGATATTGTTTTCGTTTATTGTAATGAACTCTTTGGTTCTTTAGCTATACAGTAGTATCATTTAATATTAGATATTTTGGTGATAGTGACAAAATTTGGTGATTTTGTTGTCATTAAGTTTACTGGATTGTCCCAATATGATGGCAAATTTATAGACATATCCACGTAAAAATTCTTAATGTAAATCGAACCTACAAACATCGTTAACAGACTGAGCCTCAACGTGTAAAATTCTATTGAGTAAACGTCCTACAATAGTAAATATATTTCTGTACTTAATAATAAATTTTCGAAAGGTAACACCAAGTGTCGTTAACCGTGTTAATAGCGTAACTTAGTAAATAACGCAGTTGCTCCGACCGCGTTTTGAACAAAATAAATAACCTAAAAATGAATAAATTTATTTGGTTAGGAAAAATGAAAATGGCCTCATTTTCCGTAACCCATATAAAAAGAAAGTGTTAAAAATATTGTTTTTAATATATATATATATTTTTTATATATATTTTTTTTATTTTGTACATGTATTGAGATTAAATAAGCAAAATTATAACCAGCGATTTTATCATTCCATTAATGTTTGCTTGCGTTTTGTAATATATAGTTTTCCCCAAGAAATGGACTGTCCAATATAAAAATATTTTTTTATATTTAAATTAGTTTATGATGATGGAACTGAAATTGAGTGGTAGATGATGGAAATGAGTGGTAAGAGAGGTAGGGGGAGACCTCGGTTGACCTTCGAAAACACAGTATCAAAGATACTGTAGGAAGGTCACGTAAAAAGCATGAGGATCCCCCGGAGGGCATGTATGAAGAGGTTGATGACAGTGGACGAGGCGAAACAGGTATGTAGAGACCGTAGCGTTTGGCGCTCCGTTCTCTCTGACTACCCCTAGGTATAGAGCGTGAAGCTAAAGTAAAGTAGTAAGTAAACTAGTTTATGAGATCAGCGCGTTCAACCGAATAAACTCAGCTTCAGCTTCATAAAAAAATATAACATTATAAATATTATATTATTTTATTAATGATGAATATTTTAGAGTTTAGCTTAACTAATCTTAGTATTAAAAACGGTCTGGATCAGGTTTAATAGCCAACTTAATAATTTGTTTACTTATAAGCACAATGTGCAAAATGTTCAATGTTTTAAAATAAAAAACAACCAGACAGCAACTGACGGTGTACGATAGTTCGATTCCCATTTAGAGCAATTATTTTTTTTTCTATTAATGCGGTTGTATTCCACCACCTAGTAAATAATGTCTTATTTTGCACCTTCCCGCTATATCGCGCACTGGAAGCCGGTAATTCTGTAAGCATTATGTGTTGAGTGGCGGAACTCAACACCGCGCTTTGCCTCGTTAGCAGAGCGAGAAATTAAAAATATTAAACATTTCATTTCCTCGGGTGGGAATTATTTATGTATAGAATTATTTTTTACTACTTATGAGTGAGCTTATCTCATTATAGTACTAAACAGTGTATCTTAGAGCATTCCGCGAAGTAACCCTCACGTAATATAAATCCGGGTAACGCGTCCTGAATACGAATGCTGTCATTTGATCCAAGTATTGTGTAAAAGATTATCTTGGAGTGAATCTTCTTTGTTGGTTATGGAGAGATTAGAGGCAATTTTCTCTGCTCTTTTCCTTTTTATATGTAATGTATACAAACGCTACAGTAACGCAGCCGATAGGAACGACAAATCCCTTTAAATACGTCGTTTATATATATATATTATTGGTAATTTTCCATTAGCAGAATTCCGTCCGTCGTAGCGCAGTGGCACAAGCCTGTGACTGTAAACGCAGAGATTGTGAGATTAATTTCCTCTCGGAGGAATGAATTTTAATTTATTGATATTTTCATTTCTTCGCTCTGGTAACTAAGCAAAAGTATGACGTTGAGCTCTGCCACTGAATACCTCGTAGAATTGAGGAAAATTAAATGGAGTGTATTAATACGAGGTTCCCTCTGCCTACTCTGCCATGTGTTGGATGCAGCATAAAGTTGAAAAAAAAGTAAGTATGTTCAAAAATGTTTTTATTTTCACTAGTAGGATGTCAATACGCGAGGAAAAACAAGGTCAAAGAGACCATTGTTTTCGATTTTCTTGAGTATTTTATGGTAAATTATTTGGACTAATATTGAAAACCTTTTATAGGTACGTGTGGTAGAGTCACGTCGCCAGCAATGGCAACACGCATGGGCAGACTCGACCGGATCATTACCACCCCCGGCATTTAAAACCGGCGTGAAGTAGTGGCTTTATGCCACTGCGTTTCGCATCAGGTAATGCCGGGCCCCGGCGCCCAACCCATCTTAAAGGCCGGCAACGCACCTGTAGCTCCTCTGGGGTTGCACGGGGCCGTGGGCGGCGGTAATCACTTATCATCAGGTGACCCGCACGCTCGTTTGCCGTGGCTCTTCCATAAAAAAAAAAAAAGAAAAAAAAGGTAAAAATTCAATGTATTAAATTATCGCTTTGTCTAACAAAGTAATGAAAAAAATACAAATGAAAATGAAAAAAATACTAAATTTTCATCAAAAATATAATTTCCAAGTGCATAATTTCCAATGAATTGATAATACATATCAATTCAATTATTATACGATCACAAAGTTCAATTTCACGCAAGCAAATCGAAAATTTACGCGAGCTACATACACGCACTTCAAAAATAAATTCTCTTCGATAAAATTCCAATTTTATGTAATATATAAAAGAATTTCATCCAGCAAAAGCTTTCTACTACAGTTACATACGTTCCTAGCATGTCCTCGCTTCGTAACACATGTTTCTAAGCACGTACAAGCACTTAAAGTGTATTCCGAACGATAGTATTGATTTATGGTCGTTAAGAATTCTAAATTCCGAAATGTTGACTTAAAATCACATTAACTTGAAAATAGCCCATTAAAACCAGAAAAACTACATTAAATTCATCACAACTAGAAAGCTGTTCTAAAGTTTTAAAAATTTTTTCCAATAATTTGAAATGTGCTTTTATTTTCTTACTTTTAATTAAGCACATGTAATTTTATTGTTTATGTTACTGTTACTATTAATATCACGATTTCTTTGATGAAATAAAACTTTTAGATTTTGATGCATTTTCAGCAGTCGTGGCGCAGCGGCACGAAGTGTCAGTGTAAAACTGACTGGTTGTGGGTTCGATCTCCACTTGAGGAGATGAAAGATGTTCTTAAATTTATATTTCCATTTCTTTGCTCTAGTGTCGAGGCTAAGCGTGGCGTTGTGTTCTGCCACTCAACTCGCAATGCCTCCAGAATTCCGCAGAAAGTGGGGAACGGAGTGTCTCAACACTAGGTTCCCTCTGCCTACCCTGTTGTGTGCGGGATACAGCATGAAGCTGATTTATATTTGTTTATCTCCATATATAAATAAGACATAGACTCAGACTTTTGAGAAATCAATTTCCACCCGGGGTAACACATTCCTTGTTCTAGTAACAAGACAAAACGCGGTTTTGAGTTGTTGACGCCATTCAACAGGTAATGTCTCGATTAAAATTGGATCATGCGTGGGGAACGAAATATATTACCACTGAGCTTCTTCTGCTACAAGCAGGATAAGCCGCTGAAGCTAAAATATAAACAAAAATAAAAAAAAAGTATTTTCAATGAAAATATTGCAGGTAAATTAACAAAAACTTGTCAGACGGCGATGAAACAACTAAGTATAACATTTTATAAGCAATTATTTTGGCAAAGCTTCTTATCTACTCACAGACAAGTGTTTATGTTGAAAATTTAAGTAATAAAATGGAGGAGTTATTTCGGAAGTATAACCTACTGTTGCCAAATGCAACTTTTTCATTTCGAAAAGCCATTTTTTATAAGAAAACAATAAATACGATGAAAATTGAAGTAAAGGTTTTAATATCGAGGAGGCTTGGGCCTCTTGGTGCAGTGGGAAAACGTATGGTTAAAATTGATGGGAAAATGGAATCCTTATAGTGACCTTTTAGTTTGTGTGTCGAGACGTTTATCTTGAGATCGTGTGAAGCTCTCAAACTTAAGTCAGCATAATCGAAAGATGCATTTGCAGTATTTATATATGGTTTTTGCTGTATTTTGTTTGAAAAACATCGCGTAATAAAAATCTGTAGGGCCTCGGGATAACTTGTGGACCTAATAAAATATAACACGATGTGAGAACTTGTAATACAAATATAAAAAAATCCGATAAGAGAAAATAGACATTTCAAAGAAAAAAATATTTACAAATTTATATTTGTAGTGCGTTTCATACAAAATGAGTGCATACCCCGCAAGTTTGAGTGAGTCAGATTTGTTAACCGCGCAATCAAAACCTACAGGATATTCCTTATAGATCTTCAGTTCCGAAATTATCATACAAAATGAGTTCATACATCCGCAAATTTAAATTTGACTTCTTTCACAAGTTGTACTTGCCATTGACCTATAAACCTGTAATTGGGACGAAATCCTCGCTGGGAAAATGTGACTCGATCTTGACCAGTTTTTAATATAACGTTAAAAATATAATTTAAAATTGAATTTCATTCCTTCACTCTAACACAAAGGCAAGAAGCCTGGTGTTGAGTTCCGCCACTCAACATGCAATGACTCAAAAAAATATACGGAAAGCGGGGAACGGAGTGTCTTAACACTAGATTCCCTCTGCCTATCCTACTGTTTGCGGGATACAGCGTGAAGCATTTTTTTATTTTTTATAAAATACAATCTTTTCTTATTTTTACACATTTTTTCCGATTTATACATGTACACTTACATGTAGTCTTTAAGACCACTGCCACCTTTTTACTATTCAATAAATATTCATAAAAAATAATTCAAGAACGTTGGGTCCTATAAAAATGTATGGAAGTAGAAAGGCTTAGAGGAAAAATATGTATGAAATATCATCGTCAGTATGCCCCGTTTGGGAATGATTGGAGCGCTTTATTAACTTTGGCGGAACGTACAGCTCATAGCTTACGTTTCTTGATAGCGGATTTTCTCATACATGATTGTGTTTTGTTTGAATTATTATACAATCTTTTCCTTTTTTAGCCGACTTAAAAAAAGGAAGTTATTAGTTTGTCATATGTGTATGTTTGTGATATTTTTGGAATTGGCTATATTATTTCGGCTCCGCTTTGGGGTAGAGCCGTAGTTCAAAACTGTTTTAATCAAAGTCATTGTTTTGAACGGGATGGATTTTGTACGAAATATAATAAATTTGTTTTTTTGATTCACCCTGTATTTCTCGCGAATAAGCCAGAGAGGACAGAGCGCCAACGATCTCTGCATACCTCTTCATGTTTTTTAGGAGTATGCAAATCCATAAGGCACTCCGTTTTCCACTTTGAGTTGCGGAGCTTAACTCAACACGATAAAAAAATATTTATTTCCTGAGCCTTTCCTGAGGGAATCTAACCAACAATCGTTTACAGTCAAACGCTACCACTATGACCTCAACATATTAAACAGGGACTGATTAAGCATTTCGGTTACTATTTGGTTAACGTGGTTGTTAGTAACTTTGATTCCTAATCACGAATGCTACCCTCGGCTAAATATCAAATTAATTGTTCTGTGGCTGTGTATTACGTTTGGATATTAATTATATTATTTTTAATAATATCTTTCATTGGGCTATTGTGGCGCAGTGCGCCAGTGTCTAATTGTAAAAAAAAAGGTTGTGTATTCGATTCTCGCTCGAAGAAATATTCGTTATTAAATATATACTTTAATGTTATTCCATTTTCCCTGCTCTGATAAAGACGAAATGTGTCGTTGTTTCGGCAATCAATAGGCAAGAAGGGAACAGAGTATCTTGAAATATGAAAGAGAAAAAAATATACAGATACGCATATTACAGAAATATTACTGTATCTTTACTAGGCAGGACACTAAATATATAAAACATAATAGTTAATAAATAAACCTTAATATATGAGATCCCTACACAATCCGTTCTCTAGAACCACCCTAAATTTTAGTCAAATGTGGTCAGTTTCCACATTTGTGTACATTGTTTAATTTACAAACTTCTGCAATTAACACTAAGTTTACGAGATTCGTTGGGTAATACACATATACAGTATATATCTATATTTAGTATAATGTAATTTCATCAATAATTATGTATGTATAATAAGTATTATCAGTTGATTGTGGGTTCATATCCCACTCGGGAAAAAAAAATATTGTAAAATTTTTCAATTTCATGATAAAGTGTAGTGATCCCAGTCTATATACAAAGTCAACAACGGGATAACGAAGTCTTCCTTTGTTTGCACTACAATTTATAATAAACATACCTATCTTTGCGTCAAGGTACAAAGCCACCTTGTATATTATACTAGTAGCTGAACGATATGTCGTTTGCATGTTCTATGAAATACAAAAACCCGATTATTCTCGTTCGTATACGAATGTCATAAAATTCTTTTTTAGTACTCTCTTATTCTCTTCAAGAACCATGGAACCAAGTTATTAGTTTGTCAATTAGTAACGGAGAGATTTAAAAAAAAATAATGATAAAAGTATAATATATATATTTTTTTAATAAAAGTGAAATTGATTGAGTGAGAACTTACAACATTTAAGATTGCTTTATACAAATAAGATAAATATTAATAAATATTAAATATTAAAATATATATATATATATATATATATATATATACATATATATATATATATATAAAACTACAGGCCAGTCGTGGCGCAGGAGCACAAAACGTGACTGTGAAATTGACTGGTTGTGGGTTCGATCCCCACTAGAGGAGATAAAATATTTACTTACATTTATATTTTCATTTCTTCGCTCTGGTGTAGAGGAAAATCGCGGCGTTGTGTTCCGCCACTCAACACGCAATGCCTCCGGAATTCGAAAAACAAAGAAAACGAGATTGTCGATTTAATTTGAAATAAATACAACTATCCTAATAATCTACTGAGGCCATCGTGGCATAGGGGTACAAGAATGCAACAATTAATGTAAGAATGACGGTTATGAGTTCGATTTGCACTTGGAGGAAAGAAATATTCAATATTTTCATTTCCTTGCTCTGGTAACGAGGCAAAGCGCGGCATTGAGTTCCGCCACTCAGCACCAATGCCTCTGTCTTAACACTAGGCTCACAGGTTCGCACTCCCTGCCAACCCTTTTGCGTGAATTAGAAATCGAATGTCTTACACTAGATTCACGATAACATTAAGACTAAGTATCATATTTTTACCGTAATGGGATTCAAACCTGCGCCTCCGAGACAGTTTTCATTTTATATATGTTATAAATTTCAAAATATTTTTCTTCCTTTTGTGTTTGAATGAAAGTGTTAAAATAATAAATCCTTTTGAAAAACTTGTAACCGTTGGCATAAAATGAAAGTACACATCTGATATAACTTGAATTGACATAATAAATATAAAGCTGCGGTATTCTTATGGATTAATAATTTACATGCGTACAATTTAGTTGTATAGTGTAGAGTTCTGTTGTGAAATAATCAAAACTTTATAAATATATGGTTAAGGAAAAATATATATTTTTATATGACTTATGTGTATCCCACTCCGGTAAGAAGACAAAGAGCGGCATTGAGGTCCTACACATACATGCACATTTTGAAAACTGTATAGTTATTGTCTTGTTTTTTTTTTAATTATATATATTTTCCAAAATATTTTTCTGCCCTCAGTGTTGAATAACACTGTAAAAGATAAAAAAAAAAACAATTATTGATAATTTATAACTTAAGTGATCTAAAGAACCACAGATGTTTCCTCTAAACACCCATACACGTACCAACCATTTCTATATGTATAATATAAAAAAAATGTATATACGTATGTACACCGTTCTCGAGTATCCCATAAAACGTATAAAACGTAACATGACGACATGACGATGTACGCGCATGAAATATAATGTGATCGTTTAATTTGCATAATTTTTATAATGGCAGTGCAAATAAAGATTTAGGTTGTATCTGGAGATATTGGGTTTGGTGGTAATGTTTTTCATACTAAATACGGAAGGTGTAGGTTCAATGAAATCATGTCTTTATTTAAAAGAACTTAGCTTCGCACTTAATCTCTAGCGGGGTAGCCAGAGGGAACAAAGCACTAAACGATTTCTGCCTACTTCTTTAGCCTCGTCCACTGTCGTCAACCTGTTCATACATGTCCTCCGGGTGATACTCAAGCTTTTTACATGACCTTCTATCAGTATCTTTGGTATATTTTCGAAGGTCAACCGAGGTCTCCCCCTACCTCTCTTACCGCTCACTTTTCCATCATAAATATTTTTTGCCATTCTTTCATCACTCATTCGTTCGACGTACCCAAAGCAGTTGAGCACGTTCTTCTCGGTAGTACCTACTATTTTTTATGTTTGTATTTGTGTTAATATTTTAACTGATTGCACTTGATTTTTTATTAGAAATTTGATGAGTTTTGGATGAAGTTAATAAATTCGGATTGACTTGAAATATTTTGATCCTGTCTATGAAGCATACTTATGTATACATATAAAGATATTTTTAATTTTTATGGTCTGGCTAGACATATAGTAGTAGTCCTGTGTATATTATTTAGTATCATCCATTTAATTGTAAAGGTCTTGTCATTGTTTCGTCGTAATGTCTATATAAACAACTGAAAATATATAACATTACATATCAGCTACTTATTTCTACTTGTTTACACCATAAAACTTATACAATAGTTTTGAAATATTGTAAATATTTCGCGGGAAATTTTAAGTATTCTAATACTTTCTTTTTCTTTATAATAGTTTCTAAGTAACTAGGGCGCTAGGTGACGGTATCTACTGAATTCAAAAATGTTATATTTAAAATTAAAATAAACTGTAACTGTAATGTAACTGCAGAGTAGGCAGAGGGAACGTAGTGAAAGACACTCCGTTCCCCACTTACTGCCGCATTCCGGAAGCATTGCGTGTTAAATGGCAGAACTCAACGCCGCGCTTTGCCTCGACACCAGAGCGAAGAAATGGAAGTATAAATTTAAGTAAATATTTCATCTCCTCGAGTGGGGATCGAACCCACAACCAGTCTGTTTACAGTCACACTCTGTGCCGCTGCGCCACGTCGGCCTCAAATGTTATATATTTTTGTTATATAGTTACCTAAAAATATCTAAAATTATTAAAAACGACATAATATTACTTTAAAATCAACAACTACTTCGAAAATTTTATATGTTACTAAGAAAAAAGTGAACAATACAAACTACTAATATCCTGAACCACTATAGATTATTACCATAAAATAAATGAGTTATTCCGATAGCTCTCCTTACATACAAACACCGTTTTCGTTTAGTATTCACTGTGGCTCATCTAATTTTAAGATAACATCGCATATGATGACATCTCATTATCGCTGCTTCCTTGTGGTCTGTAGGGAGATAATAACAAAATATTTTTATTCTTAGAAAAAATATTTTTTTACGTATATGAGTAACTATGAATAATGTTTTAAAATATATCTGAACGGAAAGTATCCGAATATCCTTGGTTGTGAACGCGACAGACAAAATGTCAGAAATGTTAAAATGTATTTTTGTAAAAAAAAAATATTTCAAAAAAATGCATCGCTGAGCTCCTTGCGCCGGTTCTACTCAGGTTGGAGGCATTAACCTTTAGTGAACTGGTAGTAAATTTGACGTTCAAGAAATAAAGCATGTAACTTCTTATTTTGAATAAAATTATTTGACTTTGACTTTGATAGAAGATTAGAAGAGATTGAGAGGACAAGGATAAAGTGCCCACCCACCTCATGCAATACTTTGTATATATTTGTATGTTTTTGTATTATTGTCTATGTAATTTTTTTTTTACGGTCAGTAACCAATAAATATAACAAAATAAAGAAGTATTTTTCAAAATAAAAGAGAGTGACGTATAGACATGTAAAAGCATCACATTTGTATTCCACTTCATACGGTACAAATAGTCAAATTACATCCTCACTCTGTGGACACTTTGTCTTTACTTAGTTCAAAATTCTTGCAAGTTGTTCCTAGAGTGCTGGCAATGTATTCTAACTTGGTTTTAAGCTGAGTGAAATTTGTGGATTTTTCAACGAGTCTTTCATAAAACTAAGAAATTTATTACATTCATCCATATAGATTTTTTTTTAGCTTCACGCTGTATCCGACCCCGACCTGGGAATCTAGAGTTAAGACATTCCGTTCCTCATTTTCTACAAAATTCTTCTTGTAGTGTTGATTGGTCGAACTCAACGCTTTTTCCATGCTCTGGTATCGATTTTTTACATTTTATTGTCGATCCGATTATCCTGTGTGGAAATCAAATCCACTATCGCCCTTGCGCAACTGCAGCCTTATAGAAACTTAGATATTTTACGAAACATGAATAATATATTTGGATAATTATCAGCAGCTCAATGACTTATGTTTTTTAAGAATTTAAGAGCTAATCGAGTTCATTATACAGAAATATATATATTTTTTTTATCAGTTTCTAAAAGACGAGGGTTCCAGTCGAAATGCCGAATGTTATAAATTTTATTTTTTATTATTTAAAAAATGTCTAAATATATTTTTTATTACAAGATATATTATATTTAATCATAACAAGTAATAAGCTATAGATAAAAATAAAACTAAGTTATAATAAATGTAGCCGTTCCTCGAATTAAGTTTACACTTTGGGCTCTTTTCTTTTTTTTGCCATAAGCAGTTTCTGAGGGTAGAAATAGTAACGAAAACGTAATGAAATATTTATTATTTTTATTTTCTCGCTGTGGTAACGGGACAGAACGCGGCGTTAAGTTATGCTACTCAACACGCAATGCCTTCAGAATTTGGCAAAAAATTTGAACGGAGTGTCTCAACACTATGTTCTTAAGTTCCTTACTTCTGCTTACCCTGCTATATCCGGAATACACCATGACGCTATTAAAAATATCTAGCTTATTACATAATATACGTAAACGTATTATTTATTATCAATAAGGGCATAGCCAGGTGCGTTGAAAATCAGTCATAATTCAATATAACGAGGACTCGGACAAATATTGCTTCCAATATGTTTGATTCATCGACGGTTGTATGGATGGCTCATACAATAATGATAGCGTTAAAATACAACGATAATAGCACCGTTTGCGTTTAGGATCTAAACGTAAATTAAATGTATCCTATTTAATTAATCAGGTGGGATGTGTATGTTAATGTACGGTACTGGGTATGGTTTTTGGAAATATTACTTTTTAATTTTTTAACGTAGCTATATCATACATATAGGTAGAGTAGGATTGTGGATTCAAGTTTTACTCGAGGGATTTTTTTCCATGCCCTCGTATGGGTAACAGAATAAAGAGTAGCGTTAAGTTCCACCAATCGACTCACTACATCTCGAAAATTGAGCGATTCGTGATGAACAGAATGTCATATTAGGTTCCTTTTGCCTTCACTTTTATATGCGGGATTCAGTACGAATATTATTAATTATATAAAAAAATCCCTTTACTAAAATTCTTTCACTCAACACGCAATTCTACTTTGGTCCACTAATCAGTCTACTTAGGGCCTCGGTGTGAGGATTCGTTTTACTTTAATAATACTAGATTATTATTTGATTTTCACTGCTCCTTAAATAATAGCAGGTTTCATTCTATCTGATGGATATATCGCTGATTTGGTGTAAGTAGTACAATAGAGCTATCAGTTATACGAGCTTAAACTGGAGTCGTTAGCTTGTATTCTCAAAAATTTCAAACTAAAGGTCTTCAGCTCAAAGATATCATATTATTATGGTTATTTAATCTATGACTATAAAAATAAAGCCACGTCAGTCGCAGAGGTATAAGTTACTTTACATATATATACTATCGTGTAGTAGTAAGTCTCTACAATTTTAACATTAGGGTAAAATAACTGAATAACTTAAGAATCCTTGTAGTCACTTGAAAATTATGCTAAGACAACTTACTACGGTAAGCTTTATGGGAAATTGTGGGCTTTAATATACATATAATGTAGCGAGTGTGACGTGACGAATATATGGAGGGATCTTTGAAAGTTGAAAAATATAGTTACTATTATGTATAATGAATGAATAATGAAGCTTATTATGTAGGTAGTCGTGGCGCAATGGGACAACGTCTGACTGTAAACGCGACTGGTTGTGAGTTCAATCCTCACTCGGGGAAATCGTCAGATTTAAATTATTTTCATATCTCCGCTCTTGTTAACGCAGCGTTGAATTCCACGGCAAGTACCTTTACGGTTTCCTCCGCATATGATTTTATCTTTTTACCTGAGTGAGAAAATGAAAATAATATAATACATTTTCTAAAGTAGGAGTCAAGCCCACAACCAACTCCGCCTCGCCACGATGAAAATTAATGTCCTTGCGGTTGTTAATTAAAAAAATAATAATTAAACAATTCCTCTGTTTTGGAATTTAATCTGTAGACGTATTTTTGCAAGTAGTACCCGTCTCAACCTTACAACACCCGCGTCCATCACACTGTAATAAACCAATATCGATTTTGAGCATTGCAATGCCATAAAAAGAATTACCAAAGTGTTGGTACAACGCCAAGAGACACGATAAGATTTCGAACAGTAATGGAAGTAAGGACATATTGGTGCTATGTTATTATGAGATTTGGCTTAATAGTAAAAATAGCATAGTATATTTTCGTTATTTAAGAGAATATTATCAAAGCTCTTTATATGTTTTAGAAAAAAAATAAGACACGCGGTTTTTATTTAACCTGGTTATTTTTTTATAGTCCATTACAAGCTACTACTATTAGTTAGTGGCTTGTCTTGTGGTACGTCGATTATGTACATGAAAAATATAAAAAAAAAGAAAATTGGGTCGGTTAACATAACTAAAAAACCACTCAGCAGAATCTGTCTGTCTGTTCTCCAATCACGCAATAATTTCTGAACAGAAATGGATGTTTTTGTATGATGATAACTCAAGGTCTGAGGGTACATCTTTTTTATGTTTCATCCCCATTTTCATTAAAATTTCCTTAAAAAAAACCGAAAATTATAAATTCGGCAGAAAGTGGGGAACGGAGTGTCTTAATAATATGTTCCCTCTGCCTACCCTGCTGTGTGTGGAATACAGCGTGAAGCTGATTTATTTTGAAAGGGAACAATACTTTTGTTTTTTTTTGTTTTTTCAGGCTGACTAAGATCTACAAAAAACGGATACCATATTTGTGTCCCTCAAAAATAACGTATAGTAGGCAAATTTCTGTGAAAAAATATTATACTTATTCGAATTGTAATTTAAGAATGAAAAACAGCGCATAAAATTAAAAGGTAAAACATAAAGACGTTCAGATGGTACGAAAATGTTATTTCATTAATCGTTTGAAAATCCTTTCAGACCTTCCTCGCTCAAAGGTAAATCCTTCCAGAGTCGGGAAGCTGTAATTGTAAAGGAATTGCTAAATAAGGAAGAGGAATGTGAGGGAGTTTTCAATGTCAAATTTTAATTTGAACGCAAATGTCGGGAATGAGATTGCTCCAACAAAATTCAAAACGCTCTTTTAGATAAAGTAGGGTCAATGGATCGAACAGTATACAGTAAAGAAGATCAAGAATACGTTACGATATGTTCTATAAATGTAAACTATTTATTCTCCGAAATTCATATAAATAACAAATTTAAGGTTATTTTTTTATGTTTAGTGGAGGTTCTACTTTTGCCAAGTTCCATGATTCTAGGCAAACGAGATTTTGATTACTCGGCGAATTTCATACAATATACAGCAAAACAAAGCATAAACGCTGATTGCTTATTGATTTCGTTGGTTAAGGTTACCTAATTTTTTTTCTGTGCTCTAAATGTCTGAAGACCTCAATATTTAATATTTATTTGAACATCTTGAATAAGATACTTATCTTGAGAGACGAACAGACAGACGGTCCATATCCTATAAGAATCTCTTAATTTTCGTACATGAAACTCTAAGCATAATTTTTTTTAGTCTATTGAAATTAACATAAAAAATTCAATTGGATAAATACGTAGACAGCACTCATTGGGAAGTTGGAACACACATATCTGCAAGTGACGGCTGTCAGATCGAACGTCACTTGAATATACTACGTAACTTCAAACAAAAATATGTTATCTAACACCGAATATCACAGAAATATATAAGTTAACCTTAACAACTTTTTAAATGTAGATAAGAATACACAAATATTTTAGAAAATATAAAAAAAATGGCGAACCACCTTTTGAAAACCAAACAAGCAACACTTAGCCATGCGTCCTTATCACGCTACGACAATTTTTTGTGCTTGTCGTTTATACTGTTGTGCTAATTATATATACGTGATTTTTCTACCCAAAGATAATTTTTAATAAATTATCATAATATGGAAAAACAAAATGCTATTTATTATTGATATTTATTTAAAACTGACAAACGAAGAAAATTGACTTGACTGAAGAAAATTTTATATTTAAATTAGACACTGACTGCAAACGACGGTGGGTTTCGACTGGAATTATTTTCTTTTCCTCGCTCTACGCGGAATGTCTGGTAAAATGGAAAGAGCGTGGTGAACAGAGTATATCAATCATTAAGTCCCTTCTACTTTCTCTGCTAAATACAGTGTGAAGATAATTTCATGCCGAAATGTAATGAACTTTTAACTGAAACATTTTAAAACAAACCTGAACTAAATCTATACGCAGTATTCTGAGTGTGGCAGATTAGGCAGAGGGAACTTAGTGGTAAGACACTCCGCTCCCCCCTTTTCAGACGAATGTAATGATTGAGATATCTATTGAGATATCTATTGGCACATTATGTATTGGCACATATCTAATGGCACATTAGGTACTGTGTTACCTAATGTGCCATTAAGATTTGTTATGACTAACACAAAGAAAGCTAAGGAATTATTAGTTTGTAATTCTATTGTCTACTAAAAGAATTAAGATAGTTCAGGAATATATAAGTATTGTCCGTAGGTAAAATTATGAAAGTGTCACTACGTACCTTATATATCCCGTAACCTTATATATCCTAGGTGGACAATGTGTAGAGTTTTAAAATGTGTTACAATAGTAAAAACCTAAGATCTTACTTAAGTCCAGTCTTCCCCGAGTTGGAATCGAAACCACAACCATCACGTTTTCCAGTTAGATGCTATAGCCACTACATGCCACTACAGCTTATGCTAAATGTATTAAATAATTATTTATCAAAGTATTTTTTTATTTACCTGGCACCGGCCACATAAAATATATAAAACACGTGAACCAAACTATCCCTGGAGCCGATCAATCATCATCATTATTGATTCCACAACTTCTAGGACCTGTCCTCCCAATAATTCAATATTAGTTAACAAATTTTAACTCCATTACAAATTCGAGACCGACTCCCTGTTGACAAAGGGATCGAGCCAAGGGGACACTAATCCATTAGTACGGAACACCATATTACCATATACAAGATATAAGGTATACTTGAATTTGTAATCAATTTTTATAACCAATTTTATTTATGGACACAGCTGATGGTATTTCTGTCTTACTATATCTTTACCGAAATAACAAAATGATTTTATTTTTAAAATACCAATTTTATTTCATAGTTACAGCTCGACCTAATAAAAACGTGTTGGCAAGGCCATCGACGCTCAGGTATAAAATTCACCATATCAGATAAAGAGAGGAGCATTATCGTCACTCTTCCTTTGGATATTACTGGCTTAAATATATTTATAATACATTAAAGAAGCCAAAGACGGTAATAACAATAAATCTTCTTATAGACCATTAGTATTTTCGCACGTAGTATTTAAATATCTTTTTTTGCCAATTTTGTTGAACAACATACTTAAATTGATAAAAAAATAATCTTTTTCATTGTATCAAAAAAGCCTTTATCATCCACAACCCCCTCTATCTTTCAGTGTTAGTCCAATAATAATCAGTTCAGCTGGTAAATATTAATTATTTTCATTTTGGTATCGTGTAAATAGCTTTAATTTTATTTATATGTCTAGTTGTATGCATATACATCTAATACAGGTAAACAGTGATTTAATATATTTTTCAGCTTTACGTTATATCTAATATCTCGCGTAAAGCAGAATATGCAGAGAGAGACCAGTTAAGACACTGCTTTCCCCACTTCCCGCACAATTCTTTAGGCATCGCGAATGGCGGAATTCAACGCCACTTTTTGCCTTATGAATAAATGTTAATGATGCTGAAATCAGTTACATATAGTAGACGAACTAGAAGAGAGTTCTAGGTTCTAATTTCTTGTTATAAAATTTGGCGTTTCTTCCTTATACTAATATGTATGTAATGTATTGAAAGAGTTAATAAATTACAATTTAGCTAAATAATTCTATACGGAGTAATTGGTCATTAAAATTATACGCAAGTACAACAATATACAAAAAAATAACCTATTTTTTCATCTTTCTAAACAGTTAAGATGCGAAGTAGAGAGAGTGATTTTTATACTATTTCAATATTAGTAAACTACTAGGACTAGAAATAGAATTAATAATTCCATACATACCCATATATAACCGTCGCGTGAGTAAACAATGTTAGTGACTTATATCCAAATGCCACGTGGTCTCATCAATATTCGAAGAAAACTTCTCCTATAGGAAAATCACTTGAAATAACGCAAGAGGCGCAAAACTGTAGAGAACACTCGACGGGTCCACTCAGAATGAAGCAAATATTTAATTCCAATAAAGAGGCCCAAGCAGCTGGATTAAATTTTTAAGAAATTATGGTAGTCTAAACATACTTTATTGTTCCATTTTGTATGAACGTTAAAATTAAGATTTTTTTGTGTATCTACAAAATATATAGAGAAAAACAGTTTCTACATGTTATTTCGTAAAACGTGCTGTTATATGTACATAATGGCTTTGGCATTTTTTCTAGAAATCTTGTTCAAATCCGCCTTTGCTTTTATGTTTAAAAGTTTGTCGATATTCAAATAATGAATTCTTTATTATTCAAATGAGTAATGTCATTAAAATTGATGTAAAATGGAGAACAGTATAATATATCGATTGGTTCTCTTTGCATGGAATAAATATGATATCTTAATCATATTACCATAAAAATAATTTGAGACTGTCGTAGCGCAGTAGATAGACATCTGAATGTAAAGGCAATGGTGTTCACCACACAAGAAAAATATATACATATATGTATATATAATATATATATGTATATATATATATATATATATATATATATATATATATATATATATATACACACACACAGAAAACATTACTCTAAAGGAAACTCTTGAGATATTAAGAGAAACGACTCAGGTGCGATATTTAACTAATGTCACTAATACGGCAAGTTAAATAAAAGCTCGTATTAAACATATTTGTAAAAACAAAAACCCCGACTGTATAAAAGTAGAAAGAAAATAAACAAGCCCAAGCAAGGAACTCGGAACCCCTTTAAATTATGAGGAGTTCCTGGTACAGATTTTATTAATTGAAGAATGATTTCTAGGTCCCTGATATATAGTACCAAAAATATTTTTAGTATAAAAATGTGTTTGGTATCTAGTACCTGTAAGTCTCATCAATGTTTTCATTTCATTTTCATTTCAGTTCAAAGTTTAAATGAGAGCGCAGCGACACAAAACAGCCATCAAATTTCTTTGTAAAAACGAAATATTAATTTGAAATGTTTCATCGAAAATCTTTGTGAAGCTTTCGATGCAGAAGGTTATAAATAACGGTTTTTTTATTATAAGTAAACTTAACCTTTTACCCTTAGGTACAGTAGAAATTGGTGTAGTATATTAATTCGTAAGTTTGCATCTAAGAATGTTGAATACTGAATGGATTTTATCAATATTTTTACGATTTAAGGTACAAAACAAGACAGAGTGTCCAGACACTAGTTTAGTCTCCTATTCTAAAATACAGAATAAAGCGTGAAGCCTAAAAAAACATCTAATTCAAACTTACATATAGCACTGATATTCTATAAAACTATTATAAAAGAAAATGGTTCACGTTGTATTCTGCATATAGCAGGGTAGACAAAGGAAAACCTATGGACAAAACACTTTGTTTCCAGTTTTTCGCTCAATTTTCATCAATGCGTGTTAAGTGACGCGACTAAATGCCGTATATACATATCTTGTTACCAGAGCAAGCAAATGAAAATAATTCATTCCCTCTGAGTGGGAATCGACTCTACTACCGTCATGTTTACAGTCAGACGCTATACCGCTGCATCACAATGGCCTACATTTGAAAGTAATCAACTTCATAATTAACCTATAAGTTAAAATCATTTAACTGTAAAATATATTTATTAGTTAATTCAACCGAGACAGATCCCCGTCTGTTTCTTAATGATCTTTAGCTTCGTACTTAAACACTCGAGTGCACTTTATTTCATCGATAACTGAGTTGCTCTTTGAAATGTCTTCAGCTTAGTTGTAATTATGCCAACGAACTGAAGAAACTTATTAAGAAATCTTAACCAAAACAAAATAATATAATTTTTTTAAAAATTTTGCGCTGTATCTCGTATATAGCAGGGTTACCAGAGGGAGCCTGGGTATCTAGAGTTAAGACATTCCGTTCCCATTAAGACACTCGTTCTCCACTCTCCTCCAATTTATAAAGACATTGGCTCGAGTGGGAGTCGAACTCCCAATATGTCGCGTTTACAGTTTCACGCTTGTGACCCTGCGCCACGACTGGGCTAATGTAATAATAATAATATGGATTATTGTAAGTACGAATAATATATTTAAAATATGGGTTATTCAAGGCAAATTCAATATTTATAATATGGGTTATTCGAGGCAAAACGCGGTGTTGAGTTCCGAGCAACACTCAATACTTTCAGAATTCAGCCGAAAGTGGGGAACGGAAGTATTTTAATGGAAACAGAGCGTCTTAACATTTGGTTCTCAGGTTCCCTGTACCTAACTTGCTATGTGTTGGATAAGCCGTAAAGCTTCAAAAAAATATATAAGTATGGTATGGTAAAAAATATATAAGTATGGTATGGTATGGTATATATCTAAGCCACAAGTTTATATCGGACCCGAGGGTAAGTTACAAGTTGGTAACTCAAATACTTGAAGCGGTCAGGTAGCCCTTCATATGTGTATATGTTGTATATATCCTTTTGTATTTTATGACTTTTCTGAATAAATAGATAAATCATAGCTATACTTCAATATGATCTTTATCTTTTCTTTTAGCTCATCCTGATATTGCGTGATAATTACAAATTATTTATATGCAGGAATAATGTGTATATTTGTAATATTTATTTTTACTCAAACGTCCATTCTACGAATACGTCGAGGTGCAGCGGAACAAGCAATTATAAACAAGACGAATTTAGGTTCGATTCGAACAGTCAAAATTATTCTTTAAAACAAAATCCAAACATTATTGAAAGTTAAATTAAAATCCACAACCATCACAATCTAGACCCTTTTCTACTTTGCTATTTGCGAGATACAGACTAAGAAAAACATTCAATTCCAATTTAATAGTGCCGCTTATTAAATTGTGTATTTAATTATTAATTATGTTCCCTCAAATAGTCTCCTATATTTATTTGTATCTGAAAATGTTATTCAGGTTGTACAAGTGAATGACTTGGTAATACACGAAGAGTTATAGGTAGTAAGGGTCACGCTCATCATTTCTCCCTTAAGAATCGTTCTCGATCTCTATAGTAGCATATGTTCCAGTTCGTAAAGGATCCTCCAAACTTTGTTTTTCCTTTATCCTCGGCTGAACTTGTGAATATAAGGTTTTATTTTAATACATATTTTATATTTTTGGGTAGAAAAGAGAGACTATAACATAAGTTTTGACAAAATGCGAGCATATTTGGGTATTGTTAGAACCGGTCAAGTGCAAGTCGGAATCGACTATCGCGGGTTCCGTAACAATTTCAAGGTCGACAGGAAGAACAATGAATGTTTGTATGTAATATTGAATTTTTTATAAATATTATCTACAAATTTTTACTTTTCCGATTTTTTGACGTGAATATGTCTATAAATTTGGTACCATGCGGGGACAATCCATAAAAATCTTATGATAACAAAATCGGGGCAAAGAGGTTGGCCTTGTAGTTTTAAAGCTATTTTTTATACACAAAATAAAATGATACCACTGGCTAGCTAAAGAATCAATTAAAATATTATATCGTATACGGTTGGAAAGGGCATCTCAAGAACAATCTAATGGTGGTAATAAAACACCATCTGAACGTAGAAGAATGAATGCGACTAAACGGATTGACGACGGTGCCAGTATATATGAGCAGCTGGGGTTGAAAGTGGGTGTTCAATCTTCGATTATTAAGTACCATTGGACAGCAGCTAGTGTTTCAATACGACGTTCGTCAACATTCCATTCTAACACAAATGTGGTTTCTGCGCCAACAACAAAATTTAATTGTCACATCGTTCGGTAGCTTTTATAATATGATCAATATTTGAGAATATTTCAAGTTTTATCACGTTCTTAGTCAGGCATCTCCTACAGTTAGAGAGATACGAGAAGACCAGAGATTGACCCGATCGACACCGAGAATAGTCGTCAAGGTAAAAAAGTTTTATAATAATGCATTTAGATATGCATTGTTTTGTACTTATTACCACCATTCGCAGTCAGAAGACATCTCAACTTTACATTATTTAAAAAATACAATTATATAAACGTATTCACGTAAAAAAAACGGCGGTATCCAAGACACAGCCACATCTAAGATTTTTTCCTCCACTGGGTTCTCTTTACCTAATCAGTTATATGTACGTAGTAGCAACTTGAAACAAAAAAAAATCTAATAAGTTAAATAGGATGCTGTCTTCAAAATACCACAAAAAGCACATTACAGGTTTACAAAAGAAAATAATGTAACAAATTCAGAGCATTAAGTACAAGAGGAGGAGATAAGTCGCTTTATTTGTGGACGCTAAACGCGGATTATCATTCATTAAGCTTTTGTTATCTTTGTATTGTTTTACATAAAAAAGTTTTATTTTGTATGAAAAAAGATGTATGGAATCGAATATAAGTAAATTATAATATAAATAAGGTTATCGTGGCGCAGAGTTACAAGCGTGCAATTGTAAGGGCGACGGTTGTGGGTTTGATTCCTACTCGGGAACTAAATTATTCAATATAAAATAAAAACATATATATACTTACTTAATTAGAAAACGTATAAAAATTTGAACGTAGCGGGACTCGAACCCGCGCCTCCTGGGAACCGACCAGGCGCTCTGACCACTGAGCCATACGTTCTCGCCAAGCTACGTCGAAATTCTTATACGCTTGTTACAACTTATGTTGTTAGCATCTGTGTAGGGAGATTTTTACAAATTTCCGCTACCCAAAGATAATTACTAAGAATTATCGTTTGGCAAGAGAGAATACTATTTTTTAAGTATTTTTAAACATTTTTAAAGTGTTAATCCACACTTAGGAAAGATAAATACTTAATTAGAAAACGTATAAAAATTTGAACGTAGCGGGACTCGAACCCGCGCCTTCTGGAAACCGACCAGGCGCTCTGACCACTGACAACATAAGCTGTAACAAGCGTATAAGAATTTCGACGTAGCTTGGCGAGAACGTATGGCTCAGTGGTCAGAGCGCCTGGTCGGTTTCCAGGAGGCGCGGGTTCGAGTCCCGCTACGTTCAAATTTTTATACGGTTTCTAATTAAGTATTTATCTTTCCTAAGTGTGGATTAACACTTTAAAAATGTTTAAAAATATTTAAAAAATAGTATTCTCTCTTGCCAAACGATAATTCTTAGTAATTATCTTTGGGTAGCGGAAATTTGTAAAAATCTCCCTACAGAGATGCTAACAACATAAGTTGTAACAAGCGTATAAGAATTTCGACGTAGCTTGGCGAGAACGTATGGCTCAGTGGTCAGAGCGCCTGGTCGGTTTCCAGGAGGCGCGGGTTCGAGTCCCGCTACGTTCAAATTTTTATACGTTTTCTAATTAAGTATTTATCTTTCCTAAGTGTGGATTAACACTTTAAAAATGTTTAAAAATATTTAAAAAATAGTATTCTCTCTTGCCAAACGATAATTCTTAGTAATTATCTTTGGGTAGCGGAAATTTGTAAAAATCTCCCTACAGAGATGCTAACAACATAAGTTGTAACAAGCGTATAAGAATTTCGACGTAGCTTGGCGAGAACGTATGGCTCAGTGGTCAGAGCGCCTGGTCGGTTTCCAGGAGGCGCGGGTTCGAGTCCCGCTACGTTCAAATTTTTATACGTTTTCTAATTAAGTATTTATCTTTCCTAAGTGTGGATTAACACTTTAAAAATGTTTAAAAATATATATACTTATTTTAAGTTATTTTTAAAATTTTGATGTAACGGTAATCGAACCCGCGCTTAACGCAGTCAACAAACCCAACCCGTGTCGAACAAGATCGAAGATACACGCAGGTGTATTAATACAATTTTTTTTCAATTTCTGCATCGCCTTTATTATTTTACGCTGGCACCGTGACGACGTCATTGTTACTTTGTTCGTTAAGGAAAATAATGTCCCGTGACGCGTGTCACGCTAGCCTGGAGGATGACATGACAGAAGAAATAATAATATAATATGTCATATAAGATATTACGTATCAACATTAATTATATAATATAGGAAATGAGGTAAATAGTAGAAACAAAACACATTTTCTGATTGTAATTCAATATTTGTAACTGATTTCATATAAAGTAGTTTGACATGTAAACATATTATGTTATATGTTATATTGTTTTTCTGCCACACAGTTTATAACTAATGTTGTTTTTATCGTTATAAATTATTACTTTGTTTGTAATTTTGATATGAATAAATTATTATTATTATTGTATAATCACGAGTGCTAAGGTTTGGTAGTTAGTGCATGTATCCTTAGATAACTTGAGAACCTTGTGTTTATGCCATTTTACGGCTATCCATCTGAATATGTGCTGATTAATGGAACTGAAGGACGCGCTTACTCTCTTATGCAAGAGCGATTGAGCGATGAAATAACAATAATTAATTCCTCAGCTTCACGCTGTATCCCGCACACAGCAGGGTAGGCAGAGGGAACCTAGTGTTAAGTCACTGCGTTCCCTACTTTCCGATGAAATCTGGAGGCATTGTGTGCTGAGTGGCGAAACTCAACGCCGCCGAGGTAATCACCAGAGTGAAAAAATTATAATCAGCTTCACGCTGTATTCCGCTCACAGCATGGTACTTCTCTAATATTAACCGGTTCTCATAATCAGAACCTAACCAAACTTTCATCAAATTTCCCTTCAATTTAAGACTTGTGTGATTTTATTATGGATATTATTGGTTAAAATGGATCAAAGTACACAACACGGAAAGCTAGTAGCTAGTAGGAAAGCTTTCAAATAAAAAAAGAATCGTCAAAATCGGTTCACCCAGACAAAAGTTCTAAGGTAACGAACATTAAAATCTTGTCTAATTGATAACCGCCTTTTCTTACAGATTTCGGCTAGAAATCATTTTAAACTAAAAAAAATGTTTTGATAATAATTCAAATATGATGTAAATAAATCATAATAAATAAATCATAAAACTTAACTACATATTATATACAATATGGAAGGAAGGAGAAAGTATTCTTAAACTTCACTCTGTATTCCGCACATAGTAGGTTAGGCAAAAGGAACCTGGGAATCTATTTACGAAAAAGAATTTACTGGAAATATATAATACGCTTGAACTATATGAATAATCTATATATATGAAAGGACTTGTTCTGACTGACTGAGGTAAGACGCACGCACAGCCGTAACCGCTGATGGTAGAAACGTGAAATTTGGACAGACGTTTATTTTTATAATCTGGACATCCACTAAGAAGGGATTTTGAAAAATTTTAACCCTAAAGGGATGAAATAGGGGTTGAAAGTTTGTATAGATTTTTTTTAAAACAGCCCCGATTTTTATAAAATTCGAAATTCAGACTCTTTAAAATATTTCATTGGACACGTGTTTCATGGTTTGTTAGAATTCACCCCCTAAGGGTTCAAATAAGGGGTTGAAAGTTTATATGGAAAAATCTTTACATCGCCACCGATTTTTATAAAAAATAAAATTTAGACTATTAAAAATATTTTATTGAACACGTGTTTCGTGGTTTTTTTTTAATTCACCTCTAAGGGTGCAAATAAGCGGGCCGAAGCCGCGCGCGCCCTCTAGTATATAAATATTAATATATTTATGAGATTATTTTCAGTTTTCAATAGAAGCCAAAATAATCAAAATAAGCCGAAATAGAATAATAAGAAGATATAAATAAAAGAAATAAAATTGTTCATATTAGAAAAAATACACGAGTTGTATAAAAAAATAATAAATTAAATTTGTAGAACATTACTTTTGTGTGTCTCATAAGGAGAACAAGCTTCTATTAAATCAACGAAATTCCTTTTTACTTAACAACGGTTGCCTAGTGAGAGTGAACGGTTGTTATTCACATGTCAGGCAAAAAATATATATCAAATGGAAAGGTATTTAATCATATATATATTGAGAATATTATAAATATGACTAAATACCAGAGAATTCACTTTGGAGTTATATACATTATTATGTAATTAGCAATCCACTGTAATTTTACATTAAAACTGGTTAGTTCACGCTTTGTAAATCTATGCCCCGCTTTTATACTATCCGACCTACATTTTGATGTTTTAACGTAATAGCAAGTATAAAGGTTATTTTAATAAATAGAGTAATTTAAATAAAATTATTGCTAACTTAATATATGTATGAGGCCAGTCGTGGCGCAGTGGCACAAAATGTGACTGCAAAACCGACTGGTTGTGGGTTCGATCCCCACTCGAGGAGATGAAATATTTACTTAAATTTATATTTCCATTACTTCGCTCTGGTGTCAAGGCAAAACGCGGCGTTGAGTTCTGCCACTCAACACGCTATGCCCCCAAAATTGGGCAGAAAGTGGGGAACAGAGTGTCTTAACACTAGGTTCCTTCTGCCTACCCTGCTGTGTGCGGGATACTGCGTGAAGCATTTTTTTTATTTGTTTCATTTTTTTAATATATGTATACGTTTTAAGCACACTTATATTAAGTTGACTTGACGATACATATAATTAAAATTGATAAGTCTGTCTGTGATTTCCAAATCACCGTGTTTTTTAGTGCTATATTTACCTATAAAACACATGTTAGTGTGTAAAACATATCATTTACACGATATTAAAACATAGACAAACAAGTTTTAAGTTTCGTTTGTCTGTCTTTCTGCTCGTCCGCGCTAATCTCCGGAACAGTTAAACCGATTTTTATGTGACTAAAACTGAAACATTCCACTTTCCACCCGAATTATGGAAGCGAAAAACGTTTAGTAATTTGTCTTTACCAATTGAAATATTTTTCTATTTTTATGTTTATTTGTTTATCTTTTGGCTCCACGCTCTTTCTCATGTAGTAAGGTCGATATCAAGATTGTAGTAGCAGGACATTCCGTTCCCCACTTTCCGCCGGAATTTGGTTGACGTAACTCAACGCTGTTCATTTCCAGACGTTAATCAACGCTACCGTTTACAGTTAATCACCAAACCGCTGCGTCATAATAGTGTCTGAATATAAATCTATCCCATTAATAAATTTTATTAAAATCAGTATAATATTTACACTGCGCTACCCACCACAAGACAATTAGGTTTTATTAAAGCTATTATTATGGCCGAGGCATCGTTACATACAATCCTAATTACGGTCTTTGAGAAATATTGTACCAACATTTATTTCAAATATTAATACTTAAGGTAGGTTCAAGTAATTAGGCCTTAAGTAATTATTACAATGTTCTACAAGAGTCTACTAATGAGACACTCGACTCTCCGTTTCCCACCAAATTCAGAAGGGCATTGCGTGTTGAATAGCGGAACTTAACGCCAAATATTATACAAGACAATATCTGAAAAGTATGTTTAGTAGAGACAGAAGGCGTTTAACTGTTGGTAACATAATTAACGATGCATTAGCTGCATTGAAATACCACGCCTTAACACTTGACTGTAGTCTATGCAGTGCTAGTATGGATGCTATTATATATCGGTTTGAAAAACGTGAGGACCATGAAAGAAAATTTTCCAAAAAGATTTATGACCAAGAGTGAGTCGTAAGAGAGGCATGGGGGAGACCTCTTTTGACCTTCGAAAACACAGTATCGATGATGCTATGACAAGGTGGAACTAAAAAGTTTAAATCCTTAGTTTAAATAAATCGATAAAATAACAAAAATATATAGTGTTAACTCCATTAACACTATCTATTTTAGTTATTCTATTTTCAACAATTCAAATCAACAAACTAGCAAATCAAATAGTCAGGTGCTTACAAAATCCTCTTTTAATTGCATCGTTGACGGTTTAGTCCAGCGCGGGCTGTAAAGGCTATGGAAATAGTGATCAATAGAAATTCAATTATGACGACGGCCGTATGAAACGTTTTAGTTCACGTTAATTGCCACGTTAAAAGTGTTGTTGGAAAATAGTTAACAATTTGTTATATTTTTTTGGATTACAATAATATAGTTGCACTACGTTAGTTTCTGCTACTGTAAATTTTATGCAGATGATGTTAAACGGAGTCTATATTATATTTATTGGCTTGTTGCTCTCTGCTACAATGTAAAATTCCTTGAAACCGAAATAAATTGTCATCAATTCGGTCCACTTGTGATGATTACATCATCATGAAACTTGCAAGATATACGTAGCTCGGATAACAATATAATAATATAGTATCATCAAAGTACTTATTTAGAAAACGTGTAAAAATTTGTACGTAGCGGGACTCGAACCCGCGCTTCCTGGAAACCAACCATGCGCTCTGATCACTGAGTCATACGTTCTCATCAAGCTACGTCGAAATTTGTTTTCTAAATAAGTATCATCAAAATATTCTGATGATGGAGCCAAGATTCAAATAATGGAATTCTTCAGACATTAGTAAACCACTCATATAATTTATAATTGCGAACATTTTCTAATTATTATATTGCCTCCATACTGCTACAAGACATTTATACTAATTTACATATTTTGTTATATTTTTTTTAACTTCACGCTGTATTCCGCATATTGTAGTGTATATCAAGGAAACTTGACATCGAGATACTATATTGCCCATTTTCTACCCGATTTTAATAGACCTAACTTAACGTCGCGCTTTATCTTGTTACCAAAACGAGGAAATGAAAATAATTTATTCCTCTAGGTGGATATCGAACCCACAAACGTTGGATTTCAAGGTTGTACGCTGGGCCGCCGCGCCACGGCGCGACGGTTTCAACGCACTATAAATATGTTTGTCTGTATAAATAATTGAAATAACTGGAGATTGTATAAAATCGGAAAAGTTTAAAAAAAATCAGAAAAGTCATTAAAAATAAATAGCGATTATATTGCTTTTCCCTAAAAGCTAAAGGCAAAATATGAATAACTGTTATTCTTGATTAGGATTAGGATTATAGTTATAAGTTTTGTTTAAATGTATGACGCAGTAGCAATATATAAAGCTGTTAACGCGACGGACGTGGGCTCAATCCCCAGTCGAGAGAATGAATTATTTTCATTTTATGCCAATTTGCGGTTGTTTGGTTCGTTTATATCACTTATACAAAAAAAAATTGTCTGTGATTGATACAATTCTATTAAATTAACAAAAAATAAAAATATATACACTTTATAGAAAATTCTTTTGGTATTTTTCTTTGATCTTGCTGTTAAAAAATATCGTATTTAACATAAAAATGTTTTGTTATTGCACATATATCTTCACAAGCGGTAGGTACACGCACGGCCAATGCATTCTTTCGGCATGAATCTTGATCTTGCGGGAATTCCGGGATATTAAGTAGACTATATGTTGCTCCGTAACCCTCTTTTACTTTTAATCTCTTGACTATTAAAATTAATTTAGATTTTCAGGAGATTACCCCTGACAAACAGACTGAGGCATGGTGTAAATAACTATATTAGGTACTTGAAAAACACGATTATTTTGGAGTCTATAGTATAGGCAGATACTTCAATTTTATTAATATGTATAGACATTGTAAACCTATCAGATGTCAATACGTTTCTCCCCCACATAGAAGGGAAACAGATATAAAACAGAAATGAAAAATGGAATAATAAAATAACATATCCAAAGGCATTTACCATTGTAACTACGAAGTAAAAGTATTTTAAATTTTTACTTTTAATGTAACTTTGTATGCATATAAAGGTTTTTCAATGTCAGGTGTCTGTGATTGTTATTATAATCAATTTTCATATTTGTATGGCATAAAATATGTAGAAAGAAAGATACAGAAATTGCAAATTGCAATTTCAAAGAAGTTACTGTAAAGAAATCAAACACCTCGAGGCTTTTACAGAAATTATATTTCTTCCAAAGTAAAATACTGTTAAGCTTGTACAATGTCCATCTTAATTTCTAATACAATATGTTATTCTAGAGGACCTCCTTCTACATTCGCTCCAAGTCTAAAAGTATATTCTAGAATTTTCCGACTACATGAAGCGTCATTTTATTAATGCCCTCTAATGACATTTTTATATTACTTATTTTTAAACATATTTTTATCAAACAAAGAGGTTGATTTACATTTTTATAATAATTTATTGCGAATATTAAAACTTATAAATATAAAATCATTACATTACTTTCCGTTTATTTTTCGAGATATTGTCTTGTAAATAGCGGAATTCAACGCTTTACATTTCCACTTCTCGAATGGGGATCAAGCCCACCAGCTTTGCATTTTCAATCAGGCGGTGTGCCGGTTAGGACGGTTAGGCTGTTATACAAAAAATAATAACGTTTTCAAATACATAATTTAATAAATAAACAATTCTATTAAAGCGGATGTCTTTTTCCTTTCTAAATTCAATCACATTAATCTTCTACTATTACTTTATAAACCAATCTCATTTTGCAATTCTAAAGGCATCTAATAGGACCTAAGTTCAGAAGCCTCTTTATAGAGGTACCGTCGGATGTATGGCATCAGGACATTTACATCTTGTGACGGTTTTATTTGAAAATCACTATTAACTTTTTGTGTAATAAATATTTATATATCATACACATACTTGTAATTTGTTGGAATAGAAAGTAATGTGAACATAGAAGGTGAGTATTGTCTTTATTTGGCCTTTTTTGTTTCATATTTATAAAGAGGACATTTTGACTATGTGTTTTTACGGCCAGTTGCCACCTGACGCCAAGGCTGTACTTTTGTATTCAAATGTAGACGCTGCCGTTGACCCAGCTCAGGACTCTTCCTTCACCATGCTTTCTGAGCGCTCCAGCCTGAACGAACACCACTTCATAGACCTCGCTTTCACATACTTTGAAGAAGCTCTTTGCAGGGATTTGATAATGGAGTTATCTTCTCCGGCTGTTTGGTCTGTGGGTGGTATTTTATTTCCCTACTACCCGGCACATCTGCTGAGTGCTCCCCGATCCGCCACCCTGGGGACGCATTCCCTAGAGGTACGGTTCCCCCGAGAAGCTTCTTTAACAGATAATATATCTAATAAATAATTATTAAGGCCGCTGGGTTGACTCCACTTATTTAATTAATTCACTATAAGTGAATTATTTACACGGAAAAAGGAGTGTCTAGAAAATAGGTCCTCGCTGGTTGCCTTTCTTAAAGCGTCAAATAAAAAATACTTATGTAGTTGTGAAATTAATTCTCGTTCCGAGAAATATCTTCATTATAAATACAAATGTTTCTTCATAAACAGCTCAAAACAGCTAAGTAATTCAAATTTTGAAATTTTCTTGTGACAGTAAGTAGTGCAACCTAACACTATATTTTTCTAACCACTTAGAAATAGTAGAGAGTAAGTATATTTATTAACATAATCTATTTACTAATATAATATATTTATTAACATAATATATTTACTAATATAATATATTTATTAATATAATTTCATAACTATGACATACTCCTACAATAATTAATATCAGACCAAGGACTTTTTCTTGCCAAAGGTTAACCTTTATTGTTAAACTACAAAAGCTTTTAAATTTTGTAAGGCCTATATTGGCTAGCATCTAGCAAATTTAATATTAAAATTAATAGGCAGTATCTCTTTACTTTGATCATAGAATATTAAATATTGATAGATTATATGTTTTAATAAGTAAAAAATAAATTCATTTGCATAATTTGATTTAAGCAGAAATTCGAAAAGCCTTTAAACTTAATTAGCTTCACGCTGTATCCCGCACACAGCAGACTAGGCAGTTTTTTATATTATTAGTAATATAGTTCTAATTTACATTCTACCGTATGAAAAAAAACTATATTAATTTACAATTCGACAAAATTACAATTTAGAGAAATTACATGCAGAGTGACTAAACCCAACGTTATAGTTTTCAAAATAAAAAAGAAAAAAAAATCCAATTGAAAATGCAAAAGAAAACATAATATCAACGTAGCTATGAAAGATGCGGCGTTGAGTTCTGCCACTTAACACGCAATGCCTCCGGAATTCGGCAGAAAGTGGGGAACGGATTGTCTTTCACTACGTTCCCTCTGCCTACCCTGCAGTGTGCGGGATACAGCGTGAAGCTGATTTATTTTATTTTCTATGAAAGATAATTTAAGGTACAACCATATACCTAAATTCATGTACATAAATTATATAAAACTCTGCCGTAAGTGAGTTAATGACAAACAAGACAAAGACGCCAAAATTTGCATTTGTACGTTCCTTAAGAGTACTTAGAGTCATAGTCTAAGTATTATAGTCCACGCGAGCAGAGTTGCGGGCGATGATTAGCTTAATCATAAGACAAAGTGCAACCTTGAACGAACGAACGAACGAACGTGTCTTAAAACTTGGTTATCTATTGCTCTCTCTTCTCTATTGTTCTCTATTGGTATACGTTCAAAACGGTAGTGTAAAATACTTTTTTAGAAAACGTATACACATTTTGAATATAACCCGCCATTTCAATCCATTCGTCTTGGAAACTGTCCAAGCGCTCTGACCACTAAGCCGTTCTCATAAAACTACATCAAAATTGTTATATACTGGTTACAATTTTTTATTTATACTTTGAACATCTCTTCAGTATTGGGGATTTACATTTTATGGTTTATACAAACGAAGCTGCGGACAGCAACTGGTTTTAAAAAAAAAATCAACTCATGAAACTCATAAGCCCACAACCCAAGCTAAGACTCCCATTAGTTCTACTTGCTCAAGTTTAAAGATAAAACATCAACTAAAGCACAAACGTTAACAAGTTCATTATATACAGAAGTTCGAAATACGAAACAACTGCTACCGAATTATAACTTTACCCGCCTTACGTCGTTTCTACTCTGGAGTTGGAGTTTTGCAGAAGCAATATAGAAATATGATCGAACTAGCCTTTAAATGTGGTTTCACCAATGGGTGTTCAAGAGTTTTTCAAGAGGAAGCCTGGACTTCTTTAATTTTCAGGGTTGAATTTTTGTTGTTACAATTTCTGGGGAGGGTGGGTTTCAAAGAGTATTTTTGAATGCACAGACCACCCTCTTGGCCCTCTCGTTTACGGCTCCGCCCGTGTCAAAGAGATAAGAATAGAAAAAAAAACTACACTGTGAGTTTTGTGTCACACGTTGTACATCGAAACAATTAACGTGATGCAATATATTCATAAATAGTCTATCCAACGCAAAAATATTTTTAAGCCGAACCAGTAGTATACGCGAACGAGGTTACCGGTTCAGTTAGTAAATTTATTAATTTAAATACGAAACTGTCTATTTGACGTGAATGCGCACAGTTCATGTCCATTCAGTTTTAAGTTTATTTTATTTTTTCATAATATATTCTTATCTCCAAATATTTGTTTTCATTTATTCAGACCATTATGTATTTTTACATATTCAGATCTCTTAAAAATATTTTTTATATTTTAGATCTACCCACTACTATAATACCTCTTGTATTGCGTGTTAAGTGGCGGAACTCAACGCCTGTAGTCTCCTCAGCCAGCCTCTGGTTTATGTAAGGATCATCGGTTGATCAATGGCGGTCAATAAGGCTTTCTCCGTGGTCGCTCAACTATTAATCTTCTGGTTTGCTTAATCCACCACTATGCTGCGCAATACTAGAATTCTCTAGTATTGCGCAGCATAGTGGTGGATTAAGCATGTCATTGATATGTAGAAGAAACAGCGTAGGGGAAAGCACGTAGCCTTGAAGAACGCCAGCGTTCACGGACATGTGTTTGGAGTAAGAACCTAAATTTAAAGAACCTAGAGACTCGGTTATATTTCCTTCTATATCAAGTCAAATTTATAATATATGTATGGATGTAGCAATAACAATGCATGATGCATAAATTCGTATCTCTTGCATACACTGACTTAAAACAATTTTTTTTTTGTGCTCCTAGGTCGCTCTTTCTGCGCTCTCTACTTGAATATTTGATATTAACTTGAGCTTTATACTTCCACACGATCTCAACAGTCTCGTCTTGACAGACTGACAACATTGTGATTCCATAAGGATTAAATTTTATTCCATTCTTCAAAAATATAATTTCCCAACTTTTTATCAAAGTTATAAGTAAACAAACATATGCATGCCGATTCATTTCATTAATTGAGCTGTTATACTTGAAACCAAAACAGTATAATTGGGTCAAGTGTAGACAGGCACAGAAATAAATGACTTCTTTTCTAATGTAAAGTAATTATAAAGTCTTTAACTCTAACTTTCATTAAGGTAATTATTTTTCAAGAACGATTAATTTTGCATTAAATAATGGGAATATTTCATCAAAAGTTTAATTTTTATTTTATATTTTACTACTACATATTGTATTTTGTAGGATAGGCAGAGGGAACCTACTATTAAGACAGTCGCTTGGGACTCAACCCCGCGTTTTGTCTTCTCATTAGTTACGAGGAAATGAAATTTAATTATTTTTTTAACGTGGAAACTTTTACCCTACTTTTTCCTTTTCAATAATGAGTTGAATGACAAAACTAAATATCTCGCTTTGTCTTCCCCGAGCGGAAAAAAATGTAGATAGGTAAATATATAAAAAAAAAGAAGATAAAGCGCGGCGTTGAGTTCCGCCACTCAACATGCCTCTAAAATTGGCGAAAAGTGGGAAACGAAGTGTCTTAACACAAAGTTCCCTCTGCCTACCCTGCTGTGTGCGGGATACAGTGTACAGCTGATTTTAATAAAATACTATTTTTTGTACGTCAAAATTGAATCAGTTATTTTATTCTAAGTTAACAAAAAAAAACAAATGTGCAATCAAGAACGGTCTTCATTAAAAAAGAATAAGAAAAAAGATTCATCAATATTGGTAAACCCAGTCAATAGTTCTGAAGTAACAAAAATTAAAAAAATACAGTCGAATTTATAGCCTCCTCCTTTTACAGAAGAACGAATGTCTTAGGACTATGCTCCTTCTCCGCACTCTACTGTATACGACATACAAAGCGATTCTGAAAAAATAAACAAAAATAGGTGTTTTCACAAAAGAAATATTTAGTTTGTCAAAATGGTTACATACGTTACGTCATTAAATACATTTATTGTTGCATTAAATTTTTTTCTTTACACGCAAATGCTTTTAAACACAAGTCACGCGAGATTGTACTAGTACTCATTTTTTTGAATGATATTTCGTTTCTTTGTATAGATTTGGAATTAATTATATTAGAAGTTACCAGAACTATAATTGAGGCCAACGTGACGCAGTGGAATGTCTGAAGAGTTCGATCCACACTTAAAAACATGAAGTGTTTCCATTTCCATGTCCAGGACATGGAAAATCTAATAATTTCAGGTAATCTGGTATAAAGATAAGGGATTATTTTTAAATTACTTATTGCTGTTTCTCTATAATTAGTTCAATAACGGTCAAATCAAATTATAATATTTTTAGAGTTCCATATGTATAAAAGTCAACACAAGGATCACTTTGTTGTCTGTTTGTCCATCTGTCGCGATAATTTTAGATATCTAATCTGAGATCGCGTGGAAATATCAAGTTGATATTAATATCTTATATTTAAGATAACACATAATCAAAATCTATATGATAATTACCGTGGAAATGAAAAAAAATGCCTGTAAACTTAAGTTTTTCAACTATGGTTATACCTACTTTTTGTCGAATCCTGAAATTTGCACACAGGTGTCGGTATGCCTGTCTAACTTAGCGTCTAACATTTTTTTTTCTTTCAAAGCTAATTTAACTACAACAATTTACAAGTTAACTTAAGTTAACATTGTTTCTCGAGTTAAATAACTCGAGAAACTTACTCGAAGTCTCGAAAATTGAATGGAAGGTGGGTAACGGAGTGTCCTTACACTGGCTAATGGAAGAATATCTTCTTTAAGTGAAGTCATACTTAAATAAAATTATAATAGATGGAACTACAGAGTGTAGAACTCGATCGTCGATCTTTGACTTTCGCGAATTTTTATATATTTTAAAATGAAACTTTTAAGCACGAAGTAAACATATATATTACTTGTATTATTTCGAAAAAAAATTATATCACCTTTACGCCGTATCTCGCACACAGTAGCGTAGGCAAATGGAACATAGTGTTAAGACACTCCGTTTCCACTATCTGCCTAATTTTCCGAGATATTGCGTGTATATTTGCGTTAAGGCTATTTGCCTAGATACCAGAGCGTATAAATGAAAATATTAATAAAAAATAATTCAATCAGTCGAGTGGGAATAGAAGTCACACCTTTGTACCTCTAAACCATGACGCCCTCTATCATACCACAAATATTATACCACTTTGTTTACGACTTCATATTATAAAAAATGAATAAAAAGACTACACACTATTCGCATAATAAAAAAAGATGAAATATAAAGCATACATAGCCCTTTCTTACAATATTTCAAAACAAATGAATAAACTTAACAATAGAACAGTGGTTATAAAAAGTATTACAAGAAAATAAAGTTATTTATCAATGTAATATATTACTTTATATTCATTTCGTACTGACCAAAGGTCCCATCCAGACCACCCACTCGCTAGCGCCACTTATTTACATTACGGTGTCATAATGAACCCACGCGAATTTACTTATAAAGTATAATTTTAATATTTATTTCAAAGTAAAAAAGGTGAATATAGATGTAGATTAGTCGTGGCGTAGAGGCACAGGCGTGCAGCTGTAAGCACAACGGTTGTGGGTTCGATGAAATTAAAGTGAGCGAGGAAATGAAATTGATTATTTTCATTTCGTCCCTCTGGCAAAGAGGCAAAGAGCATCATTGAGATACGCAACTGGACCCGCAAGGCCTCCAGAATTCGACGGAAAGTGTAGAACGTGAGGTATTGCATGTCGAGTTGCGGAACTGTACACCGCGCTTTTCTTGCTACCATAGTGAAGAAATGGAAACAATTAATTCCACCGAGTGAGAAGCGAACCAACACAACAATTTCACAATCAGACGCTATGTCGCTGCACCACAACGGCCTCATCCCGCCACACGATGATTATTATGTAGGTGTGTTTAATATAAAAAAAAACTTTTAAAAATGCAAATTTCTATGAGAAACTACAACCAAAAGCGCTAAATAAAAATTTGAATTGAATTGAATGTAATTTCTAAAAAACACATTTAAAATTAAAAATTCTAAGCGTTTTGTCATATAAAATGCACTATTACTGTACATTTAGTTACCGACACGTGCGCCGTAGTCTCCGCGTTCGCGTGTTCTAAAGGAGTAGTTCATAATAACGAGTGAATAACATATCATCTAGCATTATACTAGTTGCAGTTCTGGTTGGATATCGTTTTTAATTTTTATTTTTAAATATACTCTCTTTTAAGTATTTTTGAATGTGAAATGGTAACCTTTTTAAATGTAAGCGTAATATGGTAGTTTTGATAGTGTAGTAAGTTTTTATTAGTTTGTTTTTTGTAGTGTTAAGACACTCTTTTCCCTATTAACCGACTATTGAGACTGATTTGCAAGACATTTTGTGTAGCGTGGACAGAGGTAGCGCGCGCTTTTTTGCGCCGTGAGATGAAAATAACTCGATCCCCGAACTGAAAATCGAACCTATAATTTTCATACCTTTTATTCCTACGCTACAACGACCTTGTTTTTATAATCCTCATTTTGATGGATAAATATGGAGATTCTAACTAAAGATGAATCCGTTATCTATATACGCTATTTAAGCCAAGAAAACGTTTATCATATTAAAAATACTTATTATTTTATTGTAGACATTCCCCTAAGTGGAATTGGGAACGGTAAATGTCTCGTTTACTTATTGAGCAACGATGGCGTATAATTAACCTATTTAAACTAAATTGAACCAGTAACCATCGCCTTTTACAAACTTACTATTTTAAATAAAAAATCGGACCGAATCAGAACCCTAAAAACTATACTGAGTTAATATATATATAGCTAAGCTAAGCTATAGCTAAGTTCACTTCATATATAATTAAAATATCTTGTAATAACATCGATATTTTCTACTCTAAAGCAGTTCTAGTTGACCTGTTGCCCTATTTTACAAATAACACCTTCGATTAAAGGCAACGGGTCGCCTTCAATTACCATAAATGAGAGGAAAACATCAACTACGATATGAAAGAATACCTAAAAACAGAACTCAAAAAGGCCATAGATTCAAATACAGCATATGATTTTTGTAGGCTTTTACTTATATAGCAATTTACATTAATATTTTTTTTGATTTATAAAAAAAATGTATGAATCTTACGTAATCTGTCCTTCTGTAATGATATTACAAAACGGAAAGTTGGTGGGGAGCAGAGTGTCTTAACACTATTCTCTCTCTGCCTACCCTGCTACATGCAAGATACAGCGTGAAGCTGAAAAAAACAGACAATGTAAAGTAAATTATATTAAATTCTAAGTGAATTTGTACCCACAACTACCATGTACAGGTATATTTAGATGAATAACAACTGCGCAATGACGGTCTCATAAATAAGTTATAACATATCCAGTTTCGTCTTCAACATGTGTTCATAATTCATATTAAGATGTATGAACCTGAATAGAAACTTTAAAGGTTTATAACTGAAAGCTCAAAGAGAAACTTTCTTCATAGAAGATGTTAGGTAACGTACGGCTTACCCTTTAAGAAGGCTTATCGTTGTAGGTACATTTTTATAAGCCTTCGGTTTTAAACATAATATTATAACTATATTTTTAACATTTTTTTGCTTCAAGGTATATCCCACATATAGCAGGGTAGGGACGGGGAACCTAATGGCAAAATTTATCTATTCACGCGCACTGTACTATTTTTGATACATAGCGTGGAGTAATATAACCAAACGCCTTGCTTTGTCTTGTGTAACCAAAGTGGCGAAATAAAAATAATTAATTCTCTTGAGGAGGAATCAAACCCATAACCACATTTAAAATCAGGTCATGTGCCGCTCCGTCGCAACACGTCGTCAACATTTTTTTAGCAGCCCTATTGACATTTTTTTATACATTAACATAACAAGAACTAACATAACTATTCTATATAATTACTTAGATAAAGAAACATATACTTTGTATTAACACAAAATCGAACTTGCTATAATCATTTGCTAGTACCAAAACCAGCTTTACTCAAATGATTTTCTGCAAGAAATGCGAAATTTATATTGAAATCTTGAAGTATGTAAGAAATCAATAAAAGGCTGAGGATTTTTGCAACACATTCGATAACGTTTTACCATTTCTCTCGTATTTATAGGCTTTTACAGCGTTCATAAAATGTACGATGAAACGGAAAAAACCTTTTAAACGTATTTTATCCTGATGTTTTATTTAAAGAATGATTTGAGCATAAGAACAATATTTTTTTTCAGTAGTTTGATGTTGTATCCCGCAGATATAGGATACCTGGGGAGGTTGTGTTGAGAACTTCGTTCCCCATAAAGACTGGGGAATGAGGAATGATATTAAAAAATATTTTTTTGGAGTACGGAGTGTTTGGACACTAAGGGCACTCTGCCAAACCTACTGTTAGAAATGCAGCGTGATTTTTTTTAAAAATCTTATCAGTATTTCTATTAACTGTCATATTCAAAGTAAATGGAAAATAAAAGTACTTATAAATTTTTTGCCTCAAAATAAAATTATACAAAGATATTATATACAAGTTGTCGTCAGAATAAAAACGGGATACAAGCGAGCGACTATACAAGTAATGTTTTTGGGTTCCGGTGGAACGAAATGATATATTTTAATTTTGTCATCTTAGTAACGAGACAAGGAAACGGAGGAACGTGGGGAACGGAGTGTCTTTCACTATGTTCCCTCTGCCTACCCTTATTTTTTATTTTTTATTTAGTAACCTTTAGTAACCCTTATTTTTTATTTTTTATTTAGTAACGAGACAAAGTTGGGTTGGGTTTCCTTATATGCGTAATGCCTCAAGAATTCGGATAGGCTGCAAAGACACTTACTTCGTTTGCAAATGGAACGGAATATCTTAACACAATATGCTCGGGTTTCCTCTGAATACTGCGTAAAGCTAAAAGTACAAATAATTTCAATTTCAGTCTACTAGTTTACTATCAAAATAATTAGACCTTATTATATTTAATACGACATAAAATTACTTATTATAATAGAGACATCAAGCGGAACGTGACAAATTAATGATATTCTATAGACAACAAAACACCCATTACCCGTACGTTTAGATCAAAATACGTTTACATATGAAAGGAATGAATGGAAAATTTTAAATTCTTAACAAGTGTTTTCTTTTATTTGAGGTGAAATTTCTTTTAGGGTAAAAGCCATTTTATACCGAATACCTCGTAAATGACTTGTGAAAATGCTAAATCTTGATTTAGTATTCAACTTGAAAATTACACATAAAAACATTAAATGTTCGTATTTTTTTTTATTTATGTTGTTCATTTTATATACTTATTTATTATATGTGTGCAACAAAGTTTATTCTATTGTATTCTTTAGATATTTTATATGTTAGTACTTTCTTCCTGAAAGCTTATGTTTTGCAAATAAAATGATAATTTTCAGTTATATATTGATTTCTTTAAAATAATAATGATTCCTTGCTCAGCTGCAGTTAAAAATAAAAAAATAAGAACCTAGTTTAAAAAATTCATATTTCTAAAATAAATTTTAAATTCTTTTTCCCTCCGAAAATTGAAAGTTTGGTCACAAATCGAATCTATGACCTTTAATTATAATTATTACTACAACCACTCTACTCCGTACACGGCCACTCCCTACTTCATACATTTCTTCCTTAATGTGTAATTTTACTTGTAAAATGCACGTTCCTCGCGCTCCTAACAGCTGCGGCACAACTTAATTTTACACTCGTTTGTAATGAATTGCTGCAAACGTAGATTACGAGAGGAAAATTGTTATTTCTATGAACTTCTACAAATAAAATAAACTGTAGAGTGAGAGTGTAAAATATATTGTGATATTGGCATGATCGAGTCAGCAATTTTCGTCACTTTTAAAAAAGCATAAGGTTTTCCTTTTTAGTTTTATTTTTGTACTGATGTCTTTTCTTTCCCCATATTTTCCTTTCACCTTCTACTTATCCTATCTGCTCCTTAATTTACCTCTCCTATTCCTCTCCCTTCGGTTTCTCCCATAAATATTTTGGAGGTAACATGGCAATCGCTGCATTACAAACAACTCACCATAATATGAGCAGAAATAAGAAACGACTAGGACATAGTCGCAAAACATCGTTGTGGCGGTAGTGCTTTCTAAAGAGCATCAGAATGGGCAAAGTTGACAGTCAGTTTAAATAAAAACATAATAAAGAATAAAATAATAATAATGAGCTTAAACATAGCCACATTTAGTTCAAATTTAATGAAGATATCTTCAATAGATTCCGAGAAAGTAAACTTTAACGTTAAGGGTTGTTAACCCCCTAACTCCCATACTGTAAGGTTTAGAAGTATAAAAAATGGTGTGTCGCCGCTTCAGATAAAAAGCAAGACAATTAAAGACTCTAAGCTACCATTTTAAAATATATCATTTTAAAGAAATAAATGTATTACTACAACAATGTGCGAAATAAGAAGAACCTATAAAAACTCTTTTCTATAAATTACTATTAATTTTGTACTTATTGTTAGTTAGAGTTTCTGTTACAATTGCAAGCGAAGCCGCTGTGCCTATTTTTATGACATTTGGAGCAAAGTCGGAACTCCATAAAGAAAAATAAACTAAGTTTCCGAATTTCACTTTATTTTTTGTATTCTTCTGTATTGGCATTTAGATACATTTATGTTTTTATACTTATTATATTTCGTTTGTTCTCATTCTCGACACCTTGCGAGATCGAACCTGCAATAACCACAAAAGCAGACAGACACTTGACAAATGCGTTATAATGGTGTTTATAGCAAGCAAATTCACATGCTCAGTTCTTATATTATATCGATAATCAGAATAAATCAAAACGTGAATAAATTCGTTAGTCGTTTGTATGAGTTTCTTCAGCTTATTTTCACGATAACTAGCAGAATAGCGGAGCAAGTAGGTCGGAACGAGCAACAGAAATGTATGCGGGATGAAAAGCTACTTGGATTTAATGTAACTTTATAATATATTCATGTTCATATTTTAGGTCAAGGAAGATGAAAATAAAAAGAAAATTTGATTAAATTTTTCCATAAAAACAAATAGAGGTAGATTTTGAGCCATTACTGTTTGGCTAAAAATCCTAGGCTCTTAAGGCTATTATGGCGCAGTGACGTGTGATACCCACTCGGAGAAATGAATTACGTAATATTTTCATTTCCTCACAAATTAAATGAAAATGTATATGAAAGTGATTTAGCGAGTGGTTGCTATAAAACTGCGTTTGGTAAACGACACGTCAATCAATAGCAACACCTGGTGTCCTCACGGTGTAGTTGGAAATGGATTAACACCGCCTATTCTATATGAAATCAAGACATTAAATAGGGCATGAAACATTTACCCGATTTTGTTTCATTTTTTTATATATTGTATCTAGTCAGAATATATGAACTATTCTGAAATCAACCATTTTTCTATTATGTTTTAATATATTTTCCAAAACGAAGACATTGTGTGATGATTGATCCCACAACCATAACGTTTACATAACGTCTCTACATTGTATGCGAACAAGTTATTCTAGCTTATACTGGATATGAGAACAGAGAAAACTCCGTATGAGGCCGAGCCTGGACTCTGTACAGTGCTAGTTGGTGTTTTCGCGTAAAGTAGAGTCTCGCTCTACCGATGACTCCCAGTTTTTCATGCTATCGTCTTACTTTTCGAGGTGATCGCGATAAGTCACTCGAACCGTTAAGGCCTAATATGCGAATTTAAAAGGAGGCCTTAAGAGGAATATTCTCAAAAACTGGTTACACGATACATCTTAGTATTCTTAGTGGTTAACGCGCAAACAAGGTTAGCCAGGTTCCTTTCACCTCATATATTATCTCATTTCCGAGGGATAGTTCAACAGAAAACACAAGTTTATTTCGGTACTGGTCGACATTTTCCCCAGAAAGAAAAGTATACAGCGCCCACTATGACATCGTTTGCAGCAATATTTGTTAGGATCCTCTAACATATCAAGGGACAAGGAACAAAGGAAAAGGATATAAGGACAAATATCTTAATACTAGGTTCCCAATATTCACCACATCAATTATTACTTACTATGGTATTATCATTATAGTTATGTACAAAAAAATGTGTTTTCTTCAAATCAATCTAAATATAAATTCTATAGCAAAAATCAACAAAAAAGTGATCAGAACCCCACTAGGGATGAATCCTTACCAAGGTCAGTTATTTTATCATTGATTCTGTTTACGCAATTGTAATATCAAGTTAGATCGTATTTTATATTATATATATATATATAAATATATATATATATATATATATATATATATATATATATATATATATAGATATATATATATATATATATATATATATATATATATATATATATATATATATATATATATATATATATATATATATATATATAATTGAATATATAATTATAGAGCTTAAGAAGCCGCGGGCAGGTCGCTAATATATTTATAAATAATGGAATAACCAATAACTAAATGGCGCACTGAGTGTTTAATAGAGCATTTAGTATTACTACCAACTAACTGTTAAGGTAAGCCGATTTGCTGTACCACTATCAATTTAGGTAGTAGCGACTTGTCTGGCTGTAAATACGATTATCGCAAGTTGAAATTCGGTGTAAATCTAAATTTATTTGTATTTGTATATTCGTTTGTTTGTATATATTTATTTATCCGCAGGAATTTTCATTTCTTCATTCTGGTTTTGAGAATACTGTGGTATGTGGCAGCGCGACGGTGTTAATGATACGAGACCTTATGTTCAACTCTTTTATTACATATTTAATTTGGTTATTTATACGCTACAAAACAATAGCGGAAAATAATTACACAATTGTATTTGTAGCGAATAAATATAGGTTGCTGATATAGCATGTTTACAAATGTTGTTTATCAACAATATTAAGTATTGTGCAATACCCCTACAATACCGATCACGGACGAAAAGAATATCACTACGCTACGACACCCTTATATATATTTTTTTACAGTTTTAATTTTTTTAATGATAACATGGTAGAAAAACAGAACCTATTGTTTAGTGTCGAGAGTTCACTTTCCGCTCGAATTTTATGTCGATTAGCGGAACTCAACACCGCACTTTGACTCTCCTAAGCGTACAAACGATGTATAAGTAAAATGTTTTACAAACGAAATGAAAAGCTTTACGTAACAAACATAAATTACTTCTTAATAGTGTCCCCATTACCGACATCGGCTTAATTGAAGCCCTCGTCGAGACAATGATAGACGCTTTAAACGTTTCGTAGATTGTTTTTGTTTCATTATGTTCAGTCTCGCTGTACTCATCGAGTTATGTTAATGTGACTGCAGACGATCTTAGAACAGCTAAGGCCAGTCGTGGCGTAGGGGCAACAGCGTGTGATTGTAACCGTGACAGGTTGTTGGTTCGATTTCCACTCGAGAAAATTAAATATTTAAATAATTTTCATCTCTTCGCTCTGGTATTTCGGCAAATTGTGGCGTTGAGTTCCGCTACTTGACTCGCAATGGCTTTAGAAATCGGGGGGCAGAGTATCTTAACATTAGAGAATCATAAGTGGAGTATTTGTTAAATACTCGGTCGGGACACAGCGTGAAGAAACGTGAATAAGAAACTATTTTCAACTTCACGCTGCATCCCGTATTTATTTTATGAAGTTTTATTCCTTACATAATTACTTTTTTTTTACCGAGATAAAGAGAGTTAAATATCGTTAAAAATAAATAAACTTAATAAAAATTATCAAAACTTCTACCGACTTAATTTTAAATCGTCTCGAAAATATCTACATTTTGGTACTACACTAGTGGCCCACTCCCGTCTTCACCCGCATACCACCCTATAATTATTTTGTCATGCTGTATTCATCCAATCATTATTTATAATTTTGAGAAAGTGCACGTAATGTTACATGGGTGTTTGCGAGGACGAAATTGGCGGCAAGGGCGCTCCCTGCGGGACTCGAGCCTATGCTTGCGGCTGTAAATCGAAAAGTATACGTCCAATTTACGTGCTATACAAGCCAAAGCTAATCTTCATTAAATTTCCTTGGTGATGGAATAGCTTTCACTCGCAAGTTTCAGTCTTTTTTATTTTTTTGTCACAAAATGTCTTATTGTGATTTATTTATAAGAAGAATGTAGCTTTCAAACAAAACTAAAAGTAGTTCGAGAGATCTTAGCGTAGCAAACAAACTAACAAACTCTTCCCCGCTTAATTTATTAGTATTGATAATCATATTAATAAAGAAAATACCTTTATTTTGTACTACATAATCTAGGACCAGTCAAAGTAAAACAAAACAATCAGCAATATTTCTGTTTAATATATATTGTGTATGAACAAAACGCTATATTATTATCTAAGAAATGAGCGTGAAATATAAATATATAAGCAAGTAATAAGAGATTGATAAAAGCAAAATTAATATTTAATTAAAATCGTTACTAATTTATTACTATCGTAATGTACTATAGCCGCTAGCGATTAAATCAAGATAGAGAGTTACTCTCCCTTGAGAAGAAAAATTATAAGCAAATTTATCGAATAAAAGATAAAACAGCAAAGCAAACATGTATTTATTTTTATTATTTGAAATTTAACACCTAATATTTCCATCTATTCTACGACCACATTGAATACGCTTTACTTATCCTCACTTGAAGTTTAATATATAGATATATTTAAGACCTAATTGTATTTAATTTAACTAGTGGTAAAAGACTTTCGAAATCATCAGGCTTCTACAAATAGGAAGCCATACATACTCGTTATTCATTCAAGCTTGGTGTGAACATTATAGAATCATCCTTATACGTCATACACATATTCGCTAGTATAGGCAGACAAACACATTCATGTAGGTACTAAAATTATTATTATGAGAACCACTGTCATCAGATGACATACGTGTTGGTAGTCTTTTTGTAAAATATATATTATAGTTATAAGTGGGAATTGTAAGGTTTTAATTTATTTATATATTATATATATATTATATATATATATATATATATATATATATATATATATATATCAAAATCTACAAAAATCATCTGTACAGTTAACAAAGTTATTATATTAAAAAACTATAGTACGGGTAAATTCGTAATTCAATATTTGATTTTAATTACGTCGTATTCACACAAACGTAAATAATTGATATTGAATGTAAAGTCAGTGTCCTATTAATAATGTTTATTATTTTTTAAAGAACAAATGCATTAATACTTATTTTACAGGGTGTAACGCTATCCACGTGATCTATAGGTAGATGACTTTAGTACCTACGCCTTTCACCTCAGCATGTATTGGGAAATTGTAATTTTTTTGGAAAAACTTGAATTTTTGCAAAAAATTGGCTATTACATCCCGACTGTTAGGTCTGCGGTCGTGGGTTTTTGCCACATCCGGATAGGAACTGACGTTCTATACTAATAGAGCACCGTAACTCTATCGCTGGCATTACAACCTGTATATGTATGTATATTAATTTTAATTATTATGTAATAATGAGTTGAAGATTAACTAAGACGAAGAAGTTGTGGTTTCGATGCTCACTAGATGATTAGATGGAAATGAAATATGTATTTAAAGTTTTATTTCCATTTTCTTTGCTCTAGTGTCGAGGTCAAGCGCGGCGCTGAGCACAAAAGAGTATCATTGTGGCAAAAGGTAACAAACCAAATGCAACAAGTGCCTCCAGAATTCAGCGGAATGTGAAGAACGGAGTGTCTTAACACTAGGTTCCCTCTGCCTACCCTGCTGTGTGCGGGAAACAGCGGGAAGCTATAAAAAATATTATGCAAACAAAAACAAGTTGTTTTTTAAAATATTTTTAAAAGTGTGTATCCACACTTAGGAAAGAAAAATGCTTTTTAGAAAACATAAAAAAAGGTAAAAATTTTATATATTTTCTAAAAAGTAAGTTTTACTTAACCTTAACTGATAGCTCAAATAAATAAATGAGAATTTAAATATTAACGTGAATACATAACTAATATTTTAATAAAATTATGCCAAAAAAAGGAAAATCTAAGCAAATCCCTAAAACCTTTGAATTTGTGTGCCGTAACGTGTTTAATATGTGAATATGAATACTTTAGTATGCTAAAATAATCGCTGTATAAAATTTAATCAGGTGATAAAGCGAAATATTAAGGCACAGTATTTTACTTAAATATTACAATATCTACATATAAAAATATTTAACTTTCTTTTTATCTTCACTATCTGTACGATTTTCTTAATACATAATATAAAAAGGCTTAATACATAATATAAATAAAAGCGTACGAGCTACTCGTTATCGTAAAAATTTTTTGTGCTAGGTACATTGACTAATAGATGATTTATTTACGAATATAATCCTAGCCTTTTGCTGGAATAAAAATGTATATTATAATAATTTTATTGATATGAGACACAGTGCGTGACTGTAAACGCAACTATTGTAGTTTCGATTCCAACTTAAGAAGAATTAGTTATTTAATATTTTCGTCTTCTTACTCTAGTAACAGATAGAACCAGAGTTGAGTTTCCGCCACTCAACACGCAGTGTCTCGAAAATTTGACAGTATCTGGGGATCGGAGTGTCTTAATGTTAATCTCTCTGCGTACCCTGCTACGTATATACGGGATACTATAGGATGCTAAAAAAATAAAAAATACTATTCCATTATGTTTCCCTATTTTTCTGGTCTAATATGGAGTAAGATATGGAAAACGAGTGCAGCTCTACAATTTCACGGTATATTCTATATGACGGGAGCTGATTATTGAGAAATTAAATGATCTTTTTTAAGTTGATTTTTAAAAAATCATTCCTGTTCTCCACTTTTCGCTGAGTTCTGGAGGCATTGCATGGTGAGAGACGGAACTCAATGCCGCGTTTTGTCTCGACAACAGAGCGACTGGCGTCTCGCTTATTTGAGCACGTTGGTTCCCAATTGAAAAATAAATAAATTTATTATAATGCTCTAAGTTGCAACCAACTTTAGATTCAACTTGACCAACATATTATTAATTTTAGGACCAAAAAGTGTAATTTCTTCCAAACATAAAGTAAATTATTAGTATTACAATCAAATGATTCAATGAAACAAATAGAAACTAAGCCCACGTTTAATCGAACCTACCGATACCGATTTGTTATATATAAATACGTATAATGTCACTAGTGACAAGATAAGTCCATTAGAGCTAGCGGCTTTATGTATTCTCCTAAGTCACGCCAGATCTTAAGTATTAAGATTTATAAAATAATAACACTATAATAATGTAATATTGTATAAAGATTGTTGTGGCGCAGTACCAACTGAGCCACAATTGAGATTGTAGCTCAAAAGACAAACCGCGGCGTTCCGCCAATCAACACGCAATGTCTATGAAATTCGATGGAATATGGGAAACGGACTTTCTTAACACTATATTCTTTCTGAGTGATATTTGCGCGATATAGCGTGAAGCTAAAAATATAACCCAATAGTAGGATACGTGGTAGTTGTGGGTTCAGTCTTCACTTGAAAGAATTATTATAATATGAATATAAAAAAAAAATAGTAATGAACAGCAGATAGAGAGCGGCACATTACTACCATCAATTATGCGATAACTAATCTACGTAGATCTCCATATATAAATAATAAGGAAATCAATATATTTCACAAATTTGACTCATTAATTGAATAAGATATTATTTTTAATTCTAGAAAGCACTAAACTCACAATACTTGTATCAAGCCATATTGAATCTGCTACCTCCTTCTAAAACATATTTCCGACTGAAAGCTCCTAAATATTTACCTTAAGATATCGAACACCGTTTAAAACATCTCAATCGGAGCATCTTGGAGCGTAATTAATTAACAGATATTGTTACGTTTGATTGCTTCTCTTGATTGACTAAAATAGAAAGTTGAAATAAAGGTTTCAGTTTACATTGGTAGGTTTCTAAATTGTTGGGTAGTCTTTGTGAAAATGTTTTAGAGGTTGTGAATTCGATTTTTGTATGAGATAAGTTTTTTTTAGGATTTCGTCGTGGTGGAACAGCAGAGAGTGTAACATGACGGTATGTAGGTTCAGTTCCCGCTCGGGCTAACCAATAATGGGAACGGAGTGTCTTAACACTATGTTCCCAGTTTTATTTCCGTTTCTAGCGAAATTTTGTTAATAAAAAACATAAATACAAATTTTACAGCAAACATACGACACGATTTTTTTTTAGTTTTTTTTATCCATACCTACGTTAAAAATAACTGTGTTGGTTTGTGACGCAATCAAGGCCAAACCGCTGAGACGGTTGTAATAAAATTTAATATAGAGCTATTTGAGGGTCTTGAAATTGACATAGTTTCTATTCTATAATTTGAAGGTCCCATAAAAATGAGTTCAGCCTGGTCCGGGCATTAGCTCGGAGATCTGTATTTCTATACAGATAGACAAAGATTATAATCGTATTTTTTTGTATTTGTGTATCAAGTAAATAAGCACATGCATTTTCTATTACTCTATTAATAAATATTCATTCCGTAGCATCGATTTTCATCCACTTGGCCATATTTTTATTAAAGCATTTCGTCTGTCCGTGGCATATCTTAATCAACTATTAAGAGACCGTAATATGAAGATTTTGATATGACAGGTATATGTAATTGTGTATGCTTTATTTTCGTTTGTTATTGTTAGTTTTGAAGTTTAAGTTCTTGGTTTCTTTTAATAAGGTATTTATGGTTGATTAAGTGGTTTAGTTAGGCATTACGTATTGAGTGGCGGCACTTAACGCTGCACTTTTGCTTCGTTACCAGAGCGAGGAAATGAAAATATTAAGTTTTTCATTTTCTCAAATGAGAACCGAACTCACAAACTGTGAACCTAGAGAGACAGAATTTTTTCATTTTATAGATTTTTAGTTTTTTTTTTAACATTTTTAAAGTGTTATTCCACACTTGGGATAGAAAAGTCTTACTTGGGAAACGTATAAAAATTTCACCGTTAAGAGATTTGAACCGGCATCTCTCTCTCATCTCATCTTGAAAACCGACCAAGCGCTTTGGCCATTAAGCCATACATTATCATCGAGCTATATGTGCAAATTTTTATGTTTTCTGTAAATAAATAAATGATTTGCTTAAAATGGTATATTTTTGATGGGTTTTTGATAGTTTACAGGAGTCACAGATTAGTTCAAAAGTATATCCGAAAACAATTTATTGTACAATTTTATTGAAATTGTTTATGTTGTGCAATATGTTGCAACATTACTCTAGCTCAGGGGTTCCCAACTTTTTCTTGATCAACGAGCTCTTTTAAATCGCTTTTGCCTTGTTACCACAGAAATAAAACTAATTTATGATAGCTTCTATCGTAATGGATTTTTTAGCTATTTAGGGTTTTAATATAAATTAATATAAATCAATATATATATATATATATATATTTGAACATCGCGGTAGGTCCATTTAATAAAGCGTGAGATAAAACGTGACATTATCTTAAAAATGAATGCACACAACCTTTTGTGGACCGTCCTTTATGAAGCGAGGAGTTGTACGTAGGCGTGTTTGGGTAATGATTTTTTGTATGAAAATAAAGTTATTGATTTAATTTTGTTTATGTTAATAATATTCTGTACAAAACGTACCATTGAATTTCGCCACTTAACACAAAATGACTCGAATATCAGGTGATGCGTGGGGAACGGAGTGTCTTAACACTATCTATTGCTATGAAGCTAAAAAGGCCATTAAACTTAGAATAAATTGTTAATTTTGTTATAAGAAAAACTAATAAGTTTTATTGCAGAAGAAATTTTAGGGATAAATCTCTCCGTTCTCTTTTTTTGATTACCGTTAATCTTAAAATAGTAAGCCACTTATCTGTTTGATTAGAATCTATAACAACTTAGTAACCTACAATAGTCAACGTGACTGTTACGTAGTATGCGAGACAGATCTCTTTTTTAGTTTCTATCATTTTTTTAATTTCGACGACCACATAGTTGTACATTAAAAAAAAATAAAAGCTTAAATACTTATTTAGAAACCTAAGTGTGGATTAACACTTTAAAAATGTTTAAAAATAAATAAAAGCTTAATGAAGCCCCGTTTTATTGGACTAAATCAGATACATCAGCCATATTTTGTAGCCACTACTCTTGTTTTTTGTTACAATTAAGTGACCACTGAAACATGAAAAAAAATCAGCTTCACGCTGTATCCCGGTCATAGCATAGTAGGCAGAGCGAACCTAGTGTTAAGAAGCTTCGAAGCTCCGACTTGTATGTTGAGTGGCGTAGAGCGAATAAATGAAAATATTAATAAATAATTAATTCATTCCACCGAGTAGGGATCAAGCACACAACTCCCATACTCTTGCGCCCCTCCGTCAACAGCCTCTGAAACACGACGACATCTTATTTAATTTAAATTCATTTGTATCCCGCACATAGGAGGGTAGGCAGAGGGAACCTAGTTAAGACACTTCATTCCCAACTTTCTGCTGAGTTCTGGAGGCACTGCGTGTTGAGTGGAACTCAAAGTCGCGTTTTGCCTCGACACCATATCGAAGAAATGAAAATATAAATGTAAATAAATATTTAACCTCCTCGAGTGGGAATCGAACTCAAAACCAGTCGATTTGTGCCACTGCGCCACAACTGGCCTCACGAAGACATCTAGTAAAAATATTATTTTAAAACACAAACACCTTTCTTCCAAATCGCTAAAGAAATTACATACTCAAAGAATCTCTATCAAAAGTTCCCAGCTACTCAATTGAATCGTTGTTTGAGATAAATCTTTTGTCCTGCTCTTTTATAAGATGGGAAACTAAAGTGTGAGAAGGATAGCCGGTCGTCTAAAATGACAAGATCGTTAACGCGGCATTACGCTTTGTAACGCGATATTCTTGACGGATTTTAACTGAGAAGTAAAATATTGATACAATATAAAATAAATATTAAAAAGTATGTATTTTGTAATATTAGTGCTTTGACTGTAAACGTGATGGTTGTGGATTCGATTCCCACTTTGTTGAAATATTATATTTAAATTATTTTCTTTAAAACATAGCGCAGCGTTAGTTTCCGCCATAAAATAATGAACAAAAAGTGGAGAACAGATTGTCTTTAACCCTGCTTAAAGTTATTGTATTAAAGTTTTCTAGATAGATGAATTTTATAAAAGTTTTATCTATGAAGGCTGTCGTGGCACAGGGGCACAGCCGTGCGACTATGAACGTGATAGATTATGGGTTCATTTACCACTTGAAGAAACGGAAAATTAAATATTACTTAGCTTTGGTTACGATGCAAAACGTGCGGCGTTGTGTTCCGCCAACTCGGCCGCAAGACACAGATTACAGTATGAAGAAAGAAAATGTATTAAAGTTTTTTTATATATAAGTATTTTATATATAAAATATAAATATAAAATATTTTAAGACGCAAAAAAATCATATTGTCACGGCCGCGTCAAGTTTGCCAATTTGTGAAGAAATATTTTTTCTCAAAGATATCATTACGGCGCGCTGTAATCCTCTAATCGGAGAGGTGGATTTTATTAAAAAAAACATGTATTTCAACTGTCATTAACTTCACAAATGGTTCGCTTTTATATACATAAATATATATATATATATATATTAACCTCAATTCCTCTCAATTTTCAAGGCATCGCGTGTGAAATGGTGAAACTTCAAACCACACTTGGTCCTTTTGTGTCCAAAGTGAGGTAATTAATGTATTTATACCACCGATTGGGAATATAACCCTTGACCACCGATGGCCTGCATATTCGTTTTCTTACCTTTCAGCTTCACGCTGTCTCAAAAGCTGTCTCCTGGCTGAAGAAGCCTAGTGTTAAGGCATTCCACTCGTCATTTTATCACTGAATTCTGGAAGCATTGTATGTTAAGATGCGGAATTCAATGACGCGATTTTGCCTCGATATTAGAATAAATTAAAATATTAAATATTTCATTTCTTCGAGTGGGAATGGAACCCACAACCTGTCGCGTTTACAATCAGATGCTTATGCCACTGCGCCACCACTGGTCTCAATATTGGTTTAACCGTAGATAAATGTCGATCGACACAACGATCAAAACAAATAAGAGTTCATTAAAAGTTTACAAACTCAATTTATGTCCTGAGACATGCTCAGAGATGTTTATATTTATTCCTAAGACGTAATAACTCTACAATCTCAATTATTAGTTTATTTTTTAAATACTTTGTAAAACAAATATATAGTTTCTTTTACACTTAAGGCCGTCGTGGCGCAGTGGAAAAGTGTGAGTTCAATTTCCACTCTAAGAAATAATTTAAGATATTTAAATTATTTTCATTTCCCTATTCTGATAGATAAAGCGCGCACTAACTAGATTCCATCTGCCTACCCCTGCTATGTACGGGCTACTGTCTAAAGTGAAAAAAACATATATATTTATAAGTTTACAAGAAGCATTGGTTTCAAATCCCACTAAATCAAATTTCAGTTCAGGTTTTTATATGTTTCTAAGACTGTATTTTTTCATTCTAAGTATTGGATAACACTTAAAAATTGTTAAAAAGCAATAAAATAATATGAAATCATATTTTATTTGTGAACAATATCAATGGCAAAAGGTATTACGTTTCTAAATAGCATTTTAAATCCCTTTTAGACAGTGTCGGATACGGCGCGAGTTTTCTTGTCGACGACACTTTTATTATATCGCAAGCTCACCCCTTTGTAACATAATATTATTGAATTATTCATAGATAACGAATATTTTTCTTAAGGTTTTTTATCAATTTTCTTTCCTTAGATATCCTTATGAAGAAACTGAGGCCAGTCGTGGTGCAGTGGCCTGCAACTGCAAACACGACGATTGTGAGTTCGATGATTCGTGAGAAATAAATTAACTTATGTCTCCGGAACTGACTTCTGAAATTGACTTCTGGTCAATTTCACAATAATCATGTATTAAAAGAAAAACACAATACATATGTATATTTTTAATAAATTATTAGATACTATATACTTAAAAACTCATAGTTTTGTTTTATAACACCGTAAGAATCATTTACACGAAAAAGTTGGCAAATTAGTCTGTAAGTGGTTAACAAGATATAACTTTTAATTAGTTTACCGCAATAGCAAGGTAGAAACGGCGAGCTATTGTTATGAAATTTCATTGTACTTTTATTATAATTTATCATGTCTTGAAAATCCCGTTATTAAAGGATTTAGGCCATAGATGCCCAAGACAAAAGCAGCTTTATTTATTCCCATATAGCAGGACAGGCAGAGGGAGCCTGGTGTCTTTTTCCTAGTTTCCGCCATATTTTTGAAACTTTGCGTGCTAAGTGGCGGAACTCAACTCCGTGCCTTGCCTTGTTATCAGAGTAAGAAATTGTTGTTAAACCACCACAACAATCATGTGTACAAACAGACACTCCCCAATTACTAACTTAAACTTAAAGAAACTACTAAAACAACAACTAAAAAGTCAAAATAGTTCATTCGTCAGTTACGACACTCATTTTAATCTTACTTAAAAAAAACTTATCAAAGGGGAAATGGTAATAATTATTTTGTCTGAGCAGAAATCGAACCTTTAAGCGTCTCTTTTACAGCCAGATGTTGTACAATGGTGGCTTCTTTTCTCTTTCTTAAGATTTTCAGCTTCACGCACCCAGCAGGGTAGGCAGACGGAATCTACTGTTAAAACACTCCGTTCCCTTCTTTCTGCCAAATTTTGGTGGCATTGCGTGTTGAGTTGCGGAATTTAATGACACGCTTTGCCTCGACAACAGAGGGAAGAAATGAAAATATAAATGTAAATAAATATTTCATTTTTTCAAGTGGACATCGAACTCCCTACCAGTGACGTTTACAGACACACTTTGTGCCGCTGCGCCACGACTGGCCTCAATATAAGAATTTCTTTATAATAAATAGATTTCTAAACAGCTTTAGAATCATTCAAGGGGGAAATGGAGAAATTATTCGAGTGCAATAAACGATTGTAATATATATTGTAAAGCTCATTTTCTTTACGCAATAACGTGATAACGAGACAGTGGATTCAAATTCTTGTTAATTATAATTTTTTATATAACTACTAAACATATAGCTTATGCTGTATTATTTTAAAGTAATCTTTTATTATTTTATTAGAACAATTTTTAAAACAAGTTTTTGTTCAAACGATAATCTGAATTAATATGAAAATAATAATTTAATAAAATAGCAATTTGCTTAATAAATTATAAAAAATATTATTTTTTTAATTTCTTCGCTCTAGTTTCAAGGCAAAAGCCCGGCGTTGTGTTTCGCCACTCAAAGTGAAATGCCCTGAAAAAATCGACGAAAGTGGGGAACAGAGTAACTGAACACTACTTCACTCTGCTTACTTTGCTGCATGTGCGATACAGCGTGAAGCTGATTTTATAAATTTTTAATTAATATTATGCCGAACTAGATTTGCAGTAAGAGTGGTCGGTTATAATCAGACTCATAACAGCGCTAATATGATGTCATATTTGTTTTTTTATTGTAAAGTGAATGAGTTTATTTGTTTGAATCTTAGGAATCGATTCTAAATGGGGATTTTCGTGTTAGACAATCTATATATCCTGTCCTAGTAGCTAGTATAGTCCTGTAGCTTCCATATCAGGAACTACTGTAAATGCACTGCAAACATAATTATAATAGAACAATTCAGTTCAGTAAATCAATTATTGTGTTGTTCAAGCGGGCGAAACCGCGGGTAGCATTATAGTTAATCATAACATTTGAACACAAAATGCGACGTTCATATAACACACACACACGAGTTCATATAACTTTAGTGTGATAGTACTCTCAGTGAAAAGTTGGACTGAATTAAATTTCATCCACTTCACTCGGAGATATAAATATTTTTTATTACGTATTTTAAACATTTTTAAAGTGTTATTCCACACTTAGAAAAGAAAAATATTTATTTAGAAAATGTATAAAATTTCGGTTTCCAGGAGGCGCGGGTTCAATGCCCTCTACGTTCACTTGAGCGTATGGAATAGTGGTCAGAGCGCCTGGTCGGTTTCCAGGAGGTGCGGGTTCGAGTCCCGTTACGTTCAAATTTTTAAACGTTTTCTAAATAAGATTTTTTATTACCTCGGGTTACTTAGTGCAGTGATGAGTTCTGCCGCTAAGCAATATCTTGAAAATTGGATGGTGCATGAAAAAGTGTCATAACATTAGGTTTTCTCCACCTTACAGAAACAGTAACTACAGTACTGTACAGTCTTCACGTGATAACGTCATAAGAAAACATTGCAAAAAATTGCATATTTTTATTAATTCTATTATTATTATCACAAAAATATATTTTTTTATAAATGCATTTGCACTCTTGGTCTCGCTTGCACTCTCGGGCAGAACGTGACAAGAGTCATGCTTTTTCGTGCGTGACCCCAGCGGTCGTCGATTAATCACGTCAAAAATCTTATTATAACAATATTAATGTATATTATAATATTGTTTTACTTTTCTTTGTAAAATACACAAAAGTAATCACGTCATTTAATGTACATAATATATATATACCTTTGTATTGGCAGAAAGGAACAGAGAGTGGAAAATATTTGAAGTTAGGTAGTAGTTAGGTTTAGGTATCATTGAGGTGTTGTAAGACAATATGCATTATAAACGAGCACTACGTTGTCTTTATAGCTGGTAGTAAAGTCTCATTTATATTAAAACTCGCTGGCAAACTACCAACCCCTTGAAAACACGTGATAAACCTAGTCCCATAATATAATTAAATTTGTTACGGAAAATACCCCGATTTTCCTTGCCTTACTTAGTAATTTGATTTTAATTCACGATTTTAACCCCAAAGCAAGGTCAGTCCCAAATAACGTAATGTCAAGACACTAAGTTTTTGCACTTGATTCATGAAATCGAGACAATTCGTGTGACATGGTGGACCTTAACGCCACGTCTTGTACACGAGAAATAATTTAAATTAAAAGAAAACCCTAGCGGAAATTGAACTTGTAACAAACGCTTCTCAATTGCACCAATAAACGTCCTTATAATTTAAATAACAATAAAAAATTATTCAAGACATAATTCGATATCGACATGTAAGAATAGATTAAGCGACTTAGAAATTATTTATACATATTGAAACTGACTTCTTTTACGTCATAAAACCAAAATGGTCATAAAATCTTGTAAGCTTTTAAGCCAGTTACTTTACGTTAACGTAACAGGCTTATGCGATTTAAATTGGCGGAAGAGAAAATATTTTTTCACAGTAATACCCGTATTGTGATATTTCTGTCATTCGTGTGATTTCCAATTTCTTTCATTTTCAGTTTTATCTCACATTTTGTGCTGTAAAATGAGTATAGTGATCCACCACTCCGTTTTGAAATATTATATTTTAAATAGAATGTTTTTTTTTTGCCTTGAAACCTAGTGTTAAGACACTCTGTTCTCATTAAATCATAAAAGCTTTTTAGCTTTTTAGGCTCCATTCTTTTGGCAAATAAAAAGGCTGACATTTTTCTAAATAAGCAAGTAGGTAGGTACTTACTCAGCGTTACGTAACGACATCTCATTATCCCGTCTCTAGGGTAGTGTTACTTGCTTTCCTGTACATATTGTATTTCATTTTTTACATTCTTTTAGCTTCATGCTGTAAACCACATGCAGAAAGGAAGGCAGAGGGAACCTAGTCTTTTCGCTCCATTTTCGAGACAGTGATTGAATGGCCAAGTTCAACGCCGTGCTTTGTTTAAAAGGCGAAGAAATGGTTTCATTTATTTATTTTTATTAAACGTAATCATTGTTCCGATTGGGGATCAAACTCAAAACTATCGCGCTTACAGAGATATTCGGGCCACACTTAAATTAATATATAAATTAATATTCACAGTAACCATAGTTTTAAATATATGTGTGTGTATATATATATATATATATATATATATATATATATATATATATATATATATATATATATATATATATATGTGTGTGTATAATTATAAATATTTTTGTTTTCGTGTTTCGTCTCAATAGTGTTTCTACCGCACTACGCCCGTTCCTCTAGATGTATTCCTACAATTCGGTTGCCTGGAAGAGATCACTTTTAGTGATAAGGCCAAGGCGGCCTTATCACATTTTATTATTTTATAAGCTCCTGTAAATAGTATATTTGTATTGTTGTTTTGGTGTGAAATAAAGAGTTTTATTTTTTAAACATTTTTTTTAAAGTGTTAATCCACACTTACTACTAAGATATAAGATAACTACTAAGAATTATCGTTTGGCAAGAGAGAATACTATTTTTTAAATATTTTTTAGTATAGTAGTTATCTTTGGGTAGCGGAAATTTGTAAAAATCTCCCTACAGAGATGCTAACAACATAAGTTGTAACAAGCGTATAAGAATTTCGACGTAGCTTGGCGAGAACGTATGGCTCAGTGGGCAGAGCGCCTGGTCGGTTTCCAGGAGGCGCGGGTTCGAGTCCCGCTACGTTCATATTTTTATACGTTTTCTAAATAAGTAAAGAGTTTTATTATTATTATTATTATTTTACATGTAAACAAAGTCGGCACAAAGTTGCTATTATTAAAATAAAATCGTTGTTTTCGAAGATTTTGCACAACTGTCTAAAAGAAAACATATTATTATGTTTAACAAGAATAGATTTAAGACAGAGTTTAGTACGGTCGACGAGTCGTGGCCGCCCTGAAGTTAGATCTTCAGAAAATAAGGAAACATCAAGGCGGCCACGACTTGTCGACCGTACTGTACACAAGTTAGCGTTATCTCACGCGGGCTGTACGGTTATATGCACTTTGAATAATATGAGAAGTTGTACTTCGAGACAATGCGCGGCTCTAACTTCTGATATATGTATATATGCAGTTACTATATTGCAATATTTAAGAAACTGAAATGATGGTGTAGTTTGTTATTAATTTTTTTTTGTCGTTTATATTTTTTTATAGTCCAAAAACATACATAGATTTTCTAACTTCCCGCTGTACCCCGCATATAACATAATAGGGTACTTTCCACCATATTTTCGGAAATGCAAATATTGAGTAGCAAAATTTTTCTTATGACCTGAGCCTAGAAAATAAAAATAATTTATTCGCCCTACTAGAAATTGAAAGGTCGTCGTAGAGCAGTGGTAGAATGACTGACTGTAAATTTCAATTTACAAAATTTCCTACTTCAGGAAATGAATTACTTTGACGTGAATACGTCTATAAGTTCGGTACCATACGGGGGCAATCCAATAAACTTAATGATAACAAAATTGGGGCTCACAGTTTGGTCTTGTAGTTTCAAACTATCTTCTAAATGCAAAATAAAATTATAGCAATAAATAGCTAAAGAATAAACTAATTTGGTAGACAGGAAACCGACTCCATTTTGACGTTATTTTCCTGCGAAACAAATGTTTCAATTAGTATAACTTTTAACTATTTAAGAGGCTAGTCGTGGCGCAGTGACACACAGTTTGACTGTAAAACCGACTAGTTTTTCGGTTCGATCCCCACTCGAGGAGATGAAATGTTTACTTACGTTTCGGCGTCGATGCAAAGCGCGGCGTTATGTTCTGCCACTCAACACGCAATGCCTCCAGAATTCAGCTAAAAGTGGGGAACGGAGTGTCTTAACACTATGTTACTTCTGCTGTGTGCGGGATACAGCGTGAAGCTGATTGGATTTGATTTATTAATAAAAATACAATGCAACACTATTGATTATTATCGGTTTATGATAAGTGCCTCTGCGCCACGACCGGCCTCTTTATTTTTTTAAATAAAGATATATTAATAAAGTTATTTTATAACGAAAATTACCAGTTACATAAACGTATTCTTCACACACACAAAACAAACGGCCGTATCCATGACACACCCACACCCAATTTTTTTTTCCCTCTTGTGTAAAGACAAAGCGAGGCTCTGAGTTCCGCCATTCAATAAGCTATCAATTGAAAATTCGATGGAAAATGGGAAACGGAGTGTCTTAACACTAAATTCCTTCTATCTGCAACGCTATATATATATATATATATATATATATATATATATATATATATATATATATATATATATATATATATATATATATATATATATATATATACGCAATACGGCATACAGAATGAAGTTAAATAAGAAAACCATTTCAATCGAGCATGTATAACTCTAATTGATATTAGCGACATGCAATATGAATCATTCATTTTAACTGTAACCCAGCTGCATTTTAATTGATAGCGATTATTTTAATTAAAGAATCTCGTTTTTTCTTTTATATATCTGTTTTTATAGCCGACAGTATATTCATATGTAGTGAGTTAGGCAGAGATCATGTAGTGACAAAACACTTCGTTCTCCGATTATCGCCCAAACTTAAGTAATTCCGTTATTATATATCTCGCATATAACAGGGGAGGAAGAATGATCATAGTGTTAGGACACTGCGTTCGTTCGTATGAACCGAGTGATTGAATGATCGTATTAAAGGCCAGTCGTGGCGCAGGAGCACAAAGTATGACTGTAAAATCGACTGGTCGTGGGTTCGATCACCACTCGAGGAAATTATTTTTTTATTTATATTTTTATTACTTCGCTCTGGTGTAGAGACGTTAATACAATACCTTCAGAACTCGTAGAAAGTATAAAACAGAGTATCTTAACACTAGGTTCCGTCTGTCTACCCTGAGCGGGATGAGCGGGATACAGCGTGAAGCTGAGATGAGATGTAATTTTATTAGTTTGTCTAAAAGCTAAAATTGAGGCCGTCGTGGTGCAGTGGCAAAGTGTCTGGTAGTTAACGCGACAGTTGTGGTTTCGATTTCTATTAGAGGAAATGTACTGTATTTTTATTTTCTCCCCCTGGTACGAGGATAAATCCTTGCGTTAATTCCGCTAACGCTTAACATGCAATAAAAAAGTGACTGGAGAACGAGCAGTGTCTTGTCACTCTCTCCCAGTGGGTTCGACTACCTGCTATATGCAGGATACAAATGTGAGATTATTATTATTTTTTTTAAATAAAAAATAAAACATATGTAAAGACATTTATTTTCATACATTTCACAATTTCAAAACAATTTTAACATGAAACTTTCAACAATTAAATGATTTAACATTATTCAAATCAGATGTTTAAAGAATTAAAGGCACAATTTTTATAGAGGTAACTTAGGATAAAATATTTTGATTAAAATAATAAGCTAGTACATACAGTACGGTCGTCGAGCCATGACCGCCCTGGAGTTGATTGGTGCAAAGACATCATTTTAGTTTTTTTTTATTTTGATTATTTATCTCTTGATTAAATAAAGTTCAGCAAACCTTACCTTCAGGCAGGCCACGACTCGTCGTACACACTGTAGTTTACAGGTTCGAATTCCATAGTGGTCTATCTAACAAGATCTATCTATCCATCTCAATACTGAATAACATATTATATATTCTAAATACATTTGTATTAAAAAAATATAAAGCCGAAAAAGAAACTGAAACATTTTTTTTACAAACTAAATAAATTATACTCAGTATTTTATACAGATTATATAAAACACTATAAATAACAGATTGCTTAAGTTAAGCAACACTCACTCAAATGAAAATATGATGGGTGTGCAATTTTTTTTATATATCTATATGAATTTCCACAAGATTAAATATTTTTTTTAAAGTACAATAAGCAATGTAAACCGAAAGATCACCTTTTTACAATAAATTTTAAGAAACGTATATTTTTATACAATATATAAATTAAAACCAATCCAAATCGAATAATAAATCTAGCGATATTTTTAACCTTCTATAATTACATATGTATACATGTATATACATTAAATAATTACAATTTTACATTTTTTTTCATATCTCCATAATTTTATAACAAGTCTTAACTAACCATAAAGATGATCGTGTTACAATAAACAATGAATGTTTTTTTTAAATATATTATAAACTTATATTATAAATACAGCAAAAACTCGATTAAGTTTTGTCGAGTGCCTGATATTCGGATAATCGAAAATATGAATAATCGAATGTAAAAAGCGAGTTTTGTGCATATGTAATAATGTTATTTATGCACTTATTAAAAACATTGTATGTAAAATTATGTCTAAATGTTTTTTTAATAAACATTGATTGACTGAGAATTTATTAGGTTATTACATTTTCCAACATGTCAATAGCCATGATAATAACGAATTCGCAAATCGATTACCGGATAATCGAGTTTCTACTGTAATAGCTGTTTTTTTTTTTCATATTATTATTTACATCTTTGTATGAGCAGAGTGAACTATGTCTTAAGACATTTCGTTCCCCGCTAAATAACGATGTATAAAAAAAATGAATGTATATAATAGAAACACTATCAATATCATCTTTCAAATAATAAATTAAAATTTTGTAGCTAATTCTAATTCTTTACAACTAGTAATGAAAATATCAGTCTCTTAATAATAATAAGCTTTAATTAAAGCTTTTAATTAAAAAATATATATTTCCTAATTATTTGATCATCCAAAACATCAATCATTTAATTAAAAAGAAACACCAAACTGAGTTACAATTGGAATAATGGCATAAAAAAATACTTCTCTTGCCTAGAAAAAAAAGTATTATATCAGAAAAAAAAATCTAGATGTTGAGATGTAAATATATATATCAATCAAAAAAACAATTATTTAAAACAGACCAAACAGGCAAAACTAACAAAAACGTACAGATATTTTTGACTAAAAATTAAAAAAATACACTTGTTTTTCACTATCTAGATACATATATATATTGAGTGTAACACTTATATGCAATCATGTTTTATATAACCCACTATTACATATACAATATTAAGTATAAATAAGCAATGTTCAATATTATTTCACTTACATTTTAGTTTTCAAACAATGTATATCTCATCTAAACGTTAAATCCGTTGGTATTTGTGTGGTTAATGGTTTCATTGGTTTTATTTCCAATTTCGAAGATACTGTTGACAAAAAAATATTCGCTTTATATATATTTTATATTTTTTATAATACGAAAAGAGAGTCATATTGAAATATGTTTTAAAATGTTACCGTCAAACTGTATAATTCAGGTATCTTGCAATGTAAGAATTAATATAAAAAATATCGCCCATTACATACTAGTGTTAAGACAGTCCGTTTCCCATTAACCTAGTAAAGTATGATATAAAGAAACAAATATTTCTATTTTTTTAATAAAAAAAAATCCTGCTGTTCCACCATCGATGTGTAAAAATAAATAAATTTTGGTCTATATTTTATAATGTAATTTAGGTTAAGTTAGATATTTTGAAACTTAAATAACTAACATAACCAGACTCTGCACTTAAAATTCGCTCAATCTATAGCTGCGGTCAAATCAAATAGTCGCAACAAGATTATTGTCTGTCTGTCAGCAGGTTTCCTTGCTTTCGCTTAAAACTAATTTACGTGTTTAAATATAAAAGGAAACAATATTATGTACCTGAACATATGGAAATGCATACGACGTCAAGATGACGCATAAATAAAGAAAGTTACTTTAACCAAACTAGTAATAGCTTTATCAATTGCCATTCAGAAAAAAAAATTAAGCACAATAGATCTAAATATACAAAAAATAGCATATACGAGTAAATACTTTGGTGGTTAAGAGAGTCAATTCTTATATTACAACTTCGTAATAAAGAACATAGTAGGTAGTACAGTGAAACAAAAACGAAATCCAACAAAAATGTTATAAAATTTTGAATTATGGTTTAAAATTATACAGACAAATAAAAAATATCACATGTTTCTGTTTGTCTTCAAATATGTACTCTCATTATCACCCAACTTCTTAAGTATTCTTATTATTTAGATACTAATTATATATAAGGAGATATTTATATATTAATACGTTTAATACTCACGTCCACTTTTCCTATGAGGTAATGTACTGCAATTCCTCATATTGCTATAACACGCGGTGTACTGCCTCGTGTCCATACTGACCGGCGACATGCAGCGTGTGGCCAACGTGCCGCTGTATACAGGGTGTGCGTCTGACGGTAGTGACGACATTTGTAGCTAAAATATGTTTTTTTATACATGTGAGGGAAAGTTTTATATAGTTTGTTACCAATTAGTCAAGAGTTCAGTTGTTCATTCTTAAATTATACTCTGATAATCTGGTAACTATAAGCTTAAAAATTAATATAATTTTACTTCTCATAGAATTTTAATCAATATATTAGCATAAAAAAAAAATCCGAGTAATTTCAAACGATATTCATTTTATAAACTAAGAATATTAATAATATATGTAACAAATACTCACCACACTAGTATTCATCGGTATCGAATTATTATATTTCAACCAACTTTCATACATTTTGCCACTCGCCAAGTTAGTAACCTGCATTGGCATATGCGTTTGAGCTCTTTGCCCATACATTGGCATTTTGTATTGATCATCCATTTTTCCTATTAGTGGTTTCATGCAATAATCTTTTTTTGCAAAGTTCTCGTTTATTTTACTTTCTATTGGTATTATGTCGGGGTTTTTGTCTAAAAAATATTATTTTTAAGTAAAAATTTTAATATTGAAGGCAAGACGTCAATTTGACGTAATTGATGATTAATTGAACATAATAATTATGTAAATGTCATTAATTGTACATGGTGGTTGGGGGCTTACAAAGAATTATACTGTCTTATTCTCGATCAATATATATTTTCATTAAATTGGTGTTGCTAGTTAGATAGGATCGCGGCGTTGAGTTCCGCCACTCAACACGCAATGCCTCCATTCCAATCCTATTCGACGGAAAGTGGGGAGCGGAGTGCTTTAACACTAGGTATCCTCTAGTTTACAAGTATACATAAAAACTTTAACGAACGAACGGTACGAACATTTCATGAATAAAATACATTATCATCTATTTCTTAATGTAAAAATTCATAAAAAAAGTCTTAAAACCGCAGATAAACATAACTCAACTTACCCAAACTATCAACACTCGAACACCTCTTACCGCTTGTGAGAGGTGTGTTTGATATTTCATCTTTTTTCCTTTTGTCTTTCTCATCTTTATCGAAATGTAACAAAAAAAATTGATACAATGTAAACACATACAAAAGAGTATACATAAAAATAAAATAATTTATTTTTATGTATGCTCTTTTGTACGCGTTTACATAATGTTTTATATAATATAATTATATATTTCATATAATATCTATGCCTACAGTACGGTCGAGTCATGGCCGCTCTAAAGTTAGTTGTAAAACGCTGTAAGGATTGGATTTTCAGGTTTACTTTTAACTATTCTTTCAAATGAACAATGCCTAAAATCATAAAGCCTAACTTCAGGGAGATCACGATTCGTCGACCGTACTACATTTTATTATTGTTCAATATCGTTAAAATAATTTACTAGTGATTTATTATTCTGTTGTTAATTTAGATAGTTTAACCTAAAACCGTTATGTTTATAATTTCATATTTTTTTTCAAACGCAAAATAAACATAATATATGTAGATATTTCATGAGGTCGAATGCTCACAGATACACTACCGTTTAATAAAATATAAATATATAATACAATCTTGTTTTAATATCTATATAATAATATATTTTTTTACTCTGACTGTAAAGGTGACGGTCGTGAGTTCGATGCCTACTCGGAGTGTATCATTTATTTTCAATACCTCGCTCTTATACAAGATAAAGCGCAGCGTAGAGCTCCGCCACTGAACGAGCAATATCTCGAGAATAAGGCAGTGCGTGCTTTTTATATATATATTAACTTTAATAATACTAACAAATTTAACTTACCATTTTTCTTACAAAATCGCAAACAGAATACAATGCCGGAGAGAGTAGTGACTGTACCAATTCCGGCGATTATACATAATACTATAATTAGTACTGTTGTTAGTTCTACTTTTACTGGTATATTAGCTAAAAATAAAGAAACATATATTTAAAAAAAAGTTCAAAATGTATGATCCGTAATGTATGCGCAAAAACTTTGATTGCGTCTCCTAGAATATTACAAAAGTCCATACAATTCGTGAAGCGTAAACTGAGCTTTGCATTAGTGTGAGTGTACACAGATAGTGTAGGTATGACGACTGCTTGTAGGGCGGTTGCTCTGTTTAAACCGGTTAATGCAGATGCACCACAGCGAAGAAATGAAAATATAAATATAAAAAAATATTTTATCTTCTCGAGTGGGGATCGAACCCAATCAGTCCATTTCACAGTCACACTGACCTCTTTTTTTTCTAGCTCTACTTTTGGTGATCACTCACACAAATGCAAAGTTACGCAAATCTGAGCGTAGCATTGTAGCTCACAAACGAGTGATTTTGATCTAGTTTTTTTTCTTTGAAAGATGACGAATTTGAAAGTTTTTAGAACATTTTAATAATTCATAAAATATGATCAACCGTTTGAAAATCATCAGCTCTAGTTGGTACCAAAGCAACTCTCACTATTATTTTAGAAAAAATTAAAAGTATTTTATGTCGGGGATTCTTTACATATGCTTGATAATTATAAAAATTCAATATAAAAAAAATCAAATCAAAGTTAACATATCAAAAACTTACCAGTTTGCCTTTGCGGGTGTTTCAACAAATTAGATGTAAGACTGAATGCATCACTTACACCCTTTTCGTTGTATGCACGTACAGACAAACCTACGGAACCCGATAAGCCCCATACTATAAAATTTGGATCATCACTAGTTAAATTTCTTAGTAGAGAACCTGTTGATACGTCGTATACCTACGAAGAAATAGTGTTTTGTCACTACTATTATTATAAATATGGCACTGTATGAATAGAGATCATTATAGATCGTAGAATCTATTAGGGCTAAGATATGAACCAAAACATTTTATTCTTTTTTCTGAATGGGATTCGATCACAAAATCATTGCGTGGTGCAATTAACTACATGATTCTGTACAAAATTCAATTAATGAATATAATTATATATTAATAAAAGCTTAAAGCTTGGATGTTTTGTAAGAATCGCCGATTTTTGCTTAGCTTAACTCTGTATTACTTTTACAGCAGGATAAGTTGAAGGAACACAGTGTTTAGACACTCCGTTCTCTACACACATCCAAATTTTCAAGACATTATGTTGAGTGGCGGAACTCAATGTCGCGCGCGGTCTTGTTACCAGACCGAGTAAATGAAGTTGGTATTGAACCCTAGGTTCACCAGATGCTCGTTTTAAATATGTTTTGGTTAACTGTAATAAACGTAAATAAACACAAAATAAAACTAACTTGCAACATAAACTTCTGTTGTAATCCTCCGTCGTGTCCAGGATTGCATTCCAGCCATAACGACTCGTGCGTCACATTTGCTACCCCACAGTGTTTTACTGATGATGGCTTCTCTATCGAAAATGAAAATTTATTATTGACATATTGTAATTTATTATTGCTTCTCGTTGTATCCCGCACACAGCAAGGTAGGCAGAGGGAACCTAGTTTTAAGACACTGCACGACCCATTTTCGCCGAAGGCGGAAGTCAATGCCGCGTGCTCGACACTAAAGCTAATACCTAAATACTTTCTTTTTCACCAGTGACATGGGTTCGTTTCAAATATCCAATTGGGCAAGTTCCCGCAATAAAATTCCTCATATTAAATTAGAGGGAACTCGCTCTTAAGAACTTATTCACTTATTAAGCCATTGGTCACTATTTTTCGCCCTATTTAAGTTAAATCAAATCAGTTATTATTTAATTTGTTCAAGTTAACTATACTATTTATCTACTTAATATTAAAATTACGATATATTCCTTTAAAGAGCATCCTGTATTAACATACCAGCGGGTAGTATATGAAACAAGCACGGCGCGTGTTGCGTCCCCACGGCGTTGGTAGCGGCGCACTGCACCCACCCGTAATGGGACGAACTGTTCACCACGTATGAGTATCTACCTGAACGATCATGTTGTACTAAAAAAACTGTTTTTTAAGTTAATTTCTTTAAATTGATTAATATTTAATTATCAATTAATTTATTAGATATTTATTAATACCAATTTGAATATTTTAGAATTTGATACCGAAATTTCAGATAGCCCGTCATATTAAATTTATATTGTCACTAAGTCCAACCTAATGAAAACCAATTTCAACTAGATATAATATTACAAAGTATTGAATTAATTCCAAACATCTTGAAAAATATGTTTACATTCTAACGTTACAAATTGAAAAAAACATGTAAAAAGAGAACCACATACTTCTATGCAATTCATTTCTATACCTAAAACTAAATCATGTACAGTACGGTAGACGAGTCTTGGCTTCGTCTAGCAATGCAGGAAAATAATCATTAAAAGTAAGAAAATCTATAATCTTCGCAGCAATCTACGAATAGCTTCAAAACGGCCACGACTCGTCGACCGTACTGTATTGTTTATTTACAATACAGTACGATCGACGAGTCGTGGCCGTATATTATAATTATGAAGAATAAAATGTAATTTTTAAACTTAAAAACAATAAATACTCTCTCTCTCTCTACAATTCTTTGCTATTTTTCTGCTTGCATTTACATCTAAACATTACAAAATAGTTCACAGTATATTTCATTAGTGATCATAGGCTATATCAACAAAAATAGAAACTAAAAATATTAAATTTTAACATATTATTAATTTTTTGAAACCAGTATTTGAACTTAAAACTATAATTTATAAGATGCTTAACATTAACTCACCGCGGTTGTTCGACGGCAATTCTATCTTCGAATGCGATGTATTGTTGAACCACCAGTTGTAAGTCATGAATTCCTATAGACAATCAAAAATACTTTCATTTTTGTTCATGTAACCTAAGGAGTCGCAAGGGCCTTGAACTTTATGTTACGTCAATTCGTTCTCTACTTTTGGAAGTATTTATGAGAATAAAATAGAATTAAGTTATGAACTAACCGAAGAAAATCATTAAAAACTTATATTGGATGTTTATTTCATACAGAATAAAATACGCCCGCCAGCTGCAGATTCTTAAGTTGTACTTCCCGATAACCCATAATCCTGAAATTAGTACGGAACCCACTGTTTGTGAGCCCAACTCGCACCTGACTGGTTATTTTCAAATGCATCCCACACACAGCAGGATAAGCAACGGAAACCTAATGTTACGACACTCTGTTCCCCACTTTCCGCCGAATTCTAGAAGCATTGCGATGAGTGGCGCAACTCAACACCGCGATTTGCCTCGAAACTAGATCGAAGAAATGGAAATATAAATATAATATAAAGTTAAATAACTAAACTAATATAAATTTAAGTAAATATTTCGTCTCCTCGAGTGGGGATCGAATCCACAACCAGTCGGTTTCACAGTCACACTTCGTGCCTCAGCACCACGATTGGCCTCAAATTAAGAGATAGAATAAGCTATAATATCTATTTCAAATCATAAAAATTATTCTCATCTCACGTCTGAGTCAGCACACAGTCATATCAGCCTTAACTAATAAGCAATTCAACATGAAATCAAAAAGTCAGAATTGCCAACAATCAGACTTAACATTAACTAAAGGTAACTCCACTAAAATAGATTGAGAAACTAGACAGATCTCGTACAAATACAAATAGAAACGGATGCTGACTAATCCTTTTGTTTGTTAGCGCCTTTGTTTAGACTGACATCAATTCTGACTTTGCCTGTAAATATGATCTATTTCATAGAAATTTCTTAATAAACAAATTTAGTCATTGGTATAAATGTGTTTTTTAATAGCTTATATTTTTTAAAATTAAATATTATTTGAAGCCGTCGTGGTGCAGTGGCATAGCATCTGACTGTAAACGTGGCGGTGTAGGTTTGATTTCCAGACAGGGAAGTATGTTACGTCTATACTAATATTATAAAGAGGTAAGATTTGTATTTTTGTATGTTTGTATGTATGTATGTATGTATGTGTGTATGTTTGTAGAGTTTTCACACAAAAACTACCGGGCCGATTTAAATAATTTTTTCACTATTGGAAAGCTGCATCTTTACTGACCAGCATAGGCTATATTACATTTCCAAAAAATAGAGATCCCTAATAGAAATGCAATAATGTAAACCAAGGTGTGAAGAAATTGATCTTAATAATTCTACCATCGCGTGCGCTGCGAAAACTATTGATGATATAACAAAACAATGTTCTACAGTATTATAGAGCACATCAATATCTATAAAAAAGTCCGCGATAGCATATGTCTAACTACTGTAGTTATGACAATATAATCATTTTTTTATATTTTATACGTTAACAAAAGTGCCGACAATAATCAAACCATATTGTTCATACCTCTGCATCAATCCTTATCCCATGAAATGATATTTTATGAAAGATAATTTCAATACCTGTAAAATACTTTTTGAATTAATAAGATCGGACATCCCATTCAAAAGATATAACGAATTTAAAAATATAAATCTAAAGAAAATTATGTAATAATAAAAAATGCGTAGTGTGTGCCGTGTGGCCTCGCGCACCGTGGCGAGTACCTCTGCGGGTGTGGGGGGGATTTGTATCGATACCACTTAAATTATTAAGACAGTCCATTAGATTTTTTGTTTTTTTTTATGGAAAGGACAAGGCAAACGAGCGTTTGGATCACCTGATGGTAAATGACTACCGCCGCCCGCGGCCCCGTGCAACACCAGAGGAGTTACAGGTTCGTTGCCCGCCTTTAAGGTGGGTTGGGCTCCGGAGCCCGGCATTACCTGATGCGAAACGCAGTGGCATAAAGCCACTACTTCACGCCGGTTTTTAATGCTGGGGGTGGTAATGATCCAGTGGAATCTGCCCAGTCGCCTCTTACGACACCACCAGCACTAGGATTAAATAGACCCGATAAGGAAAATTCTTTTACAATTACACGATTAACGTGTAAAAAAGTACCAAAAAAACCTTATATCGCCTACGTTGTGGAAATTATTGACAATAGCGCAAAGTGATGTACTGCAATTTTATAGAAGACATCAATATCTAATATATATATTTATATTTTAGATGCCTATATATATATATATATATATATACTTTAGATATGTATATGTATGTATATAATTAATAGTTTTAAACTTTGCATACAAAGTTATCCCGTAAGTAGTATATAATTTTTTTCAATTATTGTTACCAGCATAGTGTATTGATACTAATGTGGTATCTATATTTTTATATATATATATTTATATTTTTTCTACCCTTAGTGTTTTTCAGGTGGAAAACATAGACACTTTTTTTATTTGATAAAATATTTTATTCACCATAAAAATGTTGGTAGTTTTTATAATTCTAATATAATTAAACAACTTTCTAAAATGATCTTTCCTTGCATGTGTTGTAATAACTATGAGGAGCTATTAAACAAAACAATACATTCTCATTTTATAAATATATTGTATGTTATTACATTAAAACTAGCGGTCGCGGAGCAACTTCGCCTGCTTATTAGCACCCTTAGGGGTGAATTTTAAAAAAAAACCACGAAACGTGTTAATAAAAATAAATCAGCTTCACGCTGTATCCCGCACACTGCAGGGTAGGCAGAGGGAACGTAGTGAAAGACAATCCGTTCCCCACTTTCTGCCGAATTCCGGAGGCATTGCGTGTTAAGTGGCAGAACTCAACGCCGCACTTTGCCTCGACACCAGAGCGAAGAAATGGAAATATAAATTTAAGTAAATATTTCATCTCCTCGAGTGGGGATCGAACCCACAACCAGTCGGTTTACAGTCACACTTTGTGCCGCTGCGCCACGACCGGCCTCTGTTACTCTGTACGAAACGTGTTCATTACAATATTTTTAACAGTCTGAATTTAAGTTTTTATAAAATCGGTGGCGATTTAAAGATTTTTCCATATAAACTTTCAACCCAGTATTTGAATTCTTACGGGATGAATTCTAAAAACCATGAAACACGCGTTCAATGAAATATTTTAAAGAGTCTGACTTTCAAATTTTATAAAAATCGGTGCTGTTTTAAAAAAAAATTAATACAAACTTTCAAGTAATTCCCTGTATCGAAACAAACAAATAATTCACAAATGTGGTGAAGCCGCGAGTTGGTTGCTATAGTTTATAAAAGTTTATATTGGGTTTAGATGGATCACGTGGGGATATCAATACATTTTAATCATTGGCACGTAGGTACGTTACATTCATTTACAGTACATATATTTCTCAATATATATTTCTCAAGAGAACTTAATCAAAACTTTGTATATAAAAAAATAGATGAAATAATCAAGTTAAGGAAGTGCCAAATATGTTTTATGAATCAATCTTAATGTTATATTCAAAACAAATGAATACTTGAAACGTATTAATAAATTTAATTAATTTTATTAATACGTTTAATATAACGTTATAACGTTAAATATATTTACTTATTATAGTTAAAGAATAAAAAGTGTGAAGAGGAATGTGTGATTATCTATAGACTATATTATTCTACATAATATCATAAAACAACAGATTTAAACAGTACATATAAAGGTATCCTCCTACAGTATAATTATTTTCAACCAACATTTTTAAACTTTTAATTTTGAACATTTTGAATATTTTCGCGTCATTATGACGAAAAATTTAGACAAAATATTCAAATGTTTTTTTTATTTAAAAAAAAAATTATTAACGATAAGAATGTTGGTAGTTTCTCAAAAGGTATAAGAATTTAAAAAATGCCCGAAATATGCTCTCTTCGCAAGTGTTGTAATAATAATAATAATTCTATTCACTAAAAAATCACTATAGATATTATATAGTCAATTATATAATGTTTTTATCAGTACCACTTTAAATGAAACCATAGTTTTAACTATAAAAGCCTAATACAATTAAAAAGTACTATAAAAGCCTAATACAATTAAAAAAATGGAAGGAAAAAGTAATTTTTTCATACAAAGTAAATTTTAGGTATTATCGTTGATATTAAAATAAAACGCTATTTGTCATTAAAGACGCAAACATACGAGTCGTAGGTATTGGCGGCAAAGTTCAAAGTTGCTTAACTTTTAGTAATATTTTGTAGTAGTATGTGATTGCGTTATTGGTATCTGCATAGATGCGTAACTGCGTCACAGGAAATACAGGTTTAGATCCTACGTGTAAACTGCTGAGGTATCTTGATTAATTTCTTTAGGTATGGGTTTAATAAACTATTATATTTTTAATTATTTTTATATAATAATAGTTTATCCTATATACTCCCCGTAAAGGGTGCGCTGAAGCTTCCATTCTGTATGAATATTAAAGACCGTCGCGGCGTAGGGGCACAAAATTGTGCCAGTGACGTGACGTTATGGGTTCGATTCCCACTTGGAGGATTGAATTGAAATTTAATCATATATTCATTTCACGTCAGTCATATATCATACGCAGTATCTTAACACTTAAGTTCCCTCTATCTTCCCTGCTATAGGCTGGATACAGCGTGAATCTGGTTTTAATTTTGTGTGAACCGATTAAAATAAAACTAATACTAAATATTTAAAGGAAGTTAGCCAAATTACAAAACTGCACTTAAATCGGTTAAGCATCGCATCGATTATCGTGAACGCACAGATAAACAAACAAACTGATCAAGTTCTATTAAATATTTAAATGTCCATAATAATATTTTTTCTAATATATCTTCCACGTACAGACACCGATGAGTTAGGATTTTATTGTAAGTATCGATATAACTATAACTATATAGTTATAACTACAATTTATCCTAAAGACTCCATAAGGCAAAAGTTTAAAGATATTAATATATTGACAGTTGCATCTCTCTTATGGGAGGTACGAAAATGCCACCTAAGGTTTTAATAATTTTCACATTAGAAATCTCAAGTTCATTGCAAGCATACATTATAGGTATATTGAAACATAAATATAATTTTAGTGTATTAAGTAAATCATTCTGTGGTTAAAGCGTGCGAAGCCGCGAGCGGGTCGCTAGTATATTATATAATAGTTTGAAATCAGTCGAACTCAACGGTGCCGTTTGTCTTAACATAGAGCAGCGTTGAGTCACCAAAAGTGACTTTTATTTAAGCTTCAAGAAAAGCCATATAATATTGAAATCTTAATATAATTCGTATTTAATTTCGTTACAGAGGAATCATGAGAACTTTATATACACTTGATATATTAAATATCGATCCGACAACATCTGGCCACGAAAAATATGAACGTTCCATCACTCTCATATGTTTTTGAGATGGGTTTATTATAAAATTCAATATTTTTGAACGTAACTAAGTAGTTATGTATAATTTGTTTCAGATTTATTGATATTTTTTTATTTATTAAAATAGCTAATACATATATTTTAACGTTAAATGAAAAACTCAAATTCACTATTTTTTCCGCTTCCATGCTTCCTAGTCTTAATAGAGTCAGAGAGAAGGAACCTATATTTAAGATTAAAGGTCAGAAAAACTACATTTAGTTATGTATTATAAAAAGTAAAATAGTTTTATTTAATAAAAAAATAAAATCAGCTTCACGCTGTATCCCGCACACAGCAAGGTAGACAAAGGGAACCTAGTGTTAAGACACTCCTTTCCCGACCTTCTGCCGAATTCTGGAGGCATTGCGTGGCACCAGAACGAAGAAATGGAAATATAAATTTAAGTAAATATTTCATCTCCTCGAGTGGGAATCGAACCCATAACCAGTCGGTTTTACAGTTATATTTTGTGCCACTGCGCCTTAATGCTATATATATAGCAAAAATCACTTGATAATTTATTCATATTTAAAATATATTATGATGCAATATAAATTATAAGTAACTTACCGTAGGATTGGAATCAACTTTGCAATCTATTTGGAGTGTCTCTCCTCGTGCCGCGTACAGCGACACCGTCGTCGTAGCACATGTAGGGCTGTCTATAATTAAACTTATGTAATTTAGATCTCATTATAAATGTATGTTATGTGACCTAAAAATGAGAACCCTAGCTCATTGAATTTATATAAGGAATTATTTTGTTACAATGTTACGAAAACAAATTCCACTAAATGTAAAAAAAATATTTAATAAAAAAAAACCTTTACACAATATTATTGTTCTTTCTACTTATCTTGAATTTAAATTACAATCTTAAACAATATAAATATTAAAAAAGTATTACTTATTTAGCAAATCATATATAACATATATAGCCATAATTTGGATTTGAACCCGTTGCGCAGTGGTACGAGCTTCCCACTAAGTGGAGTGAATTATTTAATATTTCAATTTTCTCGCTCTAGCAACACGAACATACTGCGGCGTTAGGTTCCGCCTCTTATCACGCAATGCCTTCCGTCACCTTATCACGCAAAAAATATATATGGATTGGAACCCACAACCACTTTAAAGTATAAACTAGTTCACTTCTATATTCACATAATCACAGTATGGTAAAAGCGTAAACAGCAGCTCCATACTAATTTAACATTCATAAGCTTCCAAACGTCAATCGCACCATATTTGGTTACATAGACACGATCTATTTGCTAATCTTAAAATTTCGATATTGGTTTCCTTTGCATAAGTAACGGTTTTTGGTAAATCGTGAGAAATGAAGAAATCTTAATATGTATTTATTTTTGACTTTTGTAAGGTAAGGAGAATCGAGTATCATGTTTCGTTCTCCATCTTTTAGTTCATTGTAAAGGTATTGTGTGTTAGGTAACGGATTTAAAAACTGTGCTTACTAGAGCGGCGTGAAAAAAATATTTAAAATTTGATCATTCTTCCATATAGGATCGAACACACAACTATCGCCTGTACACTGAAACACTGCCTCACATCACCACCATGGCATAACAAAGACTATATTATAATTTCAAAACAGGCTTTACTCAACGCCGCGCTATGCCGAGTCGAGTGTGTCGGTGTCGAGACACCAGAGCGAAGAAATAAAAATATAAATTTAAATAAATATTTCAATTCCTCGAATCGGGATTGAATCCACAACCAGTGGTGATTACAATCATAATTTGTCTTGTGGTTTGCCTTTATGGTTTTAGTAATAAATTATTTGATTCCTCTTCTTCGTATTAGTATTAGTAGATACGCCTTAATAAAAAACCAAGCAAAATTTACTGAAGAACATAAAAAATTGTCAAAAGGTATAAATAATGTCTTTTTGCTTTTGTTGATTCTTTTTCAAAAAATGAATATGACAAAATTTATATGAGACCACCTATGTGGTGCCTAATTCAATAAAAAAAGAAATATCAAAATTGGACTACTCAGTAAAAAGACTACAAAAATATAAACATAAAAAATATATGCGCGGTACGTAGAACCTCGCTTGTTTTTGCGTAGCTTAATAAAAACTAAAGGACCCTTTGATATGTAGAATACGCGTTGCCATAGCAACATATAGGTCAACCAACGTCAATGATATAATTGCTAAATTATTTAATAATTTAAATTGTTTCTGTTAGCATAAGTTACTTATAGTGTAGTAATAGGTGTCACTGTAATGACGAGGACGTCATTTGATATTGGTTCCATTATCGATTGTATTAAGTGGCGGTAGTGTGCTGCGTCTTTTCCGGTGGACTTCCAATATAAGCACAAACGACACGGCACTCATGTTCTTTTACTTTTTAAGATTTTGTTGAGACAACTTGTCATTAGAATTAATATATAAATATTGTTACTATGTGAAGAACAAGGGTAAATAAAGTTATTGTAAAAGCTAGATTTTATGTCTGATTTGTTGGTTCGTCTGACATTTCTAAATGCATTATTTAAAAATATATTAATATTATATACTGTTTTATTATACTAAGTTTAGGTACGTCAAATGTCATACTAGTTCGTTCATTCAATGTTTGATAAATTATTTTTTATTTCACACTGCACACACGATAGGCAGAGTACCTGGGAACCTAATGTTATAACTGTCCCCATTAAGACACTTCCGTTGCCCAGTTTCTGCCGGATTTTGGAGGCATTGCGTGTTTATTGACAGAACTTAACGCCGCGCCTTGCCTCGACACCAGAGCGAAGAAATGGAAATATAAATTTAAGTAAATATTTCTTCTCCTCGAGTGAGAATCGCACCAACAACCAGTTGGTTTTACGGTCACACTTTGTGTCCCTGCACCACGACTGGCCTAATGAATATATAAAATATTAAATTTCCTCCATTATGAATCGAACCCACAACCTGTAGCGTTTAGTCACAAGCTTGTGACACTGCGCCGCGACTGGCCTCGTAGTTTTCCCTTTACGTATTTAAATATAGATACTTACACTTAACATTTAAATCCAATGGTTTACTGAATCCTTCGCCGAGTGTATTCCTTGCAACACATATGTAGGGTCCCGTCGCGTTTCTTGCAACATGTTGAAGTACTAGACTTTGATTGGCTACAACTATACCTTGAGCGCTGCGGACTCGGGAGCCCTAGGTATAAAATATAATTAGGTAGTTCGAAAAAAATATATATATTGTATTGTTATTATTAAATTACTTATTATGAATAATTTTTAATAGCTTAATAACAATGCCCTATAAAATGTATTTATTATTGTTATATATAGAGACGAAAATTAGGATCGAAAATTGGGTACCACCCAATTTTAGGTAGGAAACGAAGTGGTTTCCTCACTTATTTTGTTATATAGAACGGAAAACGTAAGACGCTTCTTTATTATACGTGCATTTGCAAATGTAAGGGGAGCCATCTAATGTTATAATGTAATAAACTCAAATGCTATTGCTCTTTTGATTTAGGATACTAGCTACCCCACGCGGCTTTGCCCTCTTGGACTATATGAATATTTGTTTATTACTATTAAAATGTAGTTAGGTAAAATTGACAGAATTTTTATACGGTTTTCAGTATAGATAACTGTATTAAAATATATATCATACATTTAATAAATAATATTTTTTTTTGTGATTTTATTAGATTTTGCTCGCAAAAAATGTCTCCTCGATAGAGAGGAAGTACGACAGAATAAACTGAATTTTTGCCTCATACTCGTAAAGTGTAATTACGTATAAGGGAATGTGGATAGTATGTAGTTGTTGATGGGTTAGGGAGTGTAGGGGGATAGGATTTTCCCTTTTATATACTTAAATATAGCTTCAATCTCTAAATATTTTTCCTAAGAGTATGAAAATAAAACCTCGATTTGGTACGAATTACCAACTCTTTCTTGTCATTATAATACAAGTATCGATGTAATATTGTACTATAAATGGATATTATTTATTGACACTAGATAGACATTGAATGATTAAATTGTAAATCTGATTACATAACAGAGTATTGAATTGATGTGATTGATTAATTTATATGATTAATCAGCTTCACGCTGTTTCCCGCACACATCAGGGTAGCAGAGATTCTGCCGAATTCTGGAGGTATTACGTGTTGAGTGGCAGAACTCAACGCCGTGCTCAGCCTCGACACCAGAACGAAGAAATGGAAATATAAATTTAAGTGAATATTTCACCTCCTCGAGTGGAAATTGAACCCACAACCAGTCGGTTTTACAGTCATACTTCGTGCCGCTGCGCCACGACTGGCCTCAGTAATTTATATGATTAATTTATATATAATCACTTTGACACAGTTAATATGTACGTAACATCTTCTTGAAAAAGTTATGAATACCTATCTTTTTACGAGGAATAATTAAAGGACTTTGTTTTTTCACATAGCAGGGAATGCAGAGAGAACCTAGTGTCAAAACACGCTAAACTAGAATTTCTAATATTAAACAAATAATATTGTACAAATATCCGTATAGTTGAAGCAGGCGAAGCCGCGTGAGTGCAATTAGTATAACAATAATTGTAAATCAAACTTAAATACAACTTTTGACCTCTTTTTTCACGTTATAACATTTAGTATCTCCCCTTACATTAAAATAAAGAAGTGTCTTATCACTAGACGTGAACTTTGTGGTTTAAAATTATTTTATACATTCATTTTATGGTGTTTTGCAGGCTGCAATTGCATATTGAATGTAGCAAAGTAAATGAGGGAAGCCGAGTGTTTTACAACAATCAGTTTTCTACGCACCGCCCAATTTTCACGCCGGACGGAACTCAACGCCGCGGTTTGCCTACCAGAGCGGGAAAATGTAAATAATTAAATATAAACATTCTCTCGAGTTGGGATCGAAATCACAACCAACACGGTTACAGTCAATATCCCATTGCGACAGGGGGCCTTAATTAAAATCATAAATTTTATTACGATTTATTCGAAAAAATAATAATAAAATCTATCGCGAGATTTTGATAGTCAGATGGATGGATACACAAAATTATATAACAGAACAAAACCAATACCTTTTCGTTCGTTCAACCGACTTTAAAAAAAAACGAAGTATCCTATCGCACAATAGCCTAAGTGTCATTGCAACTTTTACTGTTTCGCATACAAACAATGGATATTCATGCAATATTGGTATTAAAAAAAGGAATAAGAAATATTCTCCAATAGCCGAGTGGTACGCGAAAAGTCAAAAAGTTTCGTCGTATTGAAAAATTTAACTAGAAGATAACTTCTTGTTTTCTATATGACTGAAAGTATTAAAAATACTAACAAAGATAGTCTGTGTTTTGGTTTTACATACAATAGTATTTGGTACCAACAATTGGTTATTTATTTTCTATTGAATAAAAAAACTTAGTTGTAGAGCCTAACATGAAATATAATGGTAAAAGCTTCACGCTGTATCCTTATATAGCAGAGCAGGTAGAGGGAACCTAGTTTTAAGACACTCCGTTCCTCACTTTCCGCCGCATTTTTAGACGGACATGCAACAATGTAATCTATCTCATCTATTACATTATTGTTCCTTCGGTCATATAAAAAATTACAAAAATATCTTAATAGTCTTAAATTTATATCAAAATTTATAGAAAAAAAAATATCTAAATAACAATAATACTTGCATTATGAGTAAAATACACCTGAGTGTGCCAAGGGTTGGCTCGCACCATACAGTCCAAGTACACGTCAGACCCTTCCACTACTTTATCCGCGTTTAAATTGGCACCTAACTCTAGTTTGAGTACTGGTAAATCTGAAAAAAAAAATCTATTAAATTTTTACTTTTTTTTTTCAGGTTCACGCTATATCCTGCATATAGAAGGATAGGCAGAGGGAACTAAACTCGGCGCTTTATGTTACCAAAGCGTAGAAATAAAAACACTTAATTCCCTCGAGTGGAATCGACTCCACAACCGTCGCGTTTACAGTCACATCCTTGTGCCACCGGATCACGACAGTCTCTATAAAAATTAATTAAAACAAATTATACAAGACTTACGCTGTATTTCCAATTTAAATCCATCTTCCTGTATAGAACGTGGAAAAGCTGGCTGATCGGCCTTACACGATAGCACCCTACCAGCGTCTTCGATAGTGGGCACGAAAGTTAAGGTACTTTGCGTTAAGTTACCATCTAGTGAAGTTTGCTGAAATAAACTTAATTTTATGCATATAATAATATAAGATTTTAGAGTGAGCACTGCACTACTTCTCATAGACCTAGAGAGCCGAAATTCGGTACAGGTGTATGTATAGTTCCGTTAAACCATCATCAGCCCGATGACTTGTACACACACGTAATTACTCTTAAAGAACGTTCAACGATCGATCACATAAAATCTTATTGTATGAGTTAAAACATTGCAGTAAGAAACCTTTAAATGGGCTTGGCTTAGCTTTACCTAAAGATTTCATTAGTAGAGAAACACGTAAACTCATCGAGACTTGACTGATTTTGTACAGAATATTTTTGATGGGATTTTTTCCTTACACAACTATTATTTATCAATAGTTATTTATAGTTATTCAAGGTTTTTTAAGGCCGTTATGGCGCAGGGGCAGAATGTAGGCAGATGAAAATATTTTTAGATCTATTGAGGTTATAAAATTCCGAAAAAAATTAACGTGAACTTACAACATTCTTAACACTATTCAGTTTAGTGCCACTCTTCCACCACGATATTGTCGGCGTTGGTCTTCCTCCGACTGAAGTGCATACTAGCTCGGAAGGTCGGTCTGCCACTAGCACTCGTGGGCCACCTTGCAATTGAACGTATAATGGAGGCACTGGGGACAAAATGGATTTATTTAAATCAAATTTTAGGATTCAATTGTGATTTAGATAGTGATTTATCACTATTTCTCGAGACCTTAATGTTGGATAATAGTAAGACACAGGTGACAGACTTCAAAAACCATTAGTGAGGCGCGTCTTTCTGGATGACACTATCTTTAAAATACTTAGGTACAAATATTTGAATCTCCAACCAAAGCAAAAATCGTTGATACCACAAAAAAATACTTTAAAATCTTACCAACGGAACTGTTTAAGTCTCATAAAAGCCCACCAATTATCCCATACAAACTATACATACATTTAGGCAGGTATATGTAATGGTCCTTGACACTATATCATTCCCTTGCCTCGATCCCGAATGTTCGTCATTCCCCAGCTCTAATTAAGTTTCATTGCAATTTCATTTACACTCAGCGTGTTGGGATGACTCTATTGAATTTCCAATTAACTTTGCCGTTTCAATTTGATTGATGTTATGTTAATGAATGGGTTTTTTATGCTTAGTAACTAAAGGGATTCAATTATTCTTTTCCATTTATTAAATTTAGTTAGTAAGTTCGATTTCATATTTGTGTCTTAGCGACCGATTCTCTCTCTGTGTGAAAGTAAAAGTGATTTATTCAATGGCAAATAGTTCTATTCAAAATAATAAGTTACAAGCTTTTTTTATGATGTTAAATGATTAACCACCTGTTGAATAAAGTTAATAACTCAAACGTGAGAAGATCCGGCGCAAGAGACTCAGTTTTTGTTTAGATTGCTATAACTATTTTAATTTGCTATAACTCGTGATGCAATTAAGACATGCTTTACTAAGCACAATTTACTAAAAAACTCAAAAGTTTACTAAAGTAAGCTAAAGAGTTTACTAAAAAACACAAAAGTTTCGGTACTAATGCCATTAGAAGATTTTTTACCTTTATCCTTAATGATCAGCAAGTTGAAGGTGAAATGACACGTTCATAGTTGCAAGATCTCTTTACCTTTTTTTCTCTACTACTTTAAATTATTCTACATTAATGAAAAGAAAAAAAACAAAATCATGTATTTTTAAATTTTCCTCTTATTATATATAATAACATTGCAAATTACCCACCTCCATTTCTTACTTCATACGAAAAAAATATTTATATTTAATTACAGCAATTCCTTTCCACTTAACTCTCATCAAGTGTTTCAGGAAGCTGTCTTTTAAACCATCATTAAAAGACCCTTTGTAACAGGCACACGTAATATCAAGGATGAAACTTGAAAGTAAAATTAAAAATAAATTATGATACACTTATACTTATATTTTATGCTATATTAAATAAGCTATGGAAAATAGCTATTTAAAAATATTGCACACATCATGGAATACAAAAATATTAAGAGTCGGTGAAAAGACATGCAATATATTTTTTTTCTAGCATTTTATTGCGCATTTATTATTTATGTATTTTTTTTGGACGGTCAATATCTGGATAGTGGGAGAATTGCCATACTATAAAATACTCGGAAACTACCTCATCTATTACCTATATTAGTTTTTTACTACCAATCATCTTATATAATTTATATAAGTCGAAACGAGCTTTAATAAATCACATTTATATTCAAAACGTAACCTACATCTTAGACTAAATCGAAATAAGCCCGAATTTAAATTTCGAGGGTAATTTTTCATGGTTTCACAGAGATGACGACAGCGGAATATTTCTTGGGAATAAAATAAATTTGATCTTGGTAATGGGTAGGAATGAGAAACGTGAGTTATAAAGTCATTTGTGACATAATAATTTCTTGTTTCTTTATGTGTCGAATTTTGCTTAGCCAAAAAAAAAAAGAGTATTTCCACTTCTCACTCATTTGGGTCTTCGTGGATTGCAAACCCCAAGGACACTAAGTCCAAATAAGAATAATATAAATGTACAATTTTTTTCTATAAAAAAAGTACCCGCATTAATGGAAAGAAAAATATATTAAATAGGTTTTTTTTCGTTTTAATGAATAAAAAAAGCGTACAATCAAAACTTAAACAACTTCAACAAGAAATATAATATTTCTCTCGACTGACTCGGAAACATGCAAATAAGTGACGATTGTTTTTAATAGAAAATATTTACTAATTTTAAATTTAAGATAAAGATAATGGTACCATAGTTTTTAACCAATCAAAGGAAAAAATAAGTTTTTGCATATTATTTCCTCATCTATCATTTATATAGACAATCTAATCTTTCTTTTATCCTTACTTCTATCTTTTATCCTCCTTAGTAAAAAACACATATCGAAATTGAATTGACTACCATAACAAATATTATAGGTATATTTTTATTTTTTTTTTGTGTTAGGCCAAACTTAAGAAAAAAAAATAAACTTTTTGGTAGAAAAATCAAAGAAAACTTGAACAACAAAAAATATACGTTTTCTAAAAAAAAATTCTTACATTACGTACAGTATATTCAAAATAACAATATCTAAATACATTTATTTTCATCTTAAGTCACGCTTAATACTACGCCTACTAATGGATTTATCTTGTCGATGCTGATGAGGTTCTAATGAATCAATGAAGCCATCAATAAGACTTGCTTATTAATGCTGTTAGGATTTTGTACCTAATAAATATTCTATGTATTGATTGTTTTATAGTTGTTTTGGTAGTAGTCAAAGTGAAATATTGTAAATATTGTTCAAAATTAAAAGTTATATGCTTCAGTTTTTAAACGTGAACTAATTTACTATCGGTTTAATATGATTATATTTCAGCCATGTGATCCCGGCCTAGAATAGGATCATCCTGGTACTGGTGGTGTCGTAAGAGGCGACTAAAGTATGTGTGGTAGAGTCACGTCGCCAGCAATGGCAACACGCATGGGCAGACTGGACCGGATCATTACCACCCCCGGCATGTAAGACCGGCGTGAAGTAGTGGCTTTATGCCACTGCGTTTCGCATCAGGTAATGCCGGGCCCCGGCGCCCAACCCATCTTAAAGGCCGGCAACGCACCTGTAACTCCTCTGGGGTTGCACGGGGTCGAGGGCGGTAGTCACTTAACAACAGGTGACCCGTACGCTCGTTTGCCGTGTCTTTTCCATAAAAAAAAATGAATAATGCCTCAGGTCTAAGAAAAAACGACGCATCGGTGTTTTTTAACCGAATTCTGTTCAATTCGACGGTTTTTTCTTTTGTTTGTTACTTCATAACTTTTGACTGGGTGAATCGATTTTGATGATGTTTTGGAAATAAGGTCGATTGTTTTTATAGACATAAATATATAATTATGTCAATTGTTATATATAAACCTTGATTGATGGAATTATTAACCAACATAAATATGGAATAATACAAATATTCTAATTCTATTATTCATCTATTATTCATAATTTTTCATAGATAATAATATTTATTGAAACAAAAAGAATAACTTACGGTTAACGTCGATTGAAAGGGTCTTCGATAGCGGTGTTATTGAAGGATCCGTCACAGCCTGTTAAAGAAAAAACAAGGAAAATTACTTATAATAATCTTTTTTTTAAGACAGAAATGATTAACATTTTTTATCTTCAATATCTTCCAAATACAAAGGAGTAGGAAAAGGAAAAATAAAGCAACGTCTTTCCAAGCAAATGTTAGAAACATCTACATTTTCTTAGCTTCATGCTACATCCCGCAGATAGCATTAGCAGTATAGTGTCAATAACAGTTATAAAGGATAAAATACTTTATATTGGTATATTTTTGGGATTTATGAACCGATTGAAATGGCCAAATGGCCAAAATAAAATAATTAAAACTGCATCTAAATAGGCTCAGCCATTTGTGAGATTAGTTTACACAAACGCAAAGACAAATAGATAAATAGACAAATAGATAAAAAGACACAAAAATAAAAAATCTTTACTTTGGGTTTTGTTACATTCATAACTACCTCTAAATAAAAGATTTTCTCGTATACCTTCAAGTTACAATTTTATGACATATCATTCCCTCGAGTGGGAATCGACGCCACAACCGTCGCGTTTACGGACACGCTATTCATATAAATTATAGCTAAAAATATTCAATTAAAAAGGTTCTTAACTCACAAGCGGCGACCCTAAGTTGATTAATTTGTTTATATGAACAGCAATGCATCATTGAAATTACAGATAAATTTCTATAGTAGTTACGCGAATAATTATTTAACAAGATGTGATATGATACTAGTTGTAGGAATAGCAATGTATTTTCACGTTGTTTTGTTTTGTGATTAGAGAATAAAAATGAACTAACAGTTATAAATTAATGAATGTAATATTTTTTGGGTTCCGTACCTCGAAAGGAAAAAAACGTAATCCTTATAGGATTCACTTTACTTTATCCGTCCGTCTATCCGTCTGTGTCAAGAACCTTTTCTCAGGAACAAATATTACCACCAATTTTAATTTCGAATCCCCCATACCTACTCTAGCAATGGGAAGGCGAAGTATAAAAAACTTTTTTGGAAAAGGAGAGCAAGAAGTGATATTTTAGTAGATTATCTCTTCAAAATAAATAGTATAAACTAAAAGGAATTAAGAAAAATAGAAAGGTAAATCTCTATTCCATTGTACATTTTACCGTTTCCATTAAATTCTCGATTCGTTCAAATGTTTTCTTTTGCAATAATAGTCTATCACTGTTTTGTTTACGTTGAATCATTCACTAAACGTGATTTGTTTTAAGTGTAAAAGAGTCCTTTGTTATTCGTCCATCGTAAATGCCGTATATAACACCTGTACTACTAAAAATGTATAAAAAAAATATTCAAAAGCAATGTTATTTCACGTTGAAGGGGCTGTAGTGGCGCAGTGAGACAGTGTTTGTTTATAAATGGTTGTCCGTTCGATTCCCACTTGAAGGAATAAGTCAAGAGTATATTTAATAAAGTCTATTTCCCCCCTGGTAAACAATGAGCGGCGTTGAGTTCCGCTACTGTATACATAATGTAGAAAATTGGGCGATAGAGATGTGAGGAACAGAATGATCAAAAGCCTAATTTCAGCTGAGTTACAATTTGTCGATCGTATTATTTAAGCTCATCTATAACATACTAACCTGACAAGTTACGATTCCAGCGAGATCCGCCCTTTGTAGCACGAAGGAGGTTGTAGCTCTTGATTCAGAATTTGCTAGTAACGCGTGTGCTTTCCACCAGGATATTCTGGCTGGCGGTCGACCTGGTTGACAATTGGTATAGAAATAAAGGTAATTTTTAAAAATATTGCATATTATTTTGTATCTATATAAGTATGTATTATAAATATGATTACATTGTTGAACCCTACGTTTAATATAATAAATTAAAGCAGTTTGTAAATGTCGAATTCAAAAATAGCAACATAAATAAGTTGTAATCAGCATATAAGAATTTCGACGTAGCTTGATGAGAACGTATGGCTTAGCTGGTCAGAGCGTTTGGACGGTGTCAAAGAGATACGAGTTAAAATCTCTCTTTATTAAAATTTTCATTTGTTTTCTATAAACAAATGAAAATTAAAAAAAAATTCGTTCCTAAGTGTGGAATAACACTTTAAAAATGTAAAAAAATATAAATTTTTAATGTGAAGGTATAACATAAACATCTATATAATATATGAATATATTATTTTCACGCTGTCTTCCACATATAGAATAGAACCAAATCAATCTTATATTTTAGTTATTTTTTAGTCAATTCATTAAATTTATATAAACAATACTCAAAAGTACATAATGTATAAAATTTTACTCCAATAAAACCAACATTTGATATACCTAACCCCAGCCAGCACTTACTATAACACAGTTTTCTATATACATAGCCTTGTTTTACACCTCATTAACTGTCCACCCTTCATGTGTAGGAACAATAGCAAAACTACTTCTACATACAACTATAACAAAATAGCGATTTTGACCCCTACTACAGTACGGTTGACGAGTTTTGGTTGGTTGAATCTTCCTTGAAGTTACTTCAAGACAGCGATATTTGACTTTAGGATTTATCTAACTTTTGGATTATTTTTTTCCAAGTCAACCCCTAACTTCAGGGTTAAGGCTTCAGGTTCGACCACGACTCGTTGACCGTACTGTATGTTAAAGTTTATGTTCTAACGTTTGGCCTTAGATCCTCTAGGGCTTCAGAGGGTTGAAATTATTTATTGTTCCCTAGAAATTTAATAAAATGACCAAATTATGTATGAATTATGTTTCAAAATTTAATTAAGTAGCCAAATGAATTGTTGTTTCGAATTAGGAAATTAATAATTAAGCAGAAAAAATATAGTGACACAACACTACAATATCCATTTTTATTACCTATAGCTTTACGCTTTATCCTAAAGAGGCTGCCAAAACTCAAGACATTACGTATTATTTTGCGTACTTCAACGCCACGCTTCCGTCTTACAAGGGGAATTTTAACCTTTTCAACTAAAGATAGCTGGCCAGAAATAATAATCTTACAGCATTAATGTTAAGTAAATTGAAAAATATATATACTAGTAATATTTCTTACACTAGCCAGCTACGTGATCTTACATCAATCTAACCATTTCAGACATTTCAATTTGCAGTATTGCAAACTGAGTTATTACTTTACTACTGATTTCAACTAGTGACAAATACAATTCAATTTCGGAAATTTATTCTCATGAAAATTGTTAAAAAAAAGTTCTAAATATTCTTTATTTAAATAGGCGATTATAAACACTTTTAAATTGTTTGTTTTTAGATTTTCGTATTCAAAGTGTAAAACGAGAACCTATTGCTAAGACTTCATTGTCCGTATGTCTATCACCAGACTGTATCTCATGAACAGTAATAGACGGTTGAAATTTTCACACATACCTCTGTTGCCGCTATAAAAAAAGCACTAAAAACAGAATATAATAATAATATCTTTTGCTAGTTATTGATAATAGTACAGAACCCTTCATGTTAAAATCAGACTCGCACTTGTACTGCTAAAAGTTTTTTTTGTATAATAGATTAAAAGGTTTTTTTAAACATTTTTAAAGTGTTAATCCACACTTAGGAAAGATAAATACTTAATTAGAAAACGTATAATTGAGCCATACGTTCCGTATAGAACGTATGGCTCAGTGGTCAGAGCGCCTGGTCGGTTTCCAGGAGACGCGGGTTCGAGTCCCGCTACGTTCAATTTTTTATACGTTTTCTAATTAAGTATAAATTAAAAGGTTAATATATATTTTTTCTTGTTAAAGTTTTTTTTTTTTTTTTTTATGGAAAAGGACAAGGCAAACGAGCGTTCGGGTCACCTGATGGTAAGTGATTACCGCCGCCCACGGCCCCGTGCAACACCAGAGGAGCTACAGGTGCGTTGCCGGCCTTTAAGGTGGAGATAGACGCGCTTTTTGAAGATACCCATGTCGTATCGACCTGGAAACACTGCCGCGGGTACGCCATTCCACAGTTCCGTGGCACGTGGAAGGAAGTTCCTACGAAACCGCACAGTAGTAGATTGCCACGTATCCAGGTGGTGTGGATGGTATTTTAACTTGTGACGTACTGTGCGGTTAGAAAATTCGGCGGCAGGTAACAGGTCAAACAGTTCTTCAGAACACTCCCCATGATAAATGCGGTAGAGAACGCACAACGAGGAGACGTCTCTACGCAAAGCCAAGGTGTCAAGCCTTTCACAGATCATTGGGTCCCCAATGATTCGAATGGATCTCCGTTGTATGCGATCAAATGGTTCAAGCTGATACTGGGGTGCACCGGCCCAGAGATGAGAACAGTACTCCATATGAGGCCGAACCTGGGCCCTATATAGGGCCAATCGGTGTTTTGGCGTGAAGTACCGTCTCGCTCTGTTGATGACCCCCAGTTTCTTCGAGGCCAACTTGGCCTTGCTTTCCAGATGATCGCGATACTGGCAGTCACTCGAAACATTAAGGCCCAATATACTGATACTGGGCGCGGCTGTAAGGGGAGTGTTTTGAAAGACTGGTGATACGATAAATGGGATTTTTTTGTGGTTAACGCGCAAACTTGTGTCTTCAGGGGGTTAAACTGAACTAAGTTCTTTTCACCCCATGAGGAAACATTGTCGAGGGACGCCTCAACAGAAGACACAAGTTTATTTCGGCACTGTTCAGCGTTTTCCCGAGAAAGACTTGCTCGGCCGGAATAAACAACGTCCACCGTGCTGTCATCTGCATAGCAATGAATGCTAGAATTCTCTAACATGTCATTGATATGCAGAAGAAACAGCGTAGGGGACAGCACGCAGCCTTGGGGAACGCCAGCGTTCACGGGCATATGTTTCGAGCAAAAACCGTCGACAGCGACCCTGATGCTGCGCCCAGTGAGAAAGCTGGCGATCCACTTGCATAAATTCTCGGGAAGCCCATAGGATGGAAGTTTAGCCAGGAGCGCCCTATGCCACACTCGATCAAAGGCCTTTGCCATGTCCAAACCAACTGCCAGGCCCTCCCCCTTGCTTTCAATAGCCGCAGCCCAACGGTGGGTTAGGTAAACCAGAAGATCACCGGTTGAGCGACCATGGCGGAAACCATATTGTCGGTCATTAATCAATCGGTGATCCTCTAGATAGACCAAGAGCTGGCTATTAATAATGCTCTCCATGACTTTTGAGAGCAAGGAGGTGATAGCAATAGGCCTGTAGTTGGATGGATCGGACCCATCGCCTTTCTTTGGGATCGGGTGGATAAGAGCGCTCTTCCATGAGTCTGGGACTACGCCGACTGAGTAGGAGTGCCGAAACAAACGCGTTAGCACCGGTGTCAGCTCAGGAGCACAAGAACGGAGCACTAAGGGAGAGATGCCATCTGGCCCGCTCGACTTGTGGATGTCCAAAGAGAACAGAGCTCGCCTAACAGCTGTTTGGTTAAACTTAACCTCAGGCATTGAGCTCTGGCACCGCGGGATGGTCGGCGGCGTCGTTCCTTGGTCATCCAAAGTCGAGTTTGAGGCAAAGAGAGCGCCCAGGAGATCGGCTTTCTCTTTTGCCGTATGGACCAAGATGTCATTTCCCGTGCGTAATGGCGGAAGCGAAGGCTGGCTAAAGTTGCCAAGAGCCGCCTTTGAGAGCGCCCAGAACTGATGAGTTCCGGACGGGTAGCTCTCAAGCTTCTCGCCAATTTTGGCGATATGCTCGGACCTTGCTCTGGCTATTTGCCGCTTAAAGAACCTAGAGGCTCGATTATACTTTCTTTTTGAGGTTTTCACCTCCGGATCCTTAGTAACCAGTGCCTCAGCCCAGATTTGATATGCCTCGCGCTTGCTAGAGGCAGCAAGCTTACAAGACGTATCAAACCAAGGCTGTGACTTGCCACCGATTGGCACCACAGTGCTAGGAATATAAAGTTCCATGCCCTGTAGAACCACGTCGGCAACAGCAGCGGCACAGGTACTAGGATCATCAGAAGAGAAGCAAACCTGGCCCCCAGGGATAAGATGAGTAAAAAGTACGCATCCCATCCCAATCTGCTGACTTGTAGTGCCAGACGCGACGAGTTGCGGGTGATCTGCAGCTGCTGCGCTTAATGGGCACGACACTCCGTACCAGGCAGTGGTCAGAAGACCCCAAAGGGGCATCGACGACAACCTGGTACTGTTCCGGATGTGAAGTCAGCAGAAGGTCCAATAAAGAGGCATTGTGATTGTCCACGTCCGGGAGTCGCGTAGGCGACTCAACCAATTGGGACAATCCGTTCGCCGTAGCAAGGTCAAATGCAGCCCTCCCCGCGTGGTCGGTGGTGCGTGATCTAAGCCAACTGGCATTGTGCGCATTAAAATCGCCAAGTATCACGACCTCAGCGGAGGGGATCTGTGAGAGCATATCGTCGATAGCCGATTGAATGTGCTCCATGAGCCGATCCGTTTCTGCATTACCACTGTGGGACCTGTAAAGGCATGCGTAGACTCGGGCACGATCGTCCGAGTCAACACGGAGCCAGATGGTAGACAGGTCCCGACCTTCAAAATGGGTAAGACGACGGAAACTTAGGTCCTCCCTTACGAACACAGCGACCCCGGCATGAGGCATAAAGTTGTGTTCTATTTTGTAGCCGGGGTATTGGAGATAGGCTGTGTCGCTCGGTCGGGCAATTTGAGTCTCCGTCAGGAATAACAAGGCCGGCCGTGCCGTCTCGAGATGGTGGTGGACGGCATTCAGGTTGGAATGTAGACCCCTGATATTGCAAAAGTCCACGTTGAGCGTGGAAGGGGTTGCCGTGGAGCGTACGTCTCGTTTGCCTTGTCTATAGCGCGGAACTGTGCCCTCCCCAGAATTCGAAGGGCAGCCTGAGTTTGAAGACTCAGGGAGGGATTCTCCAGCACCGGAGGAGCTGGTACCCTCCTGGGGTAGTTTGTCTTTGAGTGCCGCTATCATATTCCAGGGAGGGGTGGGGGTGGGCACCGGAGCCCGGCATTACCTGATGCGAAACGCAGTGGCATAAAGCCACTACTTAACGCCGGTTTTAAATGCCGGGGGTGGTAAAGATCCGGTCGAGTCTGCCCATGCGTGTTGCCATTGCTGGCGACGTGACTCTACCACACGTACTTTAGTCGCCTCTTACGACACCACCAGTACCAGGATGATCCTATTCTAAGCCGGGATCACACAGCAAGAATTTTTAAGTTAATTAAGTTTGTAACTTTACGTTTATCTACGAATGAATGGTCCCTTATGATTAAAATATATAGAAAATAATGACCCATCAATTACCTTTTCGGGTGTTACTCTTACTTTAGTTAAGTTAAATTTTTATTGCTTCACGCTGTTCCCTAATCTAATCCCTAATGTTGAGACAATACGTTTCCAGTTTTCGATCTAACTATCCAGTCATTGCGTATTGAATGACGAAACTCAATGTCGAACCTTGTATTTAGTACCAGAGCAAGAAAATGTATATATAATTACGCCGTCAAGTCGGAATAGAACCCACAACCGTCTTGTTACAGACGCGACGGCCTTAGTTACATAGTTGATAAAGTATAAATAATACGTAGCAGGATTTGAGCCCGCGCCTGTTGCCATATTAAGCTATATGTTTTCATTTTAGAAATTATAATTGCATTTTATATGTATGACGAACTTTTATAAACTCTTTTAAATACATTCATCTTTCGATTACATACACTTGAAAAGCTTGTGTAAGAAATTGTTATTTATCACTCAACTTACCTCCAATAGCTATACAAGTGAGGTTAACTTGGGCACCCTCGTTGTAAGGTCCAAGTACGGTGCCCTCAATCTCGTTTCCCGTTTGATCTATTAACATTAGCCGTTCCGGCGGTACTATTGAACAAAATACATAATATATGTATATATATATATATAGATATAAATAACAAGTATTTTATATTTTTACATATTTCTTATGTTATCGTTCCTAATTAGATTAGTAGGTCACTTGGTTTTCTTTTTTTTATTCGAGCGCATTTGCTTTTTTTAGCTTAACGCTGTACCCCGCACATAGCAGGGTAGGCAGAGGGAATCTGCAAACCTAGCATTAAGACAATCGGTTCCCGTTAAGACACTTGTGTTCCTCAGTTTCCGCCGAATTCCCAAGGCATTGCGTGTTGAGTGGCGGCACTCAACGCCGCGCTTTGCCTCTTTACCAGAGCGAGGAAATGAAAATATTAAATATTAAATATTTAATTTCCTCTAGTGGGAATCAAGCCCACATTCTCCGTGTATAGTCGCAAGCTTATGCTCATGCGCCACGATGCCTTGATCGTAATATTATAAAAGTTCTTTATGTGGAGAACGAAAATAACCTTAATCGGAATGGAGTGTCTTAGCACTAGGTTCCCTCTGCCTACTCTGCTTCTGTTGTTTTACTTCACGCTGTACCCAGCACATAGCAGAATGGGCATATAGAGGGCCTGGTGTTAAGACACTCCGTTCCCCACTTTCCGCTGAATTCTGGAGGCATTGCGTGTTGAGTGGCGGAATTAAACGCCGCACTTTGCTTCGCTACCAGAGCGAAGAAATGATAATATAAATTTAAATAATTTGAAAATTAAAGATTGAGGATCGAACCAACAATCAGTTGATTTTACAGTAACATTTTGTGCCCCTGCGCCACCACTAGCCTTTTTATTAATATGTATAGATTTTATAGGGTTGATATGTCATCGCTTTCTTCTCATAATATAATGAAAGAGATAGCTTCAGAAATATAAATACTTACTTAATATAGTCAGATTTAGTCTTGTATTCTTAGTGGGTGATTTGATAAAGTCTACTCTACACCTGTACTGGCCGTTATCTTCGGGTCTACATAAAAACATATAAATAAAATTGTTTTATATTTGTATATTTTATATTTATATTTGTATTAAAATTTTATATTAAAGTTGTTTAAAATAAATGACTCCAATAAAATTTACTTTTTAAACCTCGAGGGTACAATGAAATGTAAATAATATATCCAAATAATATTGTTTAATAGCTCTTTAGTTAAGTCCTTATTTTGAACAATATTTTTTTGTTATTTTATGTAAAATAGCCTTAATTAATAGTTATTTAGAAAACGTATAAAAAATTTAACCCAGTATTTGAACCCGCGACTTGTGTTTTCTAATTAAGTATTTTTCTTTTCTAAGTCAGGAATAACAAAGATAATTACTTAGAATTAACGTTTGGCAGCTAGGTTAATGTTAGGAGAGCCCTTGCAAGGTTTCCAAAGATGCGCGGGTTCATATCCCGTTAACTTCACTTAACTTTTATACGGTTTCTCAATAAATATTATTAGTCTTAAATTAGTTAAACAAAAAAAGATTAAATAAGATTTTTTTAAGTAATATAAATAATAATATTTTTTAAATTTTATTTTTAAGTATTCTTAGATAAAGATATGCAATATTTTTACAGAACTACGTCACGCTTTTCTCTCTCTCGTTACTAGAAAAAGTAAATAAAATTCAAACGGGAATCGAACCCATAACTCGTTTAATTTCTGCATAATTATAATATTTACCTTAATTTCGTAATACGTAGTATAGCCGGATTCGTATTAGAACGAAAGGTCGCTCTAGTCGCCAAAGTCGAAGGGTCAGACCAGTGTGACGTCACGCCATCCCTTATGTCAAATCTATGGACAAAATCAATATCTATCTTAAGTATTTGTTTAAGTACTTGTAGATTAATATATTTGTATATACTACTATCATTTGTAAAAGAAATTGTCATATTGTATATTTAGATGTCTTCATACATATTTAGATTTTAATGTATATGATCTGTTTCTCTCTAACGCAACAAAATCAGCTTCACGCATTTTCCCGCCTAGCAGGGTAGACAGAGGGACTCCTCGGTTCGGAAATTCGGTGAAAGTGGACAATGGAAGTGTTTCATTGGATTCGAAGTGTCTTAACTCTAAAAATTAGCTTCACACTGTATCCCGCACACAGCAGGGTAGGCAGAGGGAACCTGGTGTTCGTTGTTCGTCCATTCCCCACTTTCTGCCGAATTTTGGAGGCATTGCGTGTTGAGTGGCAGAACTCAACGCCGCGCTTTGCCTCGACACCAGAGCGAAGAAATGGAAATATAAATTTAAGTAAATATTTCACCTTCTTGAGTGGGGATTGAACGTCTTAACTCTAGGTTCATAAATTTTCTTTGCCTTGCTATGTGTGAGATTCAGTTTGATCGATTTAGTGAAATAGAGTTTCCAGTTTTCTAGTTGACCCAAGTACATATATGGTTAACTTTATAATCTAAAGTTTTGTTCTTTAATTTCTAAAAAGTATTGATAATACAAGATATTACGTATCTATTGCTGATTACATTACATCAGTGTAAATAAAAGCTCCTATTCAAGTACACTGTGGTACAGTGTACATTTACTAGTTAACCACAAACGTATGATATAAAGATATTAATAATATCACGTTTTATAGAATAGTAGATCTTTTGTAAGAACATCAAATAAAGGAATAAACCGAAAGAAAAAATCTCGTATTATCTTCATTCTTCTCTTTCCACCTTAACGAGATGTCATATACTGAGGCCCGGGTCATCGCTGCGCTATGTCTTGCTAGAACGGTGAAATTAAAATAATATTTGGCGAAATTTAATTGACGACACTGCTTCACGACTTCCAAGCTCTTTCTGATCTGTTCTCAGTTTATGGCACTCAGAAGCGTTCAGTTGTGCGTTTAGTACTTCGCCAATATCACGTTATAGGAATCAGGTCAGCCAAGGTCACATAATACGAGAATACACCAGTTTTTCTTTTTTACTGTCTTTACAAATTTTCAAAATGACGGGTATAATAAACTAACATGTTCATCAACTGTCATCTCATCTCTCTAAGCACCAATTCCTCAGTCCTTTCCAATCCGAATTCCACCTGGGACACAGCACGACTACTGCACTAATTAAGATTTGCGATGATATTAGACTTATTATGATGATATTAGACCTAGTTAGATAATTTAAATAAGTCCTTTAAAACATGAAATTTTATGTAAATAAACAATCATAAAATTATTTTTAAACGCAGTTAAGGTGTTATGATGACCGCACATAGTCGCTCTTCATACTCATTCTAAAGGATTAAAGTTACCCGCTTCTCCTCCTCTCATACACTTTATAGGTGCAACACTCGTGTTACTTTACAGCGCACTTCCCTCGTCACTAACCCTCTAATTGACATTAATAGATCGTAAACCCGATCTTTTTTATTTGATAAGTTCTTATTTTTCTGAATAATATAATAATGAAAGGTAATAAGTTTGCTTTATTTATGGCTTATTCTTTAATAATTTTGTTTTCGCTTCACGCTTTATCCCTCACATAGCAGGGTAAACGGAGTCAATTTCCTCGCTCGGATAATGAGGCAGAGTGGGGCGTTGAGTTCCATAATAATAATATGATATATACATATTGATGCCATCGGGGAGCAGTGGAGAAGAGTGTGTGTGAGGTGGACAATGTGTGAGGACTACTCCCATTTCATTTGGAGAAGTGAATTCTTCAGATATGCACAGCCACAGAATGTATTGACACCACGATCTCCCTTTCCACGCCGCTGTAATTACAATCAATTATTTTTCCAATATCTATTTCTTTCCCTACTATAATAAATAAAACAAACTTACGTGTATATAGGCGTGTCATGGCCCTGTTTGTACCATATAACGAGCCCCATGCTGTCGCCACGAATTGCGGGCGTGACGTCACACGGCAGCTCCACTGCACTGTCCGTCGCTGCTTGAAACGATTCTACGTTGGCTGAAAAAGAAATAAACATTTTTAGCTTCAGTTTATTGAGATTGAGAGATTATTTATTATTGACTCAGGTGCACAAGCGTGACTGTAAAGGCGAAAGGTTGTGTGTGTTTTATTCCCATTCGAGGGTAAGTTGACAAGGCTTTGTGTTCCGACACTCAATATGCAATCCCTCCGGAGTGGGGAGTGGAATGCCTTAACGATAAGCTGAAAAAAAGTTTGTTTATACTGTAGCTGTGCTATAAAGAGTATGCTTGTTTAAACGCGCTAATCTAAGGAAGTACTGGTTTGAATTGGGAAAATATACTTATGTTGTCCATGTAATAGTCCATTTATCGAAAAAAGTTTTAATAATAGATTATATTACATCATGTCAATCGTTTTATTATAACCCACTGTACCTGCGGTGATATCCTATTATAGTTAGGCTGTATCGTGTATCATACGCAGCTCATAATAGTATTTCATTTATTTCCATTTGGCCAAATGGGAGATGCTATATTTATATATTTTTATTACCATTATTTAATACTTGTAATAATTTAGAAATATGACAATTTGGATATAAAAATTAAATTAAAATATATATATTTTTTTAATTAAATTAAAATATATAATAATATTCAAATTTTACGTTTTATCAGCAATGCTTTCATATAGAAAGGACCTTCAAAAGCTGCGGTCCTTTCATAATTGTTATTTTCATGACTACAACCAACTCGTATATCAAACAACGTTTTTTCTTAGTTTTTGATTCGAATCGTGCGACAGTCTCACAAGCAAAGTCGCAGACATAAACAACGTTGACGTTACGGAACTAGTGTACAAAGTGAATTTAGAGTACAGATTGCAAAGTTAACTTTCTACTTTGTTGATTCGAGGTAGTAGAACTGCAGTTGTAGGATTAACCTCTGGACAACATTTGTGTATGATGTCCATTAGGAGTTACTGATGCTAGTATTTGTGGTTTTAACTATTTAACTACGTATTAAATATGCCTATCAAATATATATTTGAGCTGGCGCATGGCGCACAAGCGTGCGACTGGAACGCGACAGGTTCTGGATTCGAATTCCTCTCAAGGAAATGAAATATTTAGTATCTTCATTACATGTCATTCTCGCTTTGGTAACGAGGCTTAACATTAGGTTCCCCAGGTTCCCGCTGCCATACAACGTTCAGGATACAGTGTGAAGATAAAAAAAAGTTATCTGATCAATAAAGTACCTACATACATACATTTATTTAATATCTAGTTAGCTATGAGAAAATATTGCTGTGGGAAATGTTAATCTCGTTTTAACTATGTTTGACGTTTTACGACTTCTTAATTCCGTGAACTTGTTAAAATTGTCCTTTAATATTCAAAATATTTTTCTTTTGAAAAAGTACGATAAATATTTCATTCTGTTGTTAAATTTGTTTCCTAGAGCCGGATACGAGTCATATTTATTGACACGGACGTGCAACACGCACGTTCATTTTCGTCTTTTTTTTTATCCAATCGTTATCGTGGTACACAGTTGCACAGCGGTCATAATATACTTAATGGTTGTGGGTTCATTCTCAAAAGAAGGTTCATTCTGAAAGTAAGCAGAGGTAAGCTAGTGCCATGACACTCCGGTCCCCATTTGCCGCAAAAATTTCGAGACATTGCATGTAGCATGGCTAAACTCAACGACGCACTTTTTACCAGAACGGGAAATGTAAATAATTTAAATCGATCCTCGATTGGGTATCGAACCCACAACTATCGCGGGCATCACTGCACCACGATGACTTTAAATATATGAAGGTATATTACTTCTTATTACAAGTATATCCAATGTCTGAAAGTATTCCTTAATTATAAATGTTGCACTAATAATATCTAAAAAATAAAAAACTTTTTATAAAAAAAAATATAAAAAAATTAAGGTAGCGGCCTAAATGAGATTTGTCAGATCAAGCCTTTTTTTAAGTTTAAACAAGTTTTTTTAAGCAAGCTATTTCCTGCACATGTCAGGATACGAAGGGGAACCTAGAAATATAGTGTCAAGACACTCTGTTCCCCACTCTCCGCCGAATTTATGAGACATTGCTTGTTAAAATCGGAACTCCACGCCGCTATTTGACTCGTTACCAGAGTGGTGAAATGAAAATATTAAATATTTAATTTCCTCGAGTGGGAATCTAATAATCCATTATCATTCCACAAACTATAGATACCTACTACATATTGTAACGACAAATAGCTATAAATTTATGATAAATAATTAATTTCAATATTGGTTACTCTAGTGTTTCTCTTGGAGAATGAATATCAAATTATATTGAGAATTCGCAATAAGCCAACTAGTATTGCCCACTTATTGGAAACCAATTTCTTTCAGAACAACTGTAAATTGGTTACTTAATAACATTGTTAAACGCTGTAATTTTAGTTTCACTATTAAAATTTTTATTACCAGTCCCGGCGCAGGAGCACAGTGTGACTGTAAAATCGACTGGTTGTGGGTTGGATCCCCACTTGAGGAAATAAATATTTACTTAATGTATATTTTCAATTCTTCGCTCTGGCGTCGAGGCATAGCGCGGCGTTGAATTCCGCTACTCCACACGCCATGCCTCCAGAACTCAAAGGAAAGTGGCGAACGGTGTGTCTTAATACCAGATTCCCTCTGCGTGAAGGTGAAGTTAATTTTCGTTCATAAATTCAATGAAAATTTAATAGTTTAGGCATCAAAAGGCCACAGCTTATTTGTCAAAAACAAAGCCCAGATTACCTTTTTGTCATATAATAGGGGCAATTTTATCAAATAAATGTTCTAAGAGGACAAGAAAACAATATTTAGAGCGGGGAATACAAAAATAATTCATTCCTCCTTGCTTTCCTTCCTTCAGCTTCAAGCGACACGTTCGACATGCTATAATTAAGAACTGAACTGAACTAATGAACGAATTAATCGAACTTCTTTCTAGAAAGCTTTCGCAGATGCTGCCTGAACTGATTGTACCACTGCCCCATGATGACAAAAAAAAACTGTAAAAATATAATAAATTTAAAGAAAAACAAAAATAATTCGATATCTTCCATTAATGGAGGTACCAAGCGTCCCGCGAGATCTTTCTGTCGTCCATTAAATTCTAAATAATAATTTATTTGTTAAAAGATTCCCATGAGATATATTGCATAAATAACTGTTAACAGAAATAAAGTTTATGTTTTACATTATTAAGCTAACTTTTTGTTTTATCTATATTTTTGTAACATTTATAAATATTGAAATAATTAATACTCCTCCATACACAATTAATGTTTACCTATAACTTAAATATAACTTAAAAATATTTTTTATGCGTTATAGAGTCGTTGGTACCTACTTTCTGTTGTTAATAGATAGCGTTATATGTGACTCTACCACACGTACTTTAGTCGCCCCTTACGACACCACCAGTACCAGCGAGAGAGATGCGATTACATTGAAATAAAAACTAAATCATACTCTGAGTTACTAACAAATTTTATGTATTAAAGTTGCTTAAATTTGTTTTGTACTTATAACGTGATACCTGTTCACATAAACAGACAAAAAACGTACAAAAATTTCAAAATGGAAATAGTTTCTGTTAGTTATCTTTTAAACCTAGCATTTTCTAAATATTTTCTATGTAGAGAAACGACTTTTCTACAAATTTATTATAAGTGTAGATTATGTCAATAAAGTGAGTCTCAAGCCTTCAACCGTCGTGTTTAATCTACTACCTCCCACACTCCACGATGACGACCTTAATTCTTTTATAGAATACCAAAAATAAATAACTCGCTATAAATAACAAAACTCAAATCAATTTCAAAATTCATCTCAATTAAGACCATTCTCCGAAAATAACAAACATAAATCAACTGTACAATAGCTAGTAGTTTCCTTTTACAGCATCCGCGTCAAAGGCATCTCGTTATTATATCGAGATAATGATGTGTTCGATGCTGCATCTTAATATAATAACTGCTAGTGTTAAGTATTACTTTGAGGATTTTGGAGAGCACTTTCGTATATTTATATGCTATTCATTGCCCATGATTGAGTGTATGTGTGTGTGGATTTTAAAATGTATAATGGAAACTTGTCTATTTTAAGAAATCTCTACTCAGTCATCTAGGGGCTGGAATCTAACACGACGTCCCGCAGTGGCATATGTGCGACTGTAAATGCAGCAGCAGGTGGCGGGTTTGATTTCCACTCGAGGAAATATTTCATACTTTCGTTTTCTGGCGTTCCGTCAAAAAACACGACGTTGGGTTCCGCTACTCAACACGTAATGCATCTAGAATTCGTTAGAAAGTAGGAAACGGAAGTGTCTTAATTGCAACGGAAGACCTTAACTCTAGGTTACCAGATGCCTTCTGCCACTATGTGCGGGATACAGCGTGAAGTTCTCTTAGTGCTTCCCTAAACTCTACATGCCAATTTTCTAAGTTCCTTGTCTGTCAGTTTCCTCAGTGACGGAAGTATTTTTGTATATCATACAGTCTACGTATAGAAAAATAGTCCAGGTCGCTCTTGGCGGGCCGGGCGGGAATATAACACGGTATTTTGTCAAATGTACACAAGGAAGCCAAAATGTTTAAAATATAAACATAACTTTAAATAGGAGGCCAGTCGTAGCGCAGCGGCACGAAGTGTGACTGCAAAACCGACTGGTTGTGGGTTTGATTGCCCACTCGAAGAGATGAAATATTTACTTAAATTTATATTTCCGTTTCGTCGCTCTGGTGCCGAGATAAAGCGCGGCGTTGAGTTCTGCCACTCAACACGCAATGCCTCCAGAATTCGGCAGAAAGTGGGGAACAGAGTGTCTAAAACACTAGGTTCCCTCTGCCTACCCTGCTGTGTGCGGGATACAACGTGAAACTGAACTTTATATTAATAGAATTTATATTAATAGAATTTGAACTCATAACATTATACGATATTGCTAAGGACAGCTACTATATTGAGTATCAAATAGTTTTAAAATCAACAGAATTGTCCGCTTTACATCATTTCGGGATCACATTGAAAACACCTGGCGCGGGACGTGTTTTGTTAATAGTGATGCGAGAGTGACACGATACATATTTCTTAATTATAAGTAGGTTTATAAGTATTTTTTATATAGAAATATATTTTTAATAGATTCCGCCACTGATCAATACATTAAAATGGGTTGAAGATACTACGCAGTGACTCCATTCTATGTCAGCAACATTTAAATTGATTAGAAAAAAAAACTAAAGTGCAAACAGTAAGAAACACCATTTTATATACTTCGACTTTATTACACAATAATTCACAAAAATAAAGAAAAAAAATGAAAAAAAAAACATACGCAAGCAAACTATGAACCAGATATGATATTAAAATAGACCTTCATATTTTGTTCAATTTAATAACATAGGATTTTCTCATATCTAGTAATAAGCAGGGATTGATTTCTCTACAACAAAAACAACGTTAAAAAAAAGTACTATGTAATTTAATGTAATCAGGCCGACAATCTAGTTTTCTAGGGAAGCGCCTGATTATACATATAGCAAATATGACCTGAGCTTGTATTTATATTTTTTATATTATATTAGTTATATAAATATAACGAATATATTATACTAGTTTTAAATATTTTTTAAACACTTTTAAAGTGTTAATCCACTCTTAGGAAATACTTATTTAGAAAACGTATAAAAATACTAACAACATAAATAAGTTGTAAAGAGCGTATAAGAATTTCGACGTAGCTTGGCGAGAACTTATGGCTCAGTGGTCAGAGCGCCTGGTCGGTTTCCAGGAGGCGCGGGTTCGAGTCCCGCTACGTTCAAATTTTTATACGTTTTCTAAATAAGTATTTATACTAGTTTATTGGTCTATTAAAACAAAACACGGTTTTAAATTTCAGCACTAAACCGCAGCAACTGTTAATTACGAAATATATTTTGAGCTAAAGACGAAGAGAAGAGAGGGAAAAGAGGACAGATGAGAGAAATTGGAAAAAGGGAGAATGGTATGATTGATCAATATATTAATATTAACCTACACAATACATAAATCAAAAATGAATAAATAAGAAGTACGAGAAAAAATATAAAAATATCGATATCAAAACCAAAACAACACTAAAGCAATCAACTTTAACGAACCAACAGCCATTCTTCAGGCAATGCTTAATTTTTATGAATATGCACATTTCGAAGATCTACAATGGTTAATAACATAGAATTTGCCTTTCATATTTTCACCTTACTGCTGTAGCAGGTTGTTTCAGATTTAATGACTCGCTTTGATTTTTTATTTTATCGACAATTTTTTTATATGGTTTTACTTATAACCTTATTATATTTTAGTTTAACAACTTAAAACCTGTTGGACCTGTTATCTGGTTTAAAAAGTCATGAGGTCCCAAGTTCGATTCCTACTGCTAGTTGATGTTAGGGCAAATTAAGGATAAATTTTCAAAGCTATGGAAGATTCATTTTCTCGTTCTATTTATTATACATAAATAGTAAAACTGAAATTGTACAGCTATTACGTCTAAAAAGGAAAGTAGGATAGGAAGGATATATGTAGGAAAGGAAGGTAGGATAGGAAGGATATATGTAACAAGCCGTGGCGTTGCAACTACCCCCGTATAGAAGCATACACATGCTTTTAAAATGGGCGGAAAACAGGAAAAATATGAGTGTTTTAAGTTTTAGCATTAGATTCTCTACACTAAATTCAATGTAGGGTAATATAAAGGTCTATTAGAGTCCCATAAAAATCGGTTCAGCTGTTCCGCAGAGTAATAGAAACACATCTGTCTTATGCAAGCGGGCAAAGCGCGGCGTTGAGTTTTGCCACTCAACACGCAATACGCCCAGAACTCGGCAGTAAGTGGGGAACAGAGTGTCTTAACACTAGGTTCCCTCTGTCTACCCTGCTGTGTGCGGGATACAGCGTGAATCTGATTTATTTATATTAGTACCTACTAGGCACCTACTGGACATTCTCTATAAATTACTAATTCAACATCGCGCTTTATGTTGCCGGATGGGAGAAATAAAACTCTTTCACTCCCATGAGTGGGAATCGAACCAACAATCATTGTTAAATATATAAGATATTTTTTCCCGATTTTAACACTACCATTCACAAATTTACTTTATGTGACTTGGCTCAGTTGGCTATTGAAAGGCCGTTAATAATATGAAATGTCGTATTCAACGGGCTTCTATTGTGTATAGGAATTGATTTAACTGCCGCCAAACCGAAGCATTGGAATTTGGAATAATGCACGACTCGCGTGTTGAGGCACTGAGTAAAGTCGTATAACCTATATTTGATAAATTTTTGGTATACCTATAATTTAATTTGTTTATTATTTTAATAATTATTTTTCTATGATATAAAACTAAAAAAGTTTATTTAATATTGAGCCAGTCGTGGCACAAGAACATGAGCGTGTGACTGTAAACGCTACAGGTTGTGGGTTTGATTCTCACTCGAGGATAATATTATATAAATTAACTATTTCATATTCATTTTTGAGCTCTGGTGTCAAGGCAAAGCGAGTCTTGAGTTATACTACTTACACACGTAACGCCTCCAGAATTCGGAGGAAAGTGGGGTGCGACGTTTCGTAATACTAGGTTCCCTCTAACTACCCTGCTACATGCAGGTTACTATGTGAAGCTCTAAAATTATATAAAATGGTTTTTTTTTTAAAAAAGCGAGATTGTGAGAATAAAACTCGTTCTTTTGCTAATTACTACTGCTACTGTTAAAAAAAAATTAAGTAAGTACTACAAAATAGTATTTTTTAAAATAAATTTTGTATGAGTTATGCCTTTTTGTACTGATGCTTTAAGTCGTTCAAAGCATTCGCGATATTATCGTCTTTAAATTACAAATTTTCGGAAAATCTTGATTTTACTCTTTCAAATTATATATTATAACTTTATGACCGCCGACCGGGCTTTGTATTTGATTAGTTATAAAAATAATAGAAACTTGGTTGAAATAGCAATTTTTATAGTAGAAGTAGTTATAGGGCTTTCGGTCAGTAGTGGCGTATGGGCTCAAACGTGCGACTGTAACTATGACAGATTGTGGGTTCGATTTCCACTCGAGGAAATGAAAGAATTTATTTCCATATGCTCGCTTCGGTAAGAAGGCGCCCGCGTTGAGTTCCGACACTCATCCCGCAATGCCTCAAAAATTCAACAGAAAGTGGAGAACGGAAGTATCTTGATAAGAACGGAGTGTCTTAAAACTAGGTTCCATCTGTCCTGCTATTGGCATTCAGCTATAAAAAAAATGGTCTCCACTATTCTATTGTTAGAGGACTGAAAAAAAAATATGTTTAATTATTATGTCGTGCAGTTGACATTGAATTTTTAATTAACTTGATATATACTGTATTGTAAAGCCATTGTGGCGTAGTAGGACAGCGTGTGACACATGACGGTGGTTGATCCGCTTTTAAAATTATTATTTGCTTTCCTTCACAGAAAAAAACGTGGAGTTTGGTAACGTCATCAAATAATGACTTGAAATTGACCGAAAGATGAGGAACGAAATATCTGAACAATACATTTTCTCTGCCTACCCTGCTTTATACTGAATCAATGGAGAAGTACGAGAGAGCAAAGTAGCCAGAGGGAAACTGGGAACCAAGTGTTACAAGGGAATCTGATAATCAAGTGTTCTCTATCACTCTAGACACTTTAGTTCCTCAACATTTTGAGTTGTTTGATACCAGAGCGGTGAAATAAAAAATATAATTTAATTGCTCCGAGTTCGAATCGAACCTACATCCGTTTACAATCGCACGCATATGTATATGACAACTTCAATATAAAAAAAATGTCCTCATTTCAAATTACTTTACAAGCAATGTATATTCAAATTAAACTAACAAACACTTAAACTCATATAAAAGAGCTAATAAGTGCATTAGTACCGTGGACGTAAAATGCAGAATACATTTTTAAATAGCATTCATTAGACTATGGTGCGATTAATTTAGTTAATTTAATTCAAGTTTAGTCTCCATTGTGGCGCTGTTGTTAAGAATCTCGGGAATTTACACATGGCAGTCGCTGGTTCAATGTCTAATTAGGATAATGTGTATATAATTATCGATTAGAATTATTTGGATAGGCGGAATTCAATATCTTCGTCGTTTATATTGTTACTAAAGAGAGAAATTATTTTCTTAAATTTTTAAAATTTTATCTCACATTTAGGGTTTTTAAAAAGTACAATATTTTCCTCGAGTGGCAATGGAACCCACAACCGTCACATTTAAAGTCGGAAACTGCCACTGCGCCACGATTGCCTAAAAAAGACATTTATAGTACAAAATATTATAATTATTATAAAATTGAGGCCAGTCGGCCACAAAGTGCGTCTGTAAAATTGACTGGTTGTCGGTTCGATTCCCATTTGAGGAAATGAAATATTTATTTAAATTTATATTTTCATTTCTCGTTTTGGTATCGAGGCAAAATGCGGTGTTGAGTTCCGCCACTCCACAATCAGAATTCGGCGGAATCTCGTGAACAGAGTATCTTAACACTAAGTTCCCTCTGCCTACACTGATGTGGGCGGGATACAGCGTGAAGCTTAAAAAAATATATTATAATTAAGATAATCCCTCAAAAAGATAAAGTTCAAGTATCAAAGACATACGTAGAAACCGTTCACACGGCACATTTTACACTCAATCGTTTTGAGCACGACACTAACTAAAACTTACCTATATATAGTGTACTTATCAGTAAATCGTCATAATATTGCGAGTGAATCAACTGTTAACACGCGTTGTAAGTATTGATAATGTTCTTTCCTTATCTATTTTGTTTACTATATTTTTTCTATTGAGATTTTGTTAGATGAGATTAGTTTTAGCACGCGGTTTTGCTTTAGATGGTGTTTACGGATTTTTTTGTATACAAAGGCCAGTCGTGGCGCAGCGGCACGAAGTGTGACTGTAAAAACGACTGGTTGTGGGTTCGATCCCCACTGAGGAGATAAAATATTTACTTGAATTTACATTTCCATTTCTTCGCTCTAGTGTCGAGGCAAAGCGCGGCGTTGAGTTCTGTCACATGCAATGTTTCGAATTGACGGGAAAACGGAATGCCCTGACACTAGGTTCTCACGGCTTACGCTTTACCGTAGGGATAAGTGGCGAGTGGCTGAGAGACTATGGGTTGTTATACGCTACTTGGGGAAATGATTCAATTAATTTACCCGCTCAGACCCATGAAGCGCTGCCGTGAATTAAACCACTCAACTTAGTATGTCAAATCGGCGGAAAATGCGTATGAGGTTATCTCATCTCATCGGAGTGTCTTAACACTAATATCATATATGCGAGACAAAATGTGCAACTACTACAAGAGGATTAGAACTCATAGCCTTAGTGTAAATTTTATTAGATAAAAGTGAGAAAAAGTTGAAGATCGGTCTTAATTTTTCTCAAAAAATATAAGAATTACTGGAAATTTTGTTTGTATCGAATATACCTTATATATTTTAAAGAAGTGAAGTGAAGTGTAAGAAAAGTTTGACTTCATAAGCGTAACGCGTTCAGTGTTGTGTGAAATAACATCTCACGTCGTCAAGTATTATGAAAAATACTCACAATATTTCAAGAATATTTTAAAAATATTATATATATTGTATTAATTATTGAATTGCATTAATAATATAAACTTGAGGCCGGTCTAGTATCACCTAGAATTTACCTAGAATTATATAAAAAATCAGCTTCACGCTGTGTCCCGCACACAGCAGGGTAGGCAGAGGGTACCTAGTGTTAAGACACTCCGTTCCCCACTTTCTGCGAATACGAATACTAGAGGCATTGTGTGTTGAGTGGCAGGACTCAACGCCTCGCTTAGCCTCGACACCAGTGCGAAGAAGTGGAAATATAAATTTAAGTAAATATTTCATCCCCTCGAGTGGGGATCGAACCCATAACCAGTCAGTTTTACAGTCACACTTTGTGCCACTGCGCCACGACTGGCATTTTATTTTATAAGCTCTTGTAAATTATATATACATGTTTATGTTGTAGTCCACGACTTTTATCTTACCAGAAAATGATAAAAATAATTTAAATATAATCAGTTCTCCCAATGGACATCGAACCCACAACCATCGCTTTGACAGTCAGACGCGGTCCCCCTACGCCACAGTAGGTCTAAAAACACTTATTTTACCAATAATAACTTAAATAAATAAATAACATTTGTGATAAATATAAAAGAAACCTAGAGATAGAGATCTACTTCTAAACTACTAAAAAAAATCAAAATTTCTAGTATTTCTATATAGTAAAACTAGGTTTTTTATGGTTGCAGACATAAGAAAATTATAACAAAATGTCGTGCAGCATTGGTGACAACGTTCCAAGTGATACTAAAGACAACCAATGCAAAAAATGCAAATGTGATAGCCAATAAAGGTGATAAAAAATGTGATAAGGCTGGATGTTACTGCATTGAAACTGAACGATCAACCGTGTCTGCGTTTGTCTTGACAAGAAAGGCAACATAATACGTTGCAAGGACTGTGAGTGTGAAGATTCTTGCAAGTGCAAGAAAGATGGCTGTTTCTGCATTCCCACGGACGACGCTAGCTGCATTTGCGTCTGTCGCGATGGTAAAGGCGGATTTAAGAAATGCACTGATTGTACTTGCACTTCTGAAGGAAGCAGTAAGAAATGTGACAAAGTTAGGTGCTTTTGCATTGAAACTGGTGGACAACCATGTGTCTGCGTTTGTCTCGATAAGAAAGGCAACATAATACGTTGCAACGACTGTGAGTGTCTAGATTCTTGCAAGTGCAAGAATGATGGCTGTTTCTGTATTCCCACGGACGACGCTAGCTGCATTTGCGTTTGTCGCGATGGTAAAGGCGGATTTAAGAAATGCATTGATTGTAATTGCATTGAATCATGTAAAGATGTTAAATGTAAATCGGAAAAATGTTGTTAAAATTTTAACAGTGCTTTCAGGTTTCGTTTATTGAATATAAAATATATATAATTACTCAATATAAATATAGAATTTACTTACGAACTATTCATATTTTAATATTCTTAACCATTTGAAATCTATATCGATAATTTTATTGTATTTTTCTTTATTTTATTTTATTACAATTAATTAAAGTAGAAAATAAGTATTTCTTTTTTTATTAATTTTATCTGCTCTTCAGCTTTGTACTCCTCAAAAATCATTAACAAAATTATTATTTTTTATTCCACACAGCTCTTACCCTATTATAATGAGACCTTAATACCATAAAAAAATACCATAAAAATGGAAAATTAACGTTAAGCAATCCCAAAAATGCCATTTTAATTTTAAAACATTAGCAAAGGGTTTTGTAAACGAATCGTATTAGAACTCGTTATACAAAATGGCCGGTTTTCATCGCAAACACAAACGCCATAATGAATATTGCAACTGAAACCGTCACGGCTGCAAAGTGGACGTGTTATTTGTTTTAATTACCTTAATTAATATGGGACGGAAGGTTTATATAGGGGCCATAATTTATATTTCTAATATCAAATGCCACAACCAAAGGTTGTTTCAGATTGATGTTTTGTATTTTTATATATATATATATATATATATATATATATATATATATATATATATATATATATATATAAGCAAAAAAAACTTTCTCTAGCTTGGAAATCGAACCCACAAAGTTTAGTCAGATACTATGGACATAAATATATTTATAATAAATTTATTATTTATAATTTTTTACTTTGGATATTATATCAAATTCAATATAATAAAATGTATAAGTATGCTGGGACAGTGATTAAGCACTACAATATTGACATGAGACAAAACGTATTATATCAGTCTACAAGAGTAACTTATTGTTAATATTTTCGGCCTCATTTTCAAAACATGTGTCTGTCTATAAAAGAGGGGAAATGAATATAACTTAAATATATTCATCCGCTGATTTATCGAACCCATAGCGATTGACTTTACGCTGAGCCTCTACGACGATTTTCGTATATGTATTTTTACTTCACGCTTTATCCCGCACGTAGCACGGTAGGCAGAGGGAATTTGAAAACCTAATGTTGAGGAATTGCGTTCCCATTAAAACAATTCTGTTTCCTAATTTCCGCGAATCAGAGCGAGAAAAAATATATATTTCCTCGAGTGAAAAACGAACCCACACCCTGTCGCGTCTATAGTCGCACTGCGCCACGACTGTCTTCAATGTAAATTTCAAACATAATTTAAAACAAACAAACTCCGCTACAGATAAGTGGTCGAAAGTAAAACTAAGCATGACACTCACTACCTGTTATTAATGGAAGCGCTAATTCAATTAATAATATGAGCTTTGAAATACCCTCGAGATTTAATTAAAATGTTGCTTGTAGTTAATTATAATCTATTTTTGGTAGGTAATTTATTATTTGAATTTGTAGAATTATTATATTCATTTGTAGTTCGTTTTTTTTTTATTACCCAATTTTCTTACAAATTGAACTAGAATCTAAAAGTTTCTTTGATTATAAACGTGCTAGTTGTAAATTCGATCGCCAAGAGGCCAGACGTGGCGCATGGGCACAAAGTGTGACTGTAAAATCGACTGATTATGGGTTCGATCCCCATTCGAGGAAATTAAATATTTATTTACATTGATGTTTTCGTTTCTTCGCTCTGGTGTCGAGGCAAAGCGCGACATTGAGTTTCACCACTCAATACTCAATGCCTCCAGAACTCTGCGGAAAGTGGGGAACGGAGGGTAATAGGTTTCCTCAGCCTACCCTGCTGTGAGCGTGAAGCTGATAAAAAAAATACCTGCCTATTATGCGAGTATAAACATAAAGCTGCAATCAAGATTTACAATGTTTAATGTATTTTTTTTATTTCTTATTTATTTTAGTTTCGCGCGAACCCAGTATTAAGTCTAGGTTTAGTTCTAGGCTGGGACACTCCGTTTCCCAGTTGTCGAGAACTGAAGAAATTTTGAGACTTTGTGGTGGAAAAGCGGAACTTAATACCGCATTTTGCCTTGTTACCAGAGTGTTGTTATATATAAAGAATAGATTAATATAATATTAAATTAAATAACGAGAATTATTTTTAAATATATCAATGTTCAGTTCCTTAGTTGTTACGATGAAAATGTATGTTTCGTAATATCTGACATTTAAAAACCGGTAGCAAGATGGGCACACCGATCGTTACCTACGTATGTACATTAGAATTATATATATATATATATATATATATATATATATATATATATATATATATATATATATATATATATATATATATAAAATATATAGACACACTAGTGTATTATTGTAAGCGTGGCGGTCATTTCCTTGCACTAGTCTGACAATTTGCTACGGTAAGCTCCGGCACACGCAGATTATAATATAACAAACAAACGAGCATTTATTAATAAAAATTGAACTCTCACCCATCGACAGCCATAATATCTCAACTATTACAATGACTTCTATAAACGAATAAAAAAAACTAAGTAAATACTTACATGATTCTTCAATAAGAACTTCCTGCTGACTTCGAACACAGCGCACAATGCTTATTAGAATTATTAACAAATCTGATGTAAAAAACATTGTTACACGTTATTTTTTATTGATTTATTCTATAAAATCACATTTCGGTACATTTTACTAGTTTATTTTATATTGATATATAGATCTATACATCTATATAAGGGTTCTTCTGTTTTAGATATAATACTTAGCAACGATTTTGTTGTAGGGATCAATGTCAGCACCTGTAACAAAAGAGACAAGCTGTTTCAAGCATAATAATACAAAATACGTATTGAGTATTCATTGGAAAAGTAACGAAATGGAATATATTTTTTTAATAAAAAAAAAGAAATAAACGATATACCATACTATAGTATGGTATAATTATTACGTGTTTAAAACGTTATTGTATCACTTTTAGCGTTACGAAATAGTGTCGAGCGAAAGCGCGATGTTGAGTTCCGCCACTCTTACTAGGTTTCCTCTGCCTGCCCTTCTGCGTGCGGGATATGTCAAGCTGAAATATAAGAAGTGAATTTAGTCCAATTATTTAGGTGGAATCCAACGCTACACATTATGTGATGAAACTAGTAGAGAAACGAAAATCTTTACAATGTATACATTCCGCTAAACTATATAATCTACTACTATAATATCATCCTATGTGTCAAATCTATAAAAAACTTGTATTAAAAATGAGTTAGTTTCTTTGAACGCACTAATCTCAAAAACTACTAGTTTAATTGAAAAATATTTTTGTTTGATCGTCAATGCATCGAGAAACGCTATAGTCTATTATATTACATTCGAGTTAATCGATTTCATGTAATCCACTGTACTTTTGGTCAGAGTAACTCAGGCACCTAGAGTGTGTTATGAGTCATATACGACTCTCAGTTATACAACCAAGGAGACAAAGCCATAAATAAAAGTAGAAACTAAAATTTTACATTCACTTTATAATTTATTCCCGATCCAATTGCATAGTGGCTGCGGTCTTTTATTTCTTCTCGATAGCGTTTATACATTACTGATAGATACCTATAATTATTCCTGATAATTGAAATTTTCCAATTTGTTCAGTACATTGTGCAGAATAATTAAATGTGGGTAAAAGGTTTCGAATTAAAAATTTATATAGGCCCCCTGATATTGAAGCGCGTTAGATAACCTGACTAATAGTGTACGACAATGGTTGCGGGTTCGAATCGTCTATAGTAATTAAATAGTACAAGTCTATGAGTGAAAAAAGTGACGTACCATTATGCTATTTGCAAGATAAATACTAATTCAAATTTATTTTTATCCTTTGCGCTTTGTCCCTAGTGATGTACATACCACCTGACTACATTCCTCTTCATTCCTACTGTGACATTATTGTAGCTATTTTGTATATATTTTTATCGTGGATTGGGTCAGGTTAACTGATTCTATATAAGCTACGAAGAAATCACATCTCCACAACATTCTTCCTTATTTATCATTTTTCTTTATTAGTATCCAGGATTTGTTGTCATAAAAACTAGCACGAATAGAAATGCTATGCTGACATTTTATGGCTTTTTAGTGCACCCAAGGCACTTTTAATTCTGTTGCTTTTAATTCTGCAGCAATAAGCCTTTCCACATTCTCTACTAAATATATTTCCCAGATATACCACTTCATTCACTTGGCCTAATATCTTAGAAGATCCTCAACATATTCTAAAACTTTCATAACTTTGCCCGATTCAAGTGATAATAATGACGTTCGCCTACATTATTTTTTACCTTCTGGAACGTCGATCTAGAAAGCGGGTGGTTGCCCAGTCAATTGGTCGTGTCATTAACTCATTATCCTTATACTCAATGTGTTCTCAATAACGCAAATAACATTTAGATGTTTATTATCTATTACATCTTTATTTATTTATCTCCTGTCCCATCTCTCTTCTTACATTACACTCAATTATTTGTAGCTTCGTTCTTCCGATCGACTGGTGCTCGTTGTGGATGGATTTTGCGGCCCTGGATAAGGCTGACAGGATTCGCTACGAGAAAACCTTTCATCATTGATCTCCTATTCAATTTATAATTCGTGAAGCAAAAAATACAAACGTATTTTGTCACAGTGAACGGAAGTTCAAGCGACTGATAAAGGACACTGAGTACAGAAAGTCTAACAGACATGACATTTAAGATGTTTTCGGACGGTTCGAAATTTCCTTTAATTCGAAACGTGTTTGTTTACGTTTTTTCTTGTTTCTGATTCATTGCATTCGCGTTCGTCACTTAGTTTAACTATTTACTTCGATAGGAGTTTTTTAAAGGTTATGTACTTTGAATTCTTTCTAAATTTGGAATAATTTAAAAAAAATTCGAAATATATAATATCTTATTTCTAGAAATTATACAATAACTATACGAAAATATACAATATTATTTCTAGAAATTATACATGTTTTAAAGATCATCCATATACGCCTCCATTTGACCTAAGAGTTCAAGTTTTTCAATTTACTTGACAAAATACAGCAAGTGTAATTAGTTTGGATGAAAATGAAGCTTATTTTTTAAAACTTTTTCTTTATCCTCTTCAATTATGATTGAGCAGTCTCAATCTAAAAAATTGGGACGCCTAAACTTTAATACGCGAATATTTTTTAGCAATTTACACCTAGCCAAAATTACAAATACTTGGTCTAAAATATATATTGAGAAAGATAAAATATATTGAAAAAAAAAAATGCCTTTTATCCTTTGCCTTTCTTATTTGTCGGGGATATAGCAGTAGGGTAGTACCACTACCTACATACATAGCATCAACGTCCAAAATTATTATTTTCTTACATAGAAATTGCAAAAAGAATCTGTTGCCGACAAAAAGTTGTTGACTTAAAATAATAACTATCATACGACAAGCATTGTAGGGTCAAGAATTCAAGACATTTTGAATTTTGATTTTACCTGAACATTTAATAATTCCCTCGAGAGGAAATCGAATCCACAACAGTCAATAGCTTTCCCGCTACTAACACTACGGTCTACCCGATACTACCCCATCGATCGAGCTACTCATATTAGTTATAACAAAAGAACCTACGTCCCAGCCAGAAATAGCTTCATTGTAGTGCTAGATGAATGAGCAGCAAAATTGAGCTTTTGAAGCGACGCGCGTGAATATAGAGCAAATAGAGTGTGCAGGCCATTAATAAAATAAACATTTACTTAGAGAGACGTCGTGATTTATTGTTACAGAAGTTTCACTATGTTGTATGTACATACTCGTAGTGAGGGGAGCTTTTCTGTATATTTGCTATGTAAAGTGCTTGCAGCTTAAAGTACTGAACCCCGGAAAATACCGGCTAACTGTGAGTCGGGCTCGCGCACGATCTGTTTTTTGTAGTATTTTCTATAAAAACTAAAAAAACAGCTTCACGCTGTATCCCGCACACTGCAGGGAGGCAGAGGAAACCTAGTGTTAAGACACTCCGTTCTGCCGCATTCTGGAGGCATTGCGTGTTGAGTGGCAGAAATCAACGCCGCGCTTGTCCTCGACACTAGAGCGAACAAATGAAAATATAAATGTAAATAAATATTTCATTTCCTCTAGTGGTGATCGAACCTACAACCAGTCGATTTTACAGTCACACTTTGTGCCCCTGCGCTACGACTGGCCTCTATAAATAAAAACTAATATATTTATTTTATTAAATTGTTATTTTATTCTGGTTTTTAGTATTTGTTGTTATAGCGGCAATAGAAATACATCGTCTGTGAAGTATCAACTGTCTAACTATTACGATTTATTAGTTACAGCTTGGTGGCTGACGGAAGGATAGCGGGGTCTTAGTTACTGGATCTCGACCCGAATTTCTGAAAAAAACTCGAGATCTCCAGCTTTTATACGAAATTGTCTGGTTTTTTTTACAGTGTAACGCTTTTATGACATAAAGCCGAGGAGATAGAATAGTAGTCATAGTGTTAAAGACAGTCCGTGCCTCTAATTTTTTTTTAAGACATTTCGGCGACGGAACTCAACGCACAGTTCTATCTACGAAAGTCCGTCTCTGTGTAAAATTATTACTGACATTGTCCAGAACTAGATTTAATAATACAACTACATGGGCATAGTTTCTGTGTCCTTTAACTCATTTAAATCCAACATTTAAATATTTAATAATAGTTATTCATACAAATTGACAAATTAAATATATTTACATACTAAAATTAAAGTATAATACAGTGCTATTATAGCTCAAAGCATTTAAATCATTTAATTTTCAAACAGTAGGTACATATTATGAAACTGTTTTAAACGATAGCATCGGATTTTGCGTTTTAGATATATAAATCATAGATATGTAAAAAACATTAATATTATATGGTAAATTTCAACAAAAAAACGACATATATTTTTAAGACTCCGAAACAAAATGTACGTATATGAATATATCGACTTAACCTTTAGCTCTCGCATCGTTAACATATTTAATAATATCCGTCACATAATATAAAAGGTTTTTAGGGCACGTAAGCGACGATCCCCGGTGGGCCTACGCAAACTTATTTAGGCCGCTCCCCTACCAGGGCGATATTTAATTTTGTTACATAGATAATAACGTGTGATTTACAACAACTTTTGACCTTTTTATGATGAAATTAACTTTCTTTTTCCTCTTCACGCTGTATTCCGCATGTAGACTCGCTCTCTCTCTGGCTGACCTTGAATTTCAGAGAACCTCCATTATATGTACGCAACCCTCGGTGGGCGAGCCCGACTCACGCTTGTCCGGTTATTTTTATAGCTAAAATAGCATAGAAAATCTTGAATTTATCATTTAGATACACGATAGACAATATTTTTTTAAAATAAATTTTCATTGCATTTACCTACAATTAGATATAAGAATTGTGTTACGGCGAAAATTTATAAATTATAAAATAAATTATTAATAATAGCGGCGTTGAGTTCCGCCACATAACACGCAATGCTTCTAGAATTCGGCGGAAAGTGGGACGGAACGGACGGGAACGGAGTGTCTTAACACTAAGTTCCATCTACCCTGCTGTGTGCGGGATACAGCATGAAGCTGATTTATAAAATAAATGAAACAAGTCAGACTTAGTGTACTCATTTACAATGGACTTGATAATTCCTAGTCGAAACAATACATATGAACAGAATAATAGATAAATTAAATAGTGTAGTGTGTATTGAGGCCAGTCGTGCCTCATGTGTGCGACTGTAAAGGCAGGATGCAGATCGATTCCCCGTCGGGAAGGAAATATTTAATATTTTCATTTTCTAGCTCTGATAATGAGGTAAAGCGCGGCGTTGAACTGCGCCACCTTTGTTGAGCACCTAGTCCAGAATTCGACGGAAAGTAGTGGGGGGAAAGTATCTTAATGGGAACGGAGTGTTTAAGCCTCCGTTCTACCTACCCTGCTATGTGCGAAATAGAACATGAAGCAAATGAAAATGAAAATTAATAATTTTTACAACTATATTTTACTGTATAACGCAGACGATGTTTAAAGAAAGAAAAGCAACAGTATGCACCAAATTTTTCCAAGAAAACGCGGCCAAGTAAGTTCTGCAGCGGGCGACCGAGTTGCAGTACAAGTGCTCGCATTCTTTCTGTCGAGATATCCTTATTCTAACAATGCCTAGTTGGCCTAGTGGAAAACTTACACAATGTAAATTGCCGACCTTTAAAACTTGAGCTAAAATTATAAAATTAAGTAGGTTATATGGTTCTTTTCAAATGTACATTTTTTTAGAAAACGTATCAAATTTTTAGGTACACCTAGTGTTAAGACACTATCGTTCCAAAATCTCGGGACATTGAGTGTTGAGTGGCGGAACACAACGCCGCGTTGTGCCTTGGCAACAGAGCAAAGAATTGTAAATATTCCGAGCGGGTACAGTGCCCACAATAGTCTCGTTCACAGTCAGACGATGTACTGCACCACGATGGCCTCTACAGCCTCTTCAGTCTTACCACTACATATATTTTTTACATTTAAAATTTTATTCCACACTAAGGATATTTCTAAGTATTTATCTAATTGAGTATCGGAAATTTGTAAAAATCTCCCTAGAGACATGCTAACAACATAAACAAGTTGTTACTAGTGCGTAAGAATATCGACGTAGCTTGATGAAGCGTTTTTCTGAGTGGTCTGATCCAGAGACGACGCGGCAGTTCAAATCCCACTACGTACAAATCTTTAAACGGTTTCTATTTATATAACTATAGACTTTAGTTATGCTACTTTGGTATGCCTCATTCAGTCACTCTATAATTTCTCAGTTCAATTCATACCGTATGTACATAGTGCCTATAGCGTATTCGAGATAGCCATTTCTACGGCTAGTAAGCAATTAATTTGGACTGAGTTGTTGTTATGACGATGTGTGTATAGCTAACGACGGTTTCGATGCAAGTCGTATGTATTAAGTAATATGGAGCATTGTATACGACCAGCTTTCATGGACGTATATAGAGTTATATACTTATTTAGAAAACGTATAAGAATTTGAACGTAGCGGGACTCGAACCCACGCCTCTTGGAAACCGACCAGGTACCTATCGGATCTAGAGATGTTTTCCAGGACCTAGACTTTGACTTTAAATAGATCTGTTCGTGTAAAACTTATTTTTTTATATTTTAAGGTTTTTTTTATGTAAAATTTCTAGAGCTTGCACAAGGCTATTCTGGTATGGGCGTGGGCCACTCGGCTCCTCCTATACATACGCTCATATTAGATTTTATATACAATTTCACATTTTAATTGTCTGAATTAACTCTGATCGCAGGTACAGTGGGTTATGTCGAAATGATTAGAGTGATACTATAAGCAATTAATACATATACCTACACCCCCCCTCTAAACATGTACTTTCAAATACGATTTTTTTCTTTTCGAACCATTAGTTTCTGAAATTAACACGTTTAACCATACAATTTTATTGAATTATTTGTAAGAAAAATGCTTATTTAAAGCCCTTACACACTAGTTACGTATGTCCGTTAAATATATTCTTCTCTTTGCTTGCTTTGACATCATTGCTTATTTTTAATAAAACTTCATTAATGCACTTCATAAAGCTCGGACTCTACCACAAGCGGAGGAGGGCCATTAAGAACTACTAAACTACTACATACTAGTGAACCGAAAGGCTAGTCGGGCGAAAAGGACCGAGTAAGCAGAACTCGCTCAGTTTTAGAGAGCGGAGCGAAGTAATTACAAAATATAAAACCCTTTGGTGGTGGAAATGTAAACTTATTTTATTTAAAAGGAGCTCGTTCCGTCTATGCATTATCCGCTTTCTCTTTTGCAGTGGAAACAGGGCTTAAAGAATTTTAATCTAGTTTATCTAGTTGTCACTCACTACATCGCCCGCATGGCTGCGTAGTTTTTAATGATAAACATAAAACATCAGTTTTTTCGTTTCTGTATGAAAATCAGAAAATTTTACAATCCCATAGGAAACTGCATTTTTTTTAACTTTTCAACAACCAGTCGTTCTCTGTGCGTCGTCTGGCACCCATTCATTGTGTAAAGTAACATTTTTATTTTAACTATTTATTGATATCTAGGTATATATAGTTATCAGCGTCAGATTCTGCCGTTGTGTAATGTTGCCAAATGACTGTAATGTTGAGAATATGACATATTACAGTATACAACACATATATTCCAAGGAATGATTATATTTAAGTTATTTACATATCCTTTTAAGTATTTATATAAATAAGCTTAAGTAAAAAAACGTGGCGTTGAGTAGCGCAATTCAACACAAAATGTCTCGAAAAATTACAAAAAATGTGGAACGGCGTATTTTAATACCAGTTTTTCTATACTTAAGTGTAATATGCAGAAAAATTAATGAAAAATATTATAAATAAATAAATTAATTACAGTATATTCGCCGGATCACGTAACGAAAGTCATACAAGAAAAAATTGTCCATAAATTGAAACACGACTACTGAAAAATTACGTTCTAAAAAGTATGAAAAGCTCTTTCATTTGATACCCCATACATGACATTATGTCGCGTAGAGGGCGCCACATTACATTTAATGTAACGTCGCCTATAACCAGCGGACGGTGTAGACGCTTTTAACAATGTCTAATTTGTCAGAATAAATGGTTTATAAGTTATGAGGGAACAACTGAACATACATACATACATAATGGTTAAAATCATAACCCTTCTTTACGCTTTGCCGTAGTCGGCAAAGCGTAAAAATGCGTAAAATAGATAAATTTTAAATTATTTTTATCAATAGTAAATATTACAAAACATTAGGTTCAATAATTACACTTTGCGTTTAATTCAATTTATGTCTTTCATATCGCGATCTAATATTGTAATTTCGAATTTTCAAATGCCATATCTAGAATTACTGATATTGTTCTTGTAGTTTATTATATTATAGCCCAGTATTGAATATAATTATAGTATTACACTTCGATTTTCATAGCTTCCCACTGTGTCCCTCTTATACCATGGTAGAATTTCTCATAGTAGGATTTCATAATTTGTGGGTTCAAATGCCAGTTTAAGCAAATAACATTTTTTAGTTTCACACTGTATCTCGCACATAACAGTAGTCAAACAGAGCCTGGGAACCTAGTGTTAAGAGAATTCATTCCCTATTGAGACACTTCAGTTACCCTCTTTTGGCATAATTCTTGAGGCACTGCGTGTTGAGTGGTGGAACTCAACGCCGTGCTTTGGCCTCGGTACCAGAGCAAGGAAAGGAAAATAATAAAGATTTCACTCTCCTGAGTGCGAATCAAACCGAATTCGGGAACGCGAACTTCTCAACTAGATGCTGCTATAACATTTTATGTAGCTTATAGTATCGTCATAATTTATGATTAAAAACTCTCGACACAAAGAACTCCAAAAAGTAAGCCGAGAACGAGAACTAGGAGAGAGTTGATAATTTACAAACATCTCGATCTCAATGAATCTTTAGAGATTGAAAAGTGACACAAATGTCATTTTTCATAGAAAAAAATCGTTTCATCCATTTAGGAGATACATTATTACAGACAGACATACAGATATACGCATATACAGGCACTCCAAACTTATAATTTAACACTCATCTATTTAAAAACAAATATTAGTTCTATAGACGTATCTCAGTTTCCCTTAGAAACAAGGTGTTGTTTGTTCCGCATATAAAGCACATAAATGTATAGTGAAGCACCTGCAATGCTTATCTATAGCCTTAGGGGATTCTATTCTGATTCAATGTGGGAATAACTGATTGTGTCATAAGATTTATTACTATGTATAGTATATGGCATATAGAATTGGGTAGCTTTTAACGCTGTGGTTGTAGGCTGCCCACCGAGGCTTCAGTACCAATTTTAGGATTGTAGGTCAACGGGAATTGCAATTTATAAAAGCTTGACAGACTTAAATTTGCAGGTGTATGCATTAATTTTGTATGAAATGAACTACAGATATTGATTTTTATTTAGTCTATAATTATTTTTTCTATAAAGTTGCCCTTATCGGATTTTTTCCTATGTTTGTATTGTAAGTTCATTCTAAATTTCGTTACAGTTAGTCCACTGGAAGATTTCGCAGCGAATTTCGTACAAAATGCAGCAAAATCGCAGCAATTTTTTTCTGTGCTTTAAGGGACTGTAGACATATATTAGATATAATGATCAGTAATTTCTCTTGATAAATGGTCTAGAAAGATGGAAAGTCATAGTGATACTAAAAACGCCTTCCCTTTTTATCTTATCAGGTAAGGAACCCTAAAAATAACTTAAAAAAATAACAGTAGCATACAATGAGCACTGTCTGCACAAAACTGAAGATCAAAAATTAAAATCAGCTTCACACTGTATCCCGCACACAGCAGAGTAAGCAGAGGGAACCCAGTGTTAAGACACTCCGTTCCCCACTTTCTGCCGAATTCTGGAGGCATTGCGTGTTGAGTGACAGAAATCAACGCCGCGCTCAGCCTCGACACCAGAGCGGAAAAAATGGAAATATAAATTGAAGTAAATATTTCATCTCCTCGAGTGGGGATCGAACCCACAACCAGTCGGTTTTACAGTCACACTTTGTATCACTGCGCCATGACTGGCCTTTATCTTAACTGAAGATATATGAAAAAAAAACAATATTTTGTCAATGTTTGTAATAGAATCGTAAGTAACATTTATAATTGTAATATTTAAATTTTTTATCTGTTATTTGAGCATTTTAAGCGCAGTTTTCACTATTGTATTTTGGTAAATTCACCTCACATTTTGTGCTTTATTTGATTTCAATCAGTTAAAAAAAGTGACATGATGAGCCTACAAAATTGAAGCCTATCTACCTAAATTAAATATTCTCACTACCTAAATTAAATATTCATGTATTTAATTGAGGTAGTGAGTTTTAATACAACTTGGTGAAAATATTAATAATAATAAATTTTGAATTCCCTAATCTATGTAGTCAGCATAACGATCTATTACCGCACAATACATTGCTTCTTTTCTGTTGAATAATAATTAAAAACACATAAAGGCCTGAGGCCAGTCGTGGCGCGGGGGCACAAGCGAACGACTATCAATGCGCGACAAGTTATAGGTTCGATTCCCAATTGAAATATTAAATATTGAAGAAACTAAAATATTTAATATTTTTTGTTTTCCTTGCTCTGGTAACAAAACAAAGGGCCGCGTTGTGCCCCGCCACTCAACACGCAATGCCTCCAGAATTCGACAATAAAGAAAGTGGGGAACTGAGTGTATCAACCAGCATTGCCGATTTTTAGCCCAAAAACGGATTATACTATGACAATATACATTTTAATTACTTTAAGCTTTGAATAAATACAAATAAGTATATTCGTAAGGTATGTACACATACTCTACAGACTTAACTTTTAAGATAAACCAAAACAATGTTCTTCATCTTTTAACCATCTAGTGACGTTTTATCATTAGAAGAACATTTTATTGATATGCATCACCATTAGAAGCTTTACTAAAAACTCAAATAAAGGGATAAACGAAATAACATACTTTTGACGAAAGATTCCGTTTTTACTTAAAATGGTTGAAAATGCAGTTTTAAGGTGAAGTCATTTAATAGTGCACGTTTCTGCGGAGTGGTTAAGAAATGCGGTTTCGTAATAAACACTGGTATAGTGTAACAAATCATTTTAATACACGCAACCTTACTAGGTAGTCGAATTAAATTTTATTAGCCTTTTATAATGAAACCCACAAAAAATATACAAAATTGACGTTTAATATAAAAAGAAAAGAAATAATACTAAATGAAAAACATCCGCCATATTGACATACAGAAAATGTACTTGATTATACAAATGGAACAAGTAACGACGAAGATCTCAATAGTTGTGTGTTGATATTAATTTGTAAAATTAGAAATTTTCATATAAAAGTTATATAAATGATAAACATATATTTTTTTATTTTTCTTTTATATTTTCTTTAAGTAGAAAGAACACATTTCAATAAATACTTTTCGTGTCATATATTTTATTACTGGCATATAAGAATTATATTTTTTTATTAATTGCGTTTTACTTTGAAATTATACAAGAATAGGCTATTGGATTTAATTAAACCTTTTTTAATGTAACTGAGAACTACTTGGAGAAACCAATTTATTTAGATAAAAAAAATTTTGAATAGAAGAGACAACTTGTATGTATTCTTTATTGACATTCTTCAATTTATCTTCTTTTAGCTTCACGCTGTATCCCGCACATAGCAGGGTGAGCAGAGGAAACATGGGAACATGGGAACCATGGGACAATTCCTTTCTCCCACATTTCGCCGAGTTCTGGATACATTGCGTTTTGAGTGGCGGAGCCTAACGCCGCGGTTATATCGTTCCAGATCGAGGATATGAAAATATAAAATATTTATTTTCCTTAGGAATCGAGCCGACAACGGTCGCGTCGTACTGTCACACCCTTGTGCGCCACGACTGGCCTCAACTACCAATCTTTGTTTATTAATATTTATATAATATTATGTTGATTAGAAAATAAGCCTAAAATTAAAACTTTTAGTATAAATGTACATGATAAAATTACGAACCTTTACAAAAATAACAATCCCAGTCACAATCACTATTCAAGTAGAACGACACATAATATACACATTGAATATAAAAACAGTATATTTTTAAATAACAGATATCGTAAATACAGTTTTTTTTTTTTGGATCAAGCGATCATTCCTTTACGAGACAACTACTCGCGGCGAACGCCGACGCGCAACTGCTGTTGGCTGTTTGCGGTCGAAAATTCAAATTTCAAAATTGGAATCAAAGCATTGAGAAAAGATCTAAAATCAAACATTTTGTATTAAGAAATCTACCGTTATACTAAGAACTGTAATTTCCAATTTAATATTACTATATTCATAAAAAATAAGAAATTCTTTGTATTTAAAAATGGCCGCTAGACGTCACTTTTTATTATATACGAAGACACAGATTATATTAGATCAGGATTAATTTATTATAGTTATTTTAATATCTAATTTTACTTGTAAGTAATATTGTATGTTTTTATGTTTATTATTGCTAAGGTAAGTTTTAACACTGTAATCGATATAAATGTTTTTTTTTAAAAAAGACTTCAAATTCATTATAATTAAAATTGAAATTGCTGTCCTTGATTTCAAAATAACCGTATTTTTTCAAGTGTATAATGTTATTATATACACGATACTATGACAAATTAATATTGTTTTATCATAAATAAATGGTGATCTTTCTATTTGTCTGGGCTAATCGCAGGAAAGGCTAAACCGACTTTTATAGGACATTTTCACTGACGGATGGAGGTCACTATAGACATACGAGTTACATTTATCCCGGCACTCCCACGGGATAGGGACTTACGTGAGAAAAACCTCGTTTGCCGTGAAATAAATACACAATATTCTATTTTAATATAACGATATATATAATGAGGTCAGTTGTGGTGCAGTGGCACGAAGTGTGACTGTAAAACCGACTGGTTGTGGGTTCAATCCCCGCTCGAGGGGATGAAATATTTACTTAAATTTATATTTCAATTGGTATCGAGGCAAAGCGCGCCATTGAGTTCTGCCATTTAACACGCAATGCCTCCAGAATTCGGCATAAAGTGGGGAAACGGAGTGTCTTAACACTAGGCTTCCCTCTGCCTACCCTGCTGTATACGGGATACAGCGTGACGCTGTTTATTTTTTTTTTGTTTATAATAAATAAAACAATTATCAGCAAAATCTAATAAAATTCCAAAGGACTTAAATTACGATATATTAACTGTATAACAGTATAAGATAACCTTACTAAAATAACCTATCAATTTTGCCTAAGTAACTCAAATAATATTCAATAAAAAATAATCAGATGAAACCGTCCGGGGCGTTAGTTTTCTATATGATTGTACAAACATCGTTTTAAAATTTATTATAACACTTTTTTGAATTTATACAAATTACGTTACTTAAAGAGTTAAGTATAAAAACAAAAAAAAAGGAAACTAAAGCTACCAGCAGAAATTAGGACTTAATGTAAATTTTAAATTAACTCCGCAGATGGGGATCGAATCCACAACCATAACGTTTGCCTTCGTCTTACTATGGTGTCAAATGGCACTATAGATTATAAACTTCATAAATTTGGTCAAAACAAAATAAATGCCACATACTAAAGGAAAATTCTTCAAATTATTATATTTTCTAAGCTGTTTCTTAAGTTCTATAATACGCGGAAAACTCATTTTAATACAGAAAACTCATTAAAATTGTTAGCTAAAACAAAGCAGTTTCATTAAATGAAGAAAGTAATAAAATTTACCTTTTTTTGTGTGATATTTTATCTACAAAAAGATCTATGGCTGGCTATACAAATATTTATTGCTACTGTTGAATATGTATTTTAGGATAGTAAAAAAAATAGCAATCCTACAATAAAAAATGTGGCTTTTAAATTGTTTAAAAGACATATTTTTTATAGTAAGATAAATTGCTATTTTTTTTTACATTAATAAATTCACACAATATTTTATAAAAGTAAATGGCAACACTTTTTTACAGTGCCAATATTTTATATGCACGTTTGTATAACTCGTTTAGTGGGCTATCGTTCTATTCTCCACTTACCGTCCCAAAAGAAATAATAGTATGAGTTTCACTCTGTATTCCGCATATAAGAAAGTACGCAGAAATTAGCTAGTGTTAGCAGTTAATACACTTTCTTACCCGCTTTTCACCAAATTTTCGAGACATTATGTGTTTAACAACAGAATTCGTGAGTAAGTGAGAATCGATCCCACAACTTCATTTTTTGTTCACATTCAAACGATATGCCTCTTCTCCAAGACGACCTCTCTCGATGACTACTCAAAATAAGGTTTTTATAAAAGAGCTAATGAATACAAAATCGATTTGCAATTGTGAAACAAAAGAGTGAAAAATAAAATCCGAGACAAACTGTTTTTCAATACATGTTTTTATAAAAAAAAATATTCAATAAAAAAAAAACCAAGTGTATTTGCAATTGTACGGGGCATTGTCTGAAGTCATTTGATTATGTTCAAATAGCGCTGCGGTTTTTTGGAATTCGTATTTGACTCGCGTGAATATATTTGCATGTTTGTCTTTTTTGTTTCAATATTCAGTTTTGTAGTAAAAAATAATTAAGTTTACAATCTGTGTACCTGGTTCAGTGGTAGCAATAATTTATTTTATTAAACTAGCAACCCACCTGCGGCTTCGCCCGGCTATTATTATATTATAAGCAAATTATACACTTCCGTCTTCGTGTTGAGTGGCGGCACTCAATGCCGTGCTTTGCTAGTGTATTAATGGAAACAGATTGTCTTATCACTGAGGTGAGGTGAGGTTCCCAGGTACCTTTTGCCTACCCTGCTATGTGCGGGATACAGCGTGAAGCTGAAAATAAGCTGAAAAAGGAATTGTACTGTGTACATTGAAAATGATTTTATTATTAGGCTTACGTAAAGATTTATTCATAGGCATGTAGCCGTGTAACTGGCAAAAACTGTTAAGCTTGCAATATTTTCATTTGACAACATCGTGGTGGATATAATAAATGTCTAATGGAACATATATCGGGTCGGACGAACCCACAAATCGGACACAATATCCCGCTTTTATAATTATTTTATTCACCCTTATTACACAAAATCCAATTCTATTTATAATTACAATACTTTATTACTAATTCTAATAAAGACTTTCCTCTACAATATTTTCTTTATATGTATATCGAAAAGTTGACAGTAACTTCGATTCCCACTCAGCGGAAAATATAAATTTTAAATTTTTAAGAATCTGGACCACTAGTCCATATTTAAAATTACTTACTAGTCCAAATTACAAAAGACTAACTTCCAACCGACCTAAATATTGTAATCAATTTTTTAAACTACATACCTACTGCTACAAGTTACATTAGAAAATTAATCAAATACTATAATATTTGAAATATATGCGTCATTATAACTAAATAAATAACAACAACATTACAAATATAATATTCTTAGATAATTAACCAAAAATGTTCATAAAATTAATAAAAAATCGAAAAATGACTGACGAGGCGGTACGTTTGCAACGTTACAGGGGGAGGAGCGGTGTCACCTAATATGACTAATTTCACTTCACTAGCAACGACACGTAGGTATCAAAAGAGAACGGTGATCCATATTCCCTCTTACTCAACTCTGTTTGCATTCGTCAAAAACTGTTGTAAAATTGACGTGTCTCTGTGTACGTGTATCATGCACTAGGGAGGGAGCAATATACTTTCGTATCATAAGGTCTGTATGTACGTGTATTTGTTTGTGGCCTCATAGCTCCTGAACGGGTGATTTGATTTTGATTTAGTTTTTTTATTTGAAAGGTGACTTAATCGAGTCTTCTTGCCCATAATAAAAAAATATGTTCAACGTTTTCAAAATTATATTTCGAGTTCTTTGTAAAATTTTTAGAGCTACTTATGTCGTGGGTTGTTATTTGTAAAAAATATTTCGGTACAAATGACTGTAGTCTTATAAAGAAAGTCGTTAAATTACACTGTAATATAATAACTCAAATAGAACATTCAGAATAAATTGATTCTGACCTCTATGATATCATATCCAAGTATTAAAATTATACATTTATATAATACGTATAAGGTAATAGCCACTTACGTAAGATAGATACTACGTTCATGGGGGCTCTATATATTTACATATAACAGTATATGAAGGACTAAAATTTGACTAAGTTAGTTCCCAAATAACTTGCAGCGCTTTACGAACTATGTAAGTTAGAACATTTGAATAGAACTGAGCACTAGCAACGGCTATGATTTGAGTAGTCTGTATAATAGTTTAATTAATCCAAGTTGTGTGTTTCCTGTGGTCTGAAATATTTCGTTATACTGTAACAGTTCAGGTCTGGATTTAGAAATTATACGTCACCCAAAATGTATTTAAAGGTCGTAAGACTGATTTTTGTGATGGTTTTGTAGATTCTAAAAAAAATCAGCTTCACGCTGTATCCCGCACACAGCAGGGTAGGCAGGGGAAACCTAGTGTTAAAACAGTCCGTTTCCCACTTTCCGAATTCTGGATTCATTGCGTGTTGAGTGGCGATACTCAACGCTGCGCTTTGCCTTCTTCGCTCTGGTGTCTACCCGAGCGAAGAAATAAAAATATAAATGTAAATTAATATTTCACTTCCTCGAGAAGGGATCGAACCCACAACCAGTCGATATTACAGTCACACTTTGTACCACTGCGCTACGACTGTCCTCAGATTCTAAAAGATTCTAAAAGATGGATATAATTATAATATACTTCATACTTGCGGCCAGCTCGCTGCTTCACCATCTTGAACTATACAATTGTTTATTTACTAATCCTTTATTTTCTATATATTTTTCTAAAACCGATTGATATTAAGCACACAATAAGTTAAGGAATGCTTAATTAAGTTATTAGTTACATTTTTATTTTATTTATTCAAATAAAAATAAATGAATAAATATATGTAGATATATTGTAAAATATATATAGATATAACCTAAAAGACCGTTACAGAATGCATTAATACATTATTATCAAGAAAATGAGGGCCTTTTACAGTTTTAGCAATATTATGTTTTCTTAATTTTCTTTTTTAAAATTTAATACAAATCTTCTTTGAAATTGAATTTAAGTTCTTTTAAGAATGCTTTTTCATGGTGATTTCACTAGATAATTACAGTTAAGGCTTAATTGACATCTATGCGATTCCAAAAAATTTTTTTTGAAGAATATACCTAGATTTTACCTCCTGTTACATTCCATGTTATCTAATATCATCGTCATATTGTAATCTATCGACTTACCAAAGCGGCATAATTTTGGGCGAACAAACGTTTATGACAGGTTGTTGACATAGGCATGGTTCCCATAACCTTTGCTGTTGTTCTACGGTAAAAGTTAAAGCCATGGGGTCTCATCCTTGTCAGGTTTGATATGTCAGATACACAGTAAGTTGTTAAGTCGTTTTGGTTTGTGGAATGGTAAATTTTGTTAAATTTATATTTAAATTATAATAATTTGAATAATATAACAATAATTTGATTACAAAATACGGTAAATTATTCTGTAAGTGATTTGAGTAGTCTGTATAAAAGTTTAACTGGTACAAGTTACGTATTTCTGTAATTCTGCAATTGGCATAAGGTCAACTGCGCCTCGCCGTCTTGATTATGATACGCCTATAATATAGTGATTCTTTTATTTTTTTAGATTTTTTCTAAACTATTACGACCTGTCGCTAGCCGCCAAATTTTATAATTCTAAGTCACCTGGAAGTACCTTTTAATTTTGATTCCCTTTGTAGTGTCGAAACATGTGTTTTTTACGACGGCCATATCGGCTATATTTTTTTTAAATTAAATGTAGATATACAATTGTTTCAGGAAATTATAGATCGCAGTATAAGGTTTGAATTTCTATCTTATAAGGGTTCCTTTTTTCCTTACAAGGTACGGAACCCTAAAAACATAGGATATGCAAATTTAGATGTATTTCACATATAACAATTTGTAAGGCTATAACGAAGAAAGGGAAAAATAAAAGTAGGTGTATGAATTTTCCTGCATTAAAGGGTAGGGATAAAGAACCTACTGTTAGGATGTTCTGTTTCACAATTTCCCTCTAATTTTCGCGACATTTCGTGTGTTAATTGGCGGAACTCAACGCAGCGCTAAAAAAAAGTAAGCCCAAAATTATATTTTAAATCATCAAACCTGAGGAAGACTTTATGTTTCTGCATTTTGAAAATTCAGTAAAATATATATGAGTAAATTTAAATTCCAAACTAGGCAAAGATAACGTCAATTAGATGCGACGTTTTCTCAGCGTTGCAATCTGACATAATTCATATGAATACGAATGCAAAATGCTGTAGAATGTCACTAAATGTATGAGGAAATTTTGATATTGCGGTAATATTTTGTTATATTTGATAACCTGCAACGAGTGCGCGGTTTCGCCCGCTTCGAGTTATTTTGTAGCTATTTTGTCGAATAAAATTGTTGGTAATTGAGGCTGTCGCCTCGTGGCGCAGGAGCACAAAAAACCACATCGAGACTGAAGAAAGAGCTGGGGAATGTAAAAAACATAACTTCAGTGAGGCTTTATAAAAATTAAAAAAAAGACGGTCAGACGTTCTCAAAATTATTTTTTACAATATAATAAATATATAAATAAATTAATTCCCTCTTAGAGTTAGACGAATTTGATACTACATTTATACCTCAAGTTGACTTAATAGACTTACTGAGCTCAAATTACTTGAAAATCTCATCATCAAATTAAGAAAATTAGATTAATTGTGCTATTTCAGTATCAATTAAAATATTGTTAATTGAAAGTAAAGTAGCAAAATATAAATATTGTTACATTTGTGTTAAATAAACATGACAGGCTATTTAAAAATTAGAATATCTTATTTAAAGTTTTGTGCCGTGTCCAGGCCTAGAATATCCTGGTACTGGTGTTGTCGTAAGAGGCGACTAAAGTACGTGTGGTAGAGTCACGTCGCCAGCAATGGCAACACGCATGGGCAGACTCGACCGGATCATTACCATCCCCGGCATTTAAAACCGGCGTGAAGTAGTGGCTTTATGCCACTGTGTTTCGCGTCAGGTAATGCCGGGCTCTGGCGCCCAATCCACCTTAAAGGAAGGCAACGCACCTGCAGCTCCTGAGGTGTTGCACGGAGTCGGTCGGTCGGCAGTGATCACTTACCATCAGGTGACCCGAACTTTCGTTTGCCTTGTCTTTTCCATAAAAAAAGAAAAAAAGAATATCATATAGACTCAGGCCGTCGGAGTGTAAAGGTGACGGTTTAGGGTTCGATACTCACCTGGAGTTCCAGAACATTAATTATCTAAAATTTAAATGGAAGTGAACAACTCGTTCTCTCTTACCTATATCATGCAAATGCGATACAAGCATTGATATATCTAGATATTTTTTCTATACGGGACCTCCAGTTCAGACCACTTGGAAGGATGCATATAGGATCGTCCTATCAAAGCCGTCTATAAACATTTCACTCAACATTGTCAATGTAATTTAAAAAACGACGTTAACGACGTTTCAGCCTTTATTTTTCTTACCAGAAATTCTGGAGTGGATACCAGACTATTGAAGAATGGGCATGGATACAAGTGAAAAGAAAAGTGAAAGTTAAAAGAAAATTGAAGCAAGGTAACAATACGTCATAGCCTTGACGTAAAAGCCCAAAGTGGCTTATTTCTCTCACCCGCGCCAACGTGCAAATTTAATTTACTCGCCGTAGCCAGAAAATATTGAACTTATAAATAATTCATGCAACATTTAATACAAAGTCGACCTCATCTATTCATTCTTTTACGGTGACTTGTATTTCTGTATTTTATTAAGGCTTTTAGGCTCTTGTTTTAATTAAGGCTTTTTAAAAATTAAAAAAAAAACCAGCTTCACGCTGTTACCCTCACATATAAGGGTTAGCCAGCGAGAACCTAGTTTTAAGACACTCTGATCGTGGTGAAACTTAACATCGCGCTTTGTCTTGCCAGAGTGGGAAAATAAACTTAAATGGTTACCCCAAGTTCAAAAGGAGCTCCTAAACACATCATCACTTATTAATTATTTAATTTATTGCAATAAACAATGTGAATTTAAAATATAAAAAAGTATAACTCAATCCTCTTTATAATCAAAATAGAATACAAAGTAGAATACAAATAATGTTTAACTTATCTCATTCAATATAACGTTTTCAAAGACACTGCGAGATAAAGCTCTTATCCGCTTTAAGCTTTAGGTTTCTACAACAAAAGTATTAAGCCTATAGACTGATAGTCAATGGAACGATACTTCTGATATTGGAATAAATTTGCATATTTATAAGTTCTGTTACATCTTTATTGAAAAAATTAAATATACATACTATTATATAAGATCTCTTTTTAAAAAAGTTTTAAGCTCTATCTCGTCCATAGTAGAAAAAAGCAAAGGGAGCACAGAGTCACAACACTCCTTTTTTTGCATTTTTTTTTTTAATATATATATATAATGAACGAGGCAATTTGAACCTAAAACCATAATATATGCAGTACATACTATTCTTACTTTTATACTTCGCTACGATGGTGTCAGTTAACATTATGTTTAAGTAATTACGTTTGACAGAATAGATTGGTCTATTATAGGTAATGAAGAAATAAATTATGGCAATAGCTTTAATAAAGGTATATAGCTGAAATTGTATTATTTCCATTAGGAATATTATGAAGGAGTACCTAGCGGCTTAAATACTGTATGTGTATCTAAGTATTATAAAAGTTGCAGGTTTGATTTATAAAAAAAACTTTCAATGTTCAATTAAAAATTGATTCAATTTACGCGATTTTAATTATATTGAGCCTACCAGCTGCACTGTCACAGCGTCTGAGTGAAAACACTACTGTTGTGGGTTCGATTGCTACTCGAGGAAATTAAATATTTAAGATTTTCTTTTCTTCGCACTTCGCTGAAGTCGAGACGAAGCTCGGCATTGAGATCCGCCACTCAACACGTAATACCATTAGAATTCAGCAGATAGAGCAGAGTGTCTTAACTCTAGGCTCCCTTCGTCTACCTTGCTATATGCGGGATACAGCGTGAAGCTGAGAGAAGATTGTTAATTTAATGTGTTATTTGTGTAGGTTCACCGTTCACTTGTCCCGTATGCTGTATCCTGCAGATGTTTAAATGCATTTTGTCAAGGCTGTGAGGATTGAAGTGGTCGTGGAATAATACGCTGGTCTCCACGCAGGTTCTTAGAGCTGTTTTTAATACATACTGTAAGGAATGCTCTATCAGCGTGTTCGAGGAACACTTTCCGATATTTCGTACATTTGGCAGATCTTTCATGGTCAGATTTCTCTCGATTTTCTTCAAATTCAAAACAGGCAGCAACAGCAACACAACAGGCCTTAAGCACTCCAGTGCCATACTGATTCTTCCAGTGCCTACCTGCGCCCCTAGCTAAAAAAGTCTAATTTGTCTGCATTCTCCTTTGATCTTCCTTATATTATCCTTAATTGCTTTAAATAACAATGTCTAAATTCGGGTTCTTCAAAAATGTCGGTGATAATCTGAGATCACCTAGGACGTTGACTTCTTATCCTAACTGGAATTTACAAATTTCCAGTCCTGCTACGTTTAAAGTGTGCTACATGACCCCAAATATTTGAGATATAAAATTCAACACAATTCATGTAAAAATGTTTTCTGTCTATAAGAAACTTTAGGGAGGGAGTAACTTTAGTACGAAATACACTCTTACACCAATTTATTTCTCGCCTCCACTGTGTACATAACAGTTAAACTTTAAGACTGAGGTTCTTACGTATTATATTTCATTTTGCGGTTATATTCTTTCAAACAACAGTTAATTTGATACTAAGTAAATTCTTTTTAATTTTTTTAACTAGATTTGTAGGAAAAGTAGTGAAGATAAAACCTAGTGTGAATACACTTCGTTCCCCACGCACTGCAAAATTTTTGAAAAATTGGATGATTGCTGATGGAATTCAACGTCGCGCTTTGTCTTACTCCTAAAACGAGGAAATGACAATCTAAATAAATAAAAAAATCTAAATAAATAAAAATATAAATATAATTAAATTTATATAATTTCAATTTCAGTTCCGGTCTCGTTAACTTTGAAATAATTTACAATAATATAACATTAATAACATTAATATGCCGACTGTGTAATTTCGTTGTAATTGAACAATGATTATATAGTAATTTTTGAGGCCGTCACGGGACAGTGGCACAGCGTCTGCCTGTAAACGCAATGATTATGAGTTTGAACCCCACTCGAAAGAATGATTATATTCATTCTAATTACTATGCTCCAGTACACGAATCACAGCGTTAAGTTCCGCCACTTGACAAGCATTGTCTAGAAAATGAGGTCCCTATGCGGAACACAACGTGTAGCTAAAAAAATAAGAAAATGATATAGCTATTTCTTAACTACTGCACATTCTGGAGAGTCAAAATTCATTTTTCTAATGCACTAAAATTCAAACACGTTTGGCTTGTGGCCACTGCACTGAGGCGTTGGATATGTCATCGACATGTACCATGTACATGTACTGGGGAGCGTCCAAACAGTGTGTACTGCGATGTCAGTCTACTTCGTCGTTCTGTCACGTTATAAGTAACGCAGTTGTTTGTATAGGAAATGGTTTAAGCTGAATTCCATAATGTATATAGCAGGGTAGATAAGGAAAACGTAATGCGAAGTCTCTGCTTTTCGCCCGAATTTGTGAAATTGCGTCTTGACTGATACAACTCAACGCCCCACTTTTTCTGAACAGGGTGCGAATACGAAAATAACTATTGAATTTTGATTTATACGTTGTCCCTAGTCCCATATACATTGTTACAACATTTTTAAAAAGTTTTACAAAAACCAACATGAAAAAAACAAATTCTAGTCAAATTTATTCATTTATATACATATAAACAAAACTACCACAAAATCATAATTTTTTTATCTCTGAATTCCTTTACTACTGTGGTCAATATTTGTATTCAAGCTAGCATTGCCCCGCACTCGTATGTCAACAATCGGAGCTGTGACAGCGCTCGCAAATTGAACTTCACTAGTCATTTCACTCCAAAGCCGTAAAAATCCATTTCGTATTCAAATGGGTATATAGCAATTAAAAACGGATTTGATATCATTCTAGACAGATATACGTTGGTAATATAATTTTTTTTTTGTTTTAAGTAATTTTAGAATTTAAAATGAAGACATTCGGTGGGGTAGGGGACTTTCAATGGCAGCATTTTTCTAATTAGATCTTCAGGAAAATAATTACATTAATTAATAGTTATGTAGTTTGCTTTAATAAAATTTTGGCGCTGAGTTTCGCTATCTAGCAAATATGATGTATTGCTCGTACTCGTATTCATAATAGGTTTTCTCTGATTATTCAGAGAATGAAGTAGTAGCCAAAGTCAGACAGTTTTAAAATTACTATTTCGGGTCCAAAGAGTTTTTAAATATTTTAATTTAAAGAGAAGAATTTATATTGCATGGAATGATCAATATAGCAAACCGTGCTTACGATGGGTTGCGAATGCTAAATATCTGGATACCGTGCCCGAGTACCCAAATATTTAGCATTCGCTGCCAATCGTTACCCATCGTGTTGCAGGGTGAGGAGCTTAGAGCAATGCCTCAGACTTACAATCCAAAGGGTAGGCTTAAGATGTCATCTCACTATCGAAACGCCATTGAAATATGTCCTAACAAGAATTGATAATTGCAGACAGACCAAGATTAACACGCTAAAAGCTAGCTATCTATCTCCACCTTAAATGCTGGCAACGTACCTGTAGCTCCTCTGATCTTAAACGGGATCATGAGCATCGGTGATCATTTACCTAAATATATATATATATATATATATATATATATATATATATATATATGGAATAACTCCTAGTTATTCCATACAAAAATATTGAAAAGAACAATATGATATTTCTTTTAATACATTACAGGCTTTAATTATATGGAAAGCTCGATACAATTTCACTAGACATTAAATGTGGATATGGTATAGATAAGGACACCATATAAATGTGTCAAGTAGCATACCCTAACATAAAATATGATCTTTATCGCAAACTTCACAGGCGCAATAAAACCCAGGCGTATCTTATAATATTCTGTTTCCATTGTACTATTGAAGTAATTTAAATGAAAATTGAGATTTTCTTATTATTGGCCCTTTAGTGTCGTAGTGGGTACAGGTTCAAAACTATTTTGTACTAAAAATCGGTCACCAAATGGGTGAAAAACGATATTCCTCTTTTATATTATTATATGTAATATAGTGTTTTATCGTTTTGTTCTGACATCCTACTAGGAAAATAGCGTAAAACTAAACACAAAACATTTATGATCAAGGCAGAAGGAACGTAATGTAAAGACACTCTGTTACCCGCGTCCGCCCAATTGCGAGTTGAAATTCTAGTTGGTCAGGGCGAGAAAAATTCCAAAACAAGCCACTACTACACGTGCCTTTATTTGAATTATACGTAAATAGGTATTTAACTGAAATATTATACTTATACTGAAATATTAAGCTCATAGCTTACATCCTTCATTAATCACATTGCATTTAGAAGTTAGGGGTCACCCGGAATTCATTAATTTTGTAAAGATGGTACCGCAATAACGGATAACGGATAACGGCTAACGACAAGCCGTTATACCCCAATATGAAACAGGACTGTCCGATCAATTACGGTGTTCTATTAAGATTGATTTATATGATGGACTTGTTGAGTTGCTAAATGAATTATTATTTACACAATATATTAAAAGGGTGGAGATGGTATTTTAGAAATAAATGGTCTTTCTTCAGTATTGTGCCGCCCATAAATATGATTTTTGGAGTGAATAAAATTTTGTCATTAGCTATAGTAGCGCTGCAGCAAAGTGTTTGACTGTAATCAAGATGGATGTGGAGTCGATTCCGGGATTTTGAGAAAATTTATTATCAGCTCTGGTAACAAGACAAAGCACGCCACGGCGTTGAGTTCTGCCATCCATGTAAAATTTCAATATCTCGTAAAATTGAACAGAAGCTAAGTGTCTTAACAGTAGGACTGACTCCCTTCCTACTTTTCTGTATACGTCCTCACAGTATGAATATATTTATAATTTAGTGACTCATCGTGGATTCGACACCCACTCGCACATTTATGTATTAAAATTATCTTTATTTCACCGCTTTGGTTAGAATGTGCGGTATTGATTCCAAAAAACATGTAATATCTCGTAAATGTAGAACGGAGTGTCTCGACACTAGGTCCTTTCCACCGACACTGCTACATGTAGGATGTGCATATCAATTATATTTTTTTCGATTTCGTGTCATTCTTTAAAAGGAACCTTACAATTTTAGGTAGCAACAAGTAAAAGAAAATTATTTGCTATAAATATAGGAAATCGATGTAGCCGTCTCTAATATTCTAGTGTCTATAAGATTAACCCAAACAAATCCTAAGCAGAACAGTAACAAATTGAAAATCAGATCAAAGAACAATATTAATAATAGAGTTTTAGAAGGTTTCGGTTTAAATTATATCTCTCGTTTAAAGAAATATACCTAAAACAAGTAATAATAAAACGAAGCCAGTCGTGGCACAGTCTCAAAACGGTGCAAATGTAAACATAACAGGTTGTGGGTTCGATTCCCACTCGAGGAAATTAAATATTCATTTTTTTCATTTGCTCTCTTTGGTAACGAGGTAAAGCTCGGCGCTGAGTACCGCTATCCCACACGCAATGGTAATAGAGAGTCTTTACCTGCTATATGCGGGATACAGCGTGAAATAAAAAAAAATAAGTCATAAAAATTTACTAGATATAAATATCCTAAATCTGTTTATGTCTAGCCTCATTTAGTATCAAGATCAACCCAGACAAACCTCATTAGCAGACGAGTAAGAATTTGGGAAACGGGTCAAACGAATAGGTTCGTTTAATAATAGACTTTTAGAAGGTTTCGTTCTAAATTGTATATTTTCTGAAACATAATTCGTAATCAATACATACGTATAAAAAGTACGGATTAAAGATTTGTCAATTAGATTTATAAAATGATGAATTTGTAGTATAAAATTGGGTAAAATTAAGAATTTGAAGAGAAACATCTATACGAATTACCTTCTATTCATGCGTCAGGTGTAACACAATATTTTTAATATTAGGATATCCTTGTTGTGGCCGTCGAGGCGCAGTGGAGGATGTCGGTCTTATTCTCACATTATTTTCATTCCTTTACTTACTCGATTTAGTAAAAAACATAAAACTCAGAGCTAGGTTCTAATATTCAACATGTAAAATCTTGAAAAGTTGGGAAACGGAGTGTCTTGACACTTAGTTTCCTATGCCAACAGCGCTATATAGCGTGCGGGATACAGCGTGAAGCTAACAAAGAAGAACTCTTTATTTAAATTAAGCTTTTAACTATACGTTTACTCGTTTGACTTGTTTCGATTATATCTTTTTTATGCCGATCATCGATTGGACATCAAAAAAAAGTTAAAATGAACAGTCCCTTTATTAAATGTGGATTCTGGTTTAGATTAGGAACACCTGGTGCGGGATGCTTTTAGAAATAGTGATGTGAACTTCTGACGATAGTATTGTATTGTTTATTTTAGTATATTTATTTATAATTGAATATATATCTATGTTTTAGATATTTGTATGAAGATTATGAATTTTTTATAGTTGATAATATATGCAAGTAAATTCTATAGGCAACGATTTTTTTTAGGATGTCGTATAAAAAACAAAAGTTTATTGACTTATTTTTGCAAAAAGGTTGAAAGATCTAATTGATTTAAAGATAAAAATCTCAATGCTTCGCTTTAATTCACTAGGATTCTATTGATATTTTGATACTTTAACTTTTAATATATAGCTATGTATATGTTTTAATAAAATAAGGTATTCTTTTTAATTTATACAAACATATATTAAATTTTTATTTTTTTTATTATATCCTTAAACTGTATCTATACTATATATATGGTAGATAGAAGAAATCTAGCGTCAAAACAATACGTCCTCAATTTTAAAGACATTTCGTGTTTACTGACGGAACTCAACACCGTTTGTTTGGTTAACAGACCAAGAAAATTAAAACATTCATTTCCACAAGCCAAAACCGAACCCACAACCGCAGTATTTATAGACACCGTACCGCTACGCTACGACACAAACTTTTTGTAAGTACAAATATCGATAAAACAAAACATCTCTACAAACAGGATCGGATCATAAAGGCTAATAGAAGAACTCCTTAGTTTCGTAAAACGGGCAGTTTCAAAGTTAAATTTAACAGCCAAGGGATCTATAGAATGACTTTATAATGCTCTGATGCAGGATATTTTTATATATTTATGTATGTATACTCGTATACGACATTCTTTTGTGTATTAAATGAGTTTGAAATGTATATGTTGAGCAGATTTTGAGAAAGCAGTTAGCGAGAAACTCTTAGTACGTCCAGAGAACCTGCCGAATATTATGTATTTAATTTTATATTTTATCATGTATATAGCAGTTTTTTATTCATCTTCAGAATTCCTTTTTAGAATCTATTTTTAAGATATTTATTGGTTTCCCTTCGAATTTGAGACATTATTTGTTGTAGCAGCGGAATTAAGAGCTTTGCTTTGTCTTGTCATATGGAAATGATAATAATTCATTCAGGGTATCCTATCATATTCTATTTTTTTGAGTAATCAAATCAGCTTCACGCTGTATCCCGCACGCTGCAGGGTAGGGAACGTAGTGAAAGATACTCCTTTCCCCACTTTCTGCCTAATTCCGGAGGCATTGCGTGTAAAGTGGCAGAACTCAACGCCGCGCTTTGCCTCGACACCAGAGCGAAGAAATGGAAATATAAATTTAAGTAAATATTTCATCTCCTCGAGTGGTGATCTAACCCACAACCAGTCGGTTTACAGTCACACTTTCTGCCGCTGCGCCACGACCGGCCTCAACACTGGCCTTTGAGTAACATTTACCAATGCCGCCATAAAAGAAAGTGTATGTAGTTATATATTAAACGTTCTACTAACACATCAAAACTATTATATTTCTGAGTACCTACACTATAATTTGCAGAACTATTGGTTCGAATTGAATTTTTTTTTGTGCTGGAAGAGTCCACTCTTTGAGAGAGAACAATATTTTTTTTCCATTTTACCACGGAACATAACCACAGTTAAAACTTACAGGTAGTAACTTACACGTAGTACAAAAACAAATACATTCAATATTTTACAAAAACTAACAAAATTTAAGCGTTTCGCTTGCTTTTTTTCCTTCTGCTTTACTTAACTTTTAAAGTACCATATTCACCACAACTTACTGTGGTAACAATTCAACCATTACTTAACGCGTGAATTTGAAACGTCTCAAAAATGTCCTTCAACTTTCCATTGTGTATTGTGTATTGAATCCGTTAAGCTTCACTTTCAAAGGATTTCGTATAAAGGTGTGTTATTTTGAGTGAAATTTTGTTTTAAAAAACCCATTTTTTGACGTTATGGAATGATTTATGGTGCTATGTGGAGTGTGAGGAGGTCGTTGTGACTTCGGTTAAAATTTATAGCTAGGTGAACATTATGAGGCTTAAAAAAATATAAATTTTTATCTCTACAAATCTCCCACATCATACAATACAAACAAATAGAATCTAGTGATAAGTCACTCCATTTTTATATCTTCACAACAGTGGATTTTGTAGGTATATCTAAATATTCGTACGAAAGATGGTAAAAGAGACATCATAAAGTATCTATATTTTTTTAATAATATATATATATATATATATATATATATATATATATATATATATATATATATATATATATATATATATATATATATATATATATTCATTAACATCAAATAATATTATTATAATAATGAGGCCGTCGTGGCTTAGCGGAGCAGTGCCTGACAGAAAAGTGGTTTGTTCCCGACTAGGGTAAAAGACTTTATTTAAATTTATAATATGTTTCTGCTGATTGACAACGTTTTGGTATTGAGTTCTATCACTCAACACGCAATGTTTGAACCTGCTACCTACCACTAATCTTCTTTTTTAAGCATTCATCCGAACATTTTAATTTATACAAAACATAAAGTCTAAGGGACCCTATATCATGGCTCGATAATTAAAGGGTTCAATTTTTTATAATATAATTTTTTATTATTTTCATTTCCTCGTTTTGGTAATGAGACAAAGCGCGGCGTTGAATTCCGCCACTCAATACGCAATGCCTCCAGAATTCGGCAGTATTCATTCGGGTAGTATCTTAACACTCGATCTCCAGTAGCCGCTACTATGTTCCCGCTACTTCCCCTTCTATGTGCGGGATACAGAGTGAAATAATAAAAAAAAAATTTTACACAAAACATAGTACTAATAATGACAACTAAAAAAAAAACAATTTTTGAAGACAGCGATGACTAATTGCGAATAAAATGAAGCAATCAGCTCCAGGAGCGGCTGTTTCATTAGGAATTAGAATATAAATCATTTCGACTCAATGTACCCATCAGAATACCATTAGGGACTTAATTTGGATTCTTTCAAGGAAATAAATACGCTTAGAAAGTCTTGAAAAAAATTAAACAAAATAATAAATTGAAATACACAATTTTAAAAATAAGGTTGTATTGAAAAATCACTAAAAATGTTAAAAGTTACGATTTTCTTTTTATACTATCTATTGTTTTTTTTATTATTGTGTTGATCTTTGAACAATATTTATAGTAAATAACAATCATTATTTAACAGCTGAACAATTATTGACTTTCGTCAATAATTGTTCAGCTTTAGCAGTAATATGAAATTTACTAAAAGCATGTTTTAACCCATCATTTTTTTTCGTTGGAACTAAACGTCGCGTTTTGCTTTTTAAAATGGAGAAAAACATTCTATAGAATCATTTATTTCGTGCATAAAAATAACAATAACAACATTATTTATATCTTAATGATTTTAAATCTACTATTTTATAAATGTTAATGTTAGCTTTTTTTAGCTTCACGCTGTATACCGTGAAGACATTCCGTTCCCCATTCATATACTTTCTTCTGTTTTCTTGCGCGTAAATAATATTCTCTATATATAATAAGACAGTAAAAATATTTTGTCTGTACATTTAGTAATTTTGACTGAAATGGATAGAGGGAACTAAAAAGAATAATAGAATGCAAAAATTTTTTTTTTAATTTCTTGTATACAATACGTGTTGAGTGGCAGATTTTTTTCAGATCATTAGAATGAAAAAATGAAAGTTATTAAAATATTCATTTCGCAGTGTGCGGATCGAACCCACAACCATCGTTTATAGTCAGACCCTGATCTACAATTTGAGTACAAATAATACAAAATAGAATAGCTTGTATTGCTTGTTCATTACATTTCACAGAAATGAGATCAATTTACGTCTATTCAATATTTAATTCAATAGATATATTTGAGGCCAATCGTGGCGCAGTGGCAAAGTGTGACTGTAAAAACCGACTGGTTGCGGGTTCGATCTTCACTACAGGAGATGAAATATTTACTTAAATGTATATGTCCATTTCTTCGCTCTGGTTTCGAGGCAAAGCGCGGCAAAAATGGGGAACAGAGTGTCTTAATACTAGGTTCCCTCTACCTACCCTGCTGTGTACAGCGTGAAGCTGATTTTAGATATATTTAACTAGCAACCAAACGCGGTTTTACTATCTTAAATATATTATTATATTTCATCCAAATTATACCAAATATTTACACAAACTATGTTTTATACCTATGTGTTATTCTGACGTAAAATCTAACAGTTAATTTTCATATAAATCTGTTCAGTAGTTTTTGTGTGTAAGTGAAATAAACATCAATGCTTACAGACTTTCACATTTATATTAAAATATTAGGATTTCAAGTGAATTTTATTACATTGAATTTTGCCTAAAGGCTCTTTGTTATTTCAATTGTTGATTTTCTTTTATGAAATAAAATGTTTTTGTTTCTTCTCCTTAGGGATTTCTTATTTTATCAGCATTATTGTAAGAGTATATTTCCTTAGCATCAAATATTTTTTTAACTTTGGGGGTTTTGTTTAAATGTTGTATTTTTTTACATATGATAGACTTGTTAATTTTGTGTGTTTTATTTTCAACACTTGGGTATGTCGTTCGCTCTTTCTTATAAGTATTTTTGTATTTTTATAGATAATATATAAAAAAATTGAACGTGGGGATGGGGATTTGAACCCACGCTTCCTGGACCAAAACTGTTCAAATACCGAACAGTTCAAACGCTCTGGTTACTAAGCCATACGTTCTCATCAAGTTACATCGAAATTCTTATACTTCTTACAACTTATTTATGTCGTTAGCATTGTATTTTTATAATTAATTATTAATTGTTAACTTTTTAACTTATATTGGTTGTTGGCACTGCCAGATTACGACTGATGTTTTGCGTTGATGCAATACTACGTATAAAAACATAAACATATAAAAAAAATTGTATTGAACCAATAACTAAGGTGTGACAATTAAAATGTAACACTGCACCACAGTGATTTTAAAAACTTAAATAAAAAAAAATCTTGTGCTAGTCTTATTATTTTTGAATTGTATTCGTGCACATACCGCTTTATGGTTTAGGGCGTCTATCTCTTGGGAAATAAATATTTATGTAGTCACAACGTGATGTACGAAAATCATATCTTGATATAAAAAATACAATTCACATTCATTTCTTTTAAAAGGAATCTAATTAAAATTAATCTGATCTTCTCTGTTTTATAGTCAAAATCTTTGTATTGTCGCTGAGTATAAGGATAGTTTTAGTCCTTAAGGAAATAGATAAACCTCTATATTAAGAAGTTGAGGCAGTCGTGACACTAGCGTGTGATTGGAATTTATATGGTTGTGGATTCAATTCCCACTCGAGTAAACGAATTTATTTATATTATTATATTTGAGCTCTGGTAACACGGCAAAACGCGGCGTTGTGTTCACTGAACAAGCATCTGCATCGCTATATGCCGTATATAGTTGACTATATATGGCATATAGCGTGAAGCAGAAAAAAAATATTTGGATTATGACAACGAGGGTGTCGTCGTCGTGGCGCAGTGGCACAGCGTCTAGCTGTAAGTTGGCTATAAATTAGGCTGTAAATTTGATTCCTACTCGGGAAATTAAATATTTTGGATTACTCTCTCTAGCAACAAGTCAAAGCGTCGCGACGGATCAAACGTTTTTTGATGTAAGTGAAAAAATGTCATTATGCATCTCAACGTATTATATGCATATATTTTAGTCAAGAATATTTGTTACAATATATATTTAATATTTTTATTTCTGCGCTCTGGTACCGAGGCAAAGCGCTGCGTTGAGTTCCGTTCCGTCTTTCAACAGACTACGTAATAAGAATTCGGCGGAAAATAGGGAACGGAAGTATTGATGGCAAACGGAGTGTCTTACACTAGGTTCCCTGGTTCCCTCTGCTACGTGCGAAAACAACGTGAACTTCAAAAAAACAATAAAATTATAGAAAAATAAGCAAAATCTGGTACGAAATATTAGTTAAGTTGTAACCAACAACTGTATGTAACAAGATACCTATTTTCAATTTACATTTCCTATTTATGTTGTTTCATATAACATGCTTTGCTGTCAGTATTTACAATTAATTAAGATGGTTTGAAGGATATGTTATTTAAAAGTACGATAATGAGCTTTAGTTTGTTTAGTTTTCGTTGTTGATGATTGAATTAATATATTAGTAATTAGAAACAATGGATTTATACTTATTTAATTAGAAAACATAGCGGGACTCGAACTTGCGCTGTTATGTGGCGAATTTATAAACACTGTTTTTAAGAACTAATACTTTATTATACGATTTATAACTAAATTTACGAATATGGTATAAAAGATTTAAGTGATGTCGAGGTTGAGATTTGGTAGTGACTGCCTCGTCGAGCGAGGTCGGGATCTTATAAAGGATCATTTTGGTTTGTGGAAGGGATGTGGGAATGTTTATATTTACAGTGTCAAAGATACTTAACTAAGTATGGAAGATTACTAAAGACCTAATAAGCTAATTACATGTTTACACCTAAATACTTGTTTACACTTTTAGTCTTATCACTAGGTACTTAATTAATGAGGGTGAGAACTCCAACATAACATCTCCCCCCTTTAAAACAAAGATTGGGCGGGTTCGAATTTGCCCGATCTTTGAGGATGTGACGTTGCGGCGTCGAAAGTTGTGGCGTCGTCAGATTCTGAGTCTTCGGAGATGGCAGGGCTCGAAGTAGTGTTCAACGTAGACATCGGGATGGCGACATGAGCTGAAGTACGCTGCCTCCTTTTATCGAAGCAGTTATTGAAAATCTGGATGCATCCGTTGTCATGGTTGTTGTTACGGCGTCGATTAAATTTTCTAGGCAGACATTGAAATAGTTTGAACAGAATATACACCAATATTGTTATCCCTGCTAAGTAAGAGAAGAGGGATAAATTGTTGGAATGCTTTTCAATAAAAGTCCTTTCATTAAATTGTTTGATTCTTGATGATTGCTTTTTCAGATCTTCTTTGATTGAGTGTAATGCGTCTGTCGGAACGTGGTTTATGCGGATTGGGATTAATTTTGGAGATTGTGGCAAGTCCTTTAGATCAGCACAGGCATCTTCGATGTCCACAGTTAGTATAGGATGTGTGATGTTGAGAAAGTTTTCATCTGCTGCGGCCAAAGTTATGAGACTGGAGTAAAACTTGCAACCTCTATCGAGTTTAAGAATACCGGCTCCAGGAAGAGTAATATGTTTCGTTGTTTCTTCACATTGTACTATAGAAGCTGTTTCATTTTGGAGTATGAACACCCATTTGTTTGTGGAAATTTGTAGAAACATGTTAATTTCTGCAGAAAATGTTGTAAGCTCGCAGGAACCAGGTAGTTGGCGGTTGGTCTGTAGAAGGATGGCCATTTCACAGATAGGCCTCGCGTTGAAATTGTAGACTGGAAACTTGCAGACCCATTTGGCTGGCGCGAAGATCTTGCATTCGTCGATGGAACTCGTGGATATGTATTGTTGCCTTGTTGGGTTTGTTGCCAAATAAGTTTGCTCGGGAAGGATGACGGAGTAAAGGGATGAGTTATGATGTGAAATAGGAATAGAATAGAGGTGGTAAAGAGTAAAATGATTAAGTCGGACTAGGGGAAAGTCAAGTATATATGTTATTTTGTTCATGAATATGTATGACGTTAGGGTTGCGGAATCTAAGATTTTATGAGTATTCTCAAGTGTGATGGGAAGAACTAAGTTTTTATCATTTCGCATGTGGGAAGACGAGAGTAAAACTTCGTAGAGTCTTTCAATTGATATTATAGAAGGATGTACGGCACCTGATTTTATAAAAAGTATAGACGTGAGGATTTCATCGATGTCAGTTTCTAGAGAAATTACACTTTCGAGGATTTGTATAGAAACTGATGAAATTTCTTCAGCAGTTTTGAGATCAAATATTATTCTTTTGGTTTTATTTAAATTATTAGCGATTCTTTCAAGATTTTCATTTAGTGTATATTCATCGTATGATAGTTTAAATATTGTTTCATTGAAATTTGTGATAGTTGATGAAACTATTTGAATTTGTTGTTTTAATATATCAGCTTCTTCTATTTCGCGTTTTTCTAAGAGTTGGATACAGTTCTCATAATGAAGGGCGTCTTTAGCGTCTGGTGTGCCAATTAGCCATTTAAGCGCGGTGCCAAAGCCATCAAATAACTCTCGTTTGACTCTTGATTTGGTGTATGCACTCAATTCAGCAAGACGAGTATTTATCTTGTTAATGTTTATTTTTATAAAAGAACTGGTAGTACTTTGAGCAAAAGTTGGGTATTTAGAAATTAATGAAAAGTAGTTATTATTTAAACGTTGAATTGAATCTCGGGATAGGAATAATGGCTCTAAGTTACGATAAATAACGAGTTTCCAAGAGGATTCGGAAATGAGCATATCGCCTTTTTCTTGGTAGTAAATACCGGATTTTGAAGGTAAGGGTTCAATAACGTGGTCTCCTACAACTAAGGTTGCAGAGAACCTGAAAAGAGATTATGCCTAATTATTATTTCTAGTAGGATTATGTAAATATAAACCTTAATATATAAGTTTATTTGATAAAAGAGGATGTATATTATAACCTTAATAATAGAACAAATTGTAAACTAAACTAAGTATTTTGTAAACTATCATCAAGTGGTTGTAAATATGAAACATTATAATTTTTAAGTAATATATTATAATTTTTAATTTTGTTTATTTAGCCAACTTGATGAGGTTGAAGTGAATCATGCATGGGTCGCAAGCGATTTGCATGCACTAGTTGATTTCTGCCCGCTTTTCTTATGACATAATTTTCGTTAAAGCCTTTTCGTATGACTTCATATGGGCCGTCCCATTTGTTATCCAAGTTGTTTGGATTTTGTACTTTCAGCATAACCTTCTCTCCTAACTTAAAATCAGCCACGTTTTTTATATTTTTGTCGTAACGTTCCTTAGCCTTTTCTTTCATGGACTGAATATTTTCTAAAGCTATTTTGCGAGAAATCTTAAGTCGTTCATTTAGGTCATCCAGGTAGTCGTGAGTCGTGTAGTCGTCATTGGTATCTTTCATAGAATATAAAAGACGAGGTTTGAACCCGAATAAAAGCTCATGTGGGGTGTAACCCGTTGATTGATTCAGAGATGTGTTGTGACACATTATTGCAAGTGGAACAATTTGATCCCAGTCTCCTTTGTTTCTTTGATGATACATTCTGATGTGATCACGGAGTGTGGCATGGAACCTTTCTAAAGACCCATTCGTTTGAGGATGATAGGCTGTGCTAAATGTCTGTTTCGTACCGAATAATTTCATCAAATGTTTTAAGACGTTGTTCATGAATTCGCCTCCTTGATCAGAGTGAAACCGTTTTGGAATTCCATAGTGTTGGCAGAATATAAGAAGAGTTTTAGCAACTGTATTCGCTTGTTTGTCGGGGATGGGGTATGCTTGAACAAATCTAGTTAGGTCGTCTTGAAGAGTGAGGATGTATTTATTAGAGTCACCGGTAATATCCGAATATGAAACCAAGTCAATGGTAACGCGTTCAAAAGGTTCAGTTGAAGAAGAAGTAATGACCATAGGTGCTTTAAACGTTTTTCTCTGAATTTTACTACGTTGACAGACATGACAATTTTCGATGTATGATTTTATATTATCGGTCATTCCTTTCCAATAGTATTCTTCTCGGATTTTGCGCGTAGTTTCTACAATGCCTCTATGACCAGAAAGTGGGTCGTCGTGATACGTTTTTAGAATTGTGGGAATTTCGTCTTTGTTGGGATATTTGACTTTGTCTTGGCAAATTGTTATTTCACAGTCATAACAATCTGCTAGGTATGCTGTAATATGAGATTGTTGGTTTCCCATTAGTTTACAAGTGGGATCATTCGTTAGGTCAGGTATGCAGAGTGTTTTGAGGTTGTGTTTTTGTAAGCAAGATAAGAGTATTTTAAAATAGCTCTCACTATTCCAAGGGTCGAAATGTGTCGGTCGTGTTACTCCAAATATAATGTTTTGTTTTTTGTCCGTAACTAATAAATCTGTCTGGTAAAGCTCTTTTGACTTTTCAAGATATGGCATCACATTAGAACAAAGACTTATGGCTTTGTTGAAAGTGTCGTTTTTGTCCGATAGTTGTGCTGATATGGGAATGAGAATATTTTTATGACGTTCGTCTAAGAGGGTGTCAGGTGATGTTTTAAAGTTGGGTGTGTCATAACTATGAGTGGGAATGGAAAGAAAGTGTTCATAGTTAGTTTGCAAGTATTCGTCTGGGTCATTGAAATTGTCTTCACAGTTGTGCGTCAAGTCAATTGCGTTCGTGTGCATTACTGGAGGTCGAGAAAGAGCGTCGGCATTAGTGTTGCTTTTACTAGCTTTGTAAACGATGTTATATTCAAATTCTTCTAGTTTAAGTCTCCAACGAACTAATCTACTGCCCGGGTCTTTAACAGAGAAGAGCCAAGTTAATGGTTTGTGATCTGTTACGATTGTAAACTTTCGTCCAAACAAATAAGGTCTGAAATGCTTTACAGCCCAAACGATTGCGAGTAACTCTCGCTCTATAGTAGAATAGTTACTTTCGGCTTTGTTCAGCGTCCGTGAAGCGTATGCAATTGGCAAATCTTTACCTATATCACCTTGAGACAATACTGCGCCTATTGCATAGACTGAAGCGTCGGTTGTAAGAATGAACTCTTTGCTGAAATCAGGATATTGTAGAATCGGAGGACTTGTTAATAAACGTTTGCATTCATTAAAAGCTTTTTCTTGTGTTTCTCCCCAAACGAAAGGAACGTCTTTCTTGAGTAAGGCTGTCAAAGGTTTTGTGATGTTACTGAAATTAGCGATGAACCTACGGTAATAACCTGTAAGTCCTAAGAAAGCCTTGATATCTTTACATGATTTAGGAGTTGTGAAGTTTTGAACAGTGGTAACTTTATCTGGATTGGGTTTTACGCCTTCGCTCGAAATTATGTGTCCTAGGTAAGCTACTTCATGTCTGAGGAACTCACATTTATCAGGTTGAATTTTGAGATGGAAATCGTTTAATCTGGAAAAGACTTCTCGAAGTTTTTCTTCATGTTCTTGTAGGCTGGATGCAAACACAACAATGTCATCTAGATAGACAAAACAACGTTCGCCTTGGAGGCCGTAAAGAATGTTGTCCATGACTCGTTGAAATGTGGCTGGAGCATTTTTAAGGCCAAATGGCATGCGCAGAAATTCGTAATGACCGTAAGGTGTGCTAAAAGCCGTTTTGGAGACGTCTTTAGAGTCTAGTTCGATTTGGTGAAACCCTGATGCAAGATCTAGAGTTGTAAAATATTTCGAATGACCTAATTTGTCGAGGATATCAGTGATGTTCGGCAAGGGATAGCTATCACCTATTGTTATTTCGTTTAGTTTACGGTAATCTATGACCATACGCCATTTTCGTTTCCCAGAAGCGTCTAATTTCTTTGGTACAATCCAAATGGGGCTTGTCCATGGTGAAGTGCTTGGTCTAATGATTTTTTGTTCTAAAAGTTTTTGTACTTGAGTTTTTACCTCTTGTTCGTGAACTTGTGGGAATCGATAAGTTTTAGCGTGAATGGGTACTTCAGATGTGGTAGGTATATTATGTTTTGTGTGACTCGTAAACGACAGAGGGTCGCCTTTAATATAGAAAATTCCAGGGAATTCGTCAATATTCTTATTTAGGGACTCGTTTTCTTCTGCATTTAAATGATCTCGTCTAATAAGTTTGTGTACTATGTCACGTCGGTCTGTTTTGTTTTTCATGTTTATCGTATTGATATTTACGATCTCATTATCTAGGGCCTCGTTTAGATATAAAGTTGTTCGTACGACGGGCATAATGATTGATTTATCTTCGTTTGTTTTGTTAATGCATGTGATTAGGAATTTATAATCAACTATGTTTACAAGGGCGTTGGGAATTGAAAGTCCGTTTCCGATATCTTGTTTTTCGACAATAGCTGTTCCGCATTGAATATCTTGAGTAGTACATGTAATAACAGTTTCAGTCCTATGCTCTATGAATTGTTTATCGTCTTTAATATTGGTTTTGCTTTCGCCGTTATGGAAAAGTTTATAATGTCGTTTGCCTACGTGCATAGTTTTAGATGCGATGTATATATTTACGTCGGATTTAGACATGAAATCTAAACCTAGAATGCCGTCTGCTTCGATATTTAAATCCGCTATGTAGAATTTATGTTTACGGAAATTGTCTATTGAAACGTTAGCTGTGCCGTAGCTTTGAATAGGACTGTCTTTACCTGCCACACCTACTATCGATACTATATTCGATACATCTAGAGGGTTAGCTCCGAGTTTGTTTTTTTGTAAAACGGATATCGCTGCTCCTGTATCTATTAGTAATGTAATAGGTTCACCGTCTATGTGAAATTTGCAGTAGAGCAGATCTTCCGGTGGAATATTTAATGCCGATATAGAAACGAGTTCAGGCTCAGAAGTTGTGTTAGGTTTTGATTTGGAATTATTGTGGTTCGAATTAGAATTGGATTGAGATTTTGATTTGTTCTTGAACCGGTTTTTGAATTGGGATTTAGACTTGGATTTAGGATTTGATTTGTTAGAGCCGAGAGTTTGGGGCTGGTTACCCTGTTCGTGGGCTAACGAAATCGGTTCAGGAAGTTTATGGCCAAGAGTTTGGGGCTGGTTACCCTGTCCGTAGGCCGTTGAAGATAATTTAGTATTTGCTGAAGTTTGCGTAGATGCATCGCAAGTTTGTCTGCGATAGACTGCATTTATTTGTGTCGATGCATCACACTTTTGATTTGGAAGAGAATATGTAGTAGTTAAATTTAATCGTCTATCTGTAGGTTTTCGATTTAATTGTATTGAGACGTTGTGGGCATCTGGGTCGAAGGGAAGTAATCTAAAGCGGTTTCCATCGAGCTGCCCTGTTCGATGGCCGCCTTGGAGTTTAAAGAATTTATTTTTGGTTCAGGTGGTGCTTTCATGGGTTGGCTTGGTGGTTTTTGACCAAACCTTTGATTGTTGTACGCTCGTTTTCGACATTCGTGAATAAGATGTCCCGGATTTTTACAATAATTACATATTTTGGTGTTGTATGATTGTTCATTTGAATTAAAATTGTTTAAAGGTCTCGCGGGTCGATGGTTGAAGTTTTGTGTGTTCGGAAGTCTTGAAATGTTATTTGGTGGCTTATGCATCGCGAGACTTGTTTTGTAAAGCAATTGCCGATCTTTATTCATAGCACGTATTTTGTCTTCTTGCATAGCAAAACGCCCCGCATCTGATAACTGTCGGAATTCTTTTGTTCGTAACATAGTCCCTAGATCACTGTTAAGGCCGTTGATAAAGACGCTTAGTGCAGTCTCTTCGATACTTAATTTTCTGCCTAGTAAAGAACTATCTTTGACCTCTGCTGACAATTTTTCAATAATTTTACTTCTCAATAGATCGACACGATGATAATAATCAGTAATGGTTTCTCGATCACGTTGAAACATTGATTGAAGTTCTAGTGAAAGGTGGGACATCGTTTTTACTTGAGAAAATTTCTCGATAAGAAATGCTCGTAATTCGTCCCATGTTTCAAATTGTCTAGCATGGACGTCTGCGGAACATGGACCGATTATTCGATTTAAAGTATATATAAGCAAAATGTTAGTGTCCGTTTCTTTTACTAAGTCAAAAGCGGCGTTGCAAGACCGAACAAATCTGTAAACTTCTGAACTAAGGGCCGTATTAAATACAGGAATGAGGTTGATTAAATTATCAAGGCTTAAGGCTGATCTAGAAGAAGTGACACTCTCTGTGTTTGGCATGGTTGTAAAGATAATTTTTAGATATATGTTTAAATAATGAAATTAGATATTAGGAGTTATGGATACTGGTAAGTAGATAATTGAGGAAATGAGCAAACAATATTCAACAACTCACCACAGCAACAATAACTGGAACATGGTTCGTGCGACGCTTTTTAAATCCCTTCGGGAACCGTACTCGGCGATGCTGTCCGTTGGCACGTTCTTGCGTCGTCTAGCTATACAGCTCGGCTGTTCCAATCCTACCGACTGCGCCAAATTTGTTATGTGGCGAATTTATAAACACTGTTTTTAAGAACTAATACTTTATTATACGATTTATAACTAAATTTACGAATATGGTATAAAAGATTTAAGTGATGTCGAGGTTGAGATTTGGTAGTGACTGCCTCGTCGAGCGAGGTCGGGATCTTATAAAGGATCATTTTGGTTTGTGGAAGGGATGTGGGAATGTTTATATTTACAGTGTCAAAGATACTTAACTAAGTATGGAAGATTACTAAAGACCTAATAAGCTAATTACATGTTTACACCTAAATACTTGTTTACACTTTTAGTCTTATCACTAGGTACTTAATTAATGAGGGTGAGAACTCCAACATAACAGCGCTTCCTGGAAACCGACCAGGCGCTCTGACCACTAAGCCATACGTTCTCTAATTAGTTCAATGGATTTATGTTATATTTAGTCAGCTTCGCGATTTTTCTCTCCTTTAAAACGGGACGGTTTCTTTTGACGTCACACATGTTGTAAAAAACCTCGGAGATATTTGTAGTGATATAGTGTGGTGAGTGGAGAAATTAAACACTGCTTTTTTATATCTCGCTGCGCCATGATCGAATAATGTTATTGTCTTTTTTAATTTCAACGTAACTATATTTTTAAGGCATATGCATTTTTAGACTTTGCGTGTAGAATAGCGGAACTTAACGCCGCACGTTACCTCATTAGGAGAGCACGAAAAAGAGAATAAGCTATATGTATAATAAAATTATAACTGATCGCTGTTGGTCCTCTGTCTGTCTATTTCTGTTTCTGTAATCGAATCCAAAATAATAGTTTATAAAATTTGTTCATCTGTTCATTTGTGTAAGCTAATGTCAAAAACAACGATTTAAAATTAAAAATTAATAACACAACAAAAAGTACTGTACAAACGAACAAACTGGTACACCTGAAAACATGTAAGTACGTTTTCATATAACATAATTAATCATAAATAGGTGTAACGCAAATATTTCAACAATTAATACGTATATACATAAAGACGCGAGTGTCGACGATACGAAAACTAAACAAAGTAAATTTGCGATTCTCACAGTTCAAGCTTGGGGGTGTGAATTATAAATTATAATGTAGGAGTAAGAATACTAATAATTCAAGTGCTTAGAATCTTTAAATTTGTTATAATTAAGCTTTTTCGAAATTTCTCTCACTTTTCAAATGTTGTTATAAACGCGGCGTTGAGTTCTGCTACTCAACTCAAATGAGGAATGGAATTCTATTTGCGTAATGCTCCAAATATATATACATCCACACCTGCACTGAGCAGAGGGAGCCTAGTGCTTAGACACTCTGTTCCCACTAATACTCTTCAGTTCCCAACTTTCGCTGAATTCTGGAGACATTGTGTGTTTAGTAGCGAAACTCAACGCAGCGTTTATGCGCTCTAATAAACCTTATTTCTATCGTGTTAAGTAACAAAAAGTGCGAGAATTTTGAAAATAGTAATAACAAGTAAAACAATAAATAAAAATTTAAATAAATATTTATTTTTCTTTCTTTTCAGACAAATGGAGCGATTACAGGGCAATGGGGTAAATGATAGGCTTATCGGATGAAGTCACTCTATAGATACGTATATTGTGGAATTACACGATGCATATCGTGCAATCTTGATTTATTACGGTGTATTCATTCGTATTCGGGCTAAGTGTTGATCGGAAAGGCGATGGTTTTGGACTCGATTTCTACTTGGCGCAATGCTTTCTGTAGTTTCGCGCTGTATTTCACAGATGGCAGGATAGGCGGCGGGATCCTAATGTTAAGACACTCCGTTCCTCACGCTTTCTACTGAATTTTCGAGGCGTTGCGTGCTGAGTGACGGAACTTGATGGCGAGCTTTGCCTTATCACCAGAGTGAAATGAGAATATTAATAAATAATAACTCCATTCTGCGAGTGGGAATCGAACCCTCAACCCTCCCGTTTAACTAGAAAATATAAGATTCATTCTAATTGTTGTGTACCGTCTATTTGATTTTAATTAATTGTGGCAAGTATTTATCTTCGTACAGAACTAGCTCCATGCCTTTGTTTATTTTAATTGGTATTTATTTTAAGAAAAGCAAATTATCGTATTAATAATGAGACTGATATGTTGATATACTAATATTGAAAGTAAAAGCGTGTATACATTAAAGGATGTGGTTATGGGTTCGTATATTTTTAATAGTAACAATATTATAATACATTTTTATTTCTCCATTTCGGTAAGCGAAACGCGGCGTTGATCTCCGCCAATCAATACACAGTCTCGAAAATTTGAGCGTAAAATGGAGAACAGAGTGCCTTAATACTAGCTTACGCGAGGAAAAGATTAAAACTGTTTCTTACTTTTCGCCATTTCTACCCTAACTTTATATATAACCGCATACTGCCGCTAGTGACAATCACAGTAAAAGCTTGCCGATCGTAAACCGACAGTGGGTTCTCTATTGTGAGTTATCTTGGGACTTGTGCAACTCTATTTACCATTTGGGTTCTGGTCGATCGTAAAAATATACATTGTCTATAATGTACCACGCTACCACACCATACCACAAGTTTAGAGCGATTTTTTTGTTTAATAATTATGATAGTATCTTTGATTAATAAATAGAAGAAGATTTATATGATTTATGTTAATTATGATCGTATCCTTGATTTATAAATTGATAAAGATACTAAATTCAATATTAGAAACATATACATATATGTACCATTATAGATTGGATGTTTATTCTCTTCTCAAGGAATGACTTAAAATAAAAATATTTTTGTTTCCACAGCTTGTTGTTTTCACAGTTCGTCGAAAAAGACAGTTCCGAGTTCAAGACAGACAAAGTAAACCTTTTTTTACATTTGATTTTTATAGCAGGGTGGGCAGAAAGAACCTGGGAACCTAGTGTTAGGACACTCCCTGTTATCCACTGAAATCTGGAGGCATTACGTGATGAGTGGCAGTACTCAACGCCGTGTTTTGCTTATCTACTAGGTTAGCTAGACTGTTGAAGCTGCATGAAGAAAAATAGCGGACGAATTTAGTAAAATGATACTAAGTTATGTGTTGAATATTTTTATTTCACTACCACTAACGTATAATATAAGCTTTGTTGAAATTTAAACGTGAACAACACGGTTTAAGCGGCTAATTACATATTTACGAATAGTTTAGTGGTCATTAGCTGTTTGGGACGCTGAAATAAAATTATATTACAATACTGTGTTAGGTTTAAGGCTGTATGGGTATTATATTATAATTTATAATTTTAGGACTAAAAATTGGTATTAAAACTTGCATTTAGATATTTTAATATCATTTTAAAAAATATAAATGTAGGGATATTCCTTTTTTTTTAGCTGCACATTATATCCTGCACACAGCAGAGTAAACAGAGGGCAGCCTAGTATTAAGATACTTCGCCTCCCATATTTTACTGATTTCTAGGGGCATTGCGTGTTGAGTGGCGGTACCCACAACCTGTCACGCTTACAGTCACACATTTTTGCTTTTGTCCCACGACGGGACTCAATTCTTACATAAAATAAAACGAAAGTAAAACGTATGGCTTAGTGATTAGGGCGCTTGGATGGTTTCCACAGATTTGGGTTCAAGTCCCGCTACGTTCCAACTATTATACGTTTTCTAAAACACTATATGTTAAGTGTGGCTCATAATAATATTTTAAGAAAAACCAGTAAGTGAAGTTTTTGCATTAGGTTCCCTATTTTTCGACTGTACGACATATCAATAACAATAATTAAAACTGTTCTGTACGGAAGCTGCGGCCATACAATAACGCTTCGATCTGTAGTTGTTATTATTATTATCTGAAAACTGACTCATTTCGCGCACACGATAACTAAAACGGCCACTAAAATGGACTATCAATTGGTTATTGGACATTGGTTTATATTCACGTATGGTACGTTAATATCGATATTCTTAATTTGGTGGATAGTTCGAATATTGCTACGAGAGTGAGCTATATGCTGAAAGGTATTGAATAAGATCATTTTATATGAATAAGATCATATATATTTATCATAAGATAATATATAAATCATGTAATCTTCAATAAATAAATACGAGGACAGGCAGATAGGTAAACGGACAAACAGACACTCAGGCAAATAAACAAAAAATCTACTACTAGCCAGGAAAAATTAAGTTACATGTTAAAATGTCATGATTATCATCATCATGAGCCTGTCTTCCTCCACTGCTGGACATAGGCCTCTTACATGGCACGCCACTGAGCTCGATCTTCAACTCTTCGGATCCAGCCACTTGGTGAATGTCATCACCTCATCTAGCTGGAGGATGTCCAACTTTACGCTTCCCGAGGTGTGGTCTTCATTATAGTAACGCGGTTACCCCAACAGTCATCTGCTCTGTGACAAATGTGACCAGCCCACTGCCACTATTTGATTTCATATACTCCCTTCCTTAATCCTTCTTCTAGCATTAATCCCGCCGTTAAGATATAGACAAGAATGATTATGTTTCATAGGTACATTATTTTTTAAGGCCGAAATAATTCTTATTTAGTATTTTAAATTTGTGTATACTTCCAAAAAGATTTGAACAGACAGTAATCAATCAAATACATCACACATATGCCACGATGGTGTTAGTTGTAATGTGTAATATTAGAAATATTTTCTATATAAAGAGTAAATTTTCAAAATAAAAGGTAAAAGGAATACACAATATTATTTTTCCCACATCGTAGGACAGTCAGAGGGAATACGCCTACGCCAGGGTATATACTACGCCAGGGTATATAGTCCTACTAGCCAGGGTTGGACTCTACCATACTTTATCTACTTCAGCGATGTTTAACCCAATAGTGGTAACTAATGATCAAAATTTACAATAACAAAGCAAACAAAAATTTAATTTTGTATGAAAACAAAATACGAGAAGTTAATCTCAATGGACTTTTATTTGACAAGGTTGGGAAAAACGATAAAAAGAAATGTGAATATTAAATATAGAATAAAAATAATATTTTTCTAGTATGAAAAATGTGTACAAATAAAGGTTTAAAAACCTTAGAAGTGAAGCCTTTGCACATGTTTCTGATAACCTCAATATACCACTTATGGTGGTATATTGGTGACAAACTCTCACTGAGAGCTCTCGCACGGTTGTACCTCTGCACCACGACTGGCCCTACAAAATACTTAATACTTTTACATATCAAAATCAAAAAAAAATTAAAATTAAATCAGCTTCACGCTATATCCCGCACACAGCAGGGTAGGCAGAGGGAACTTAGTGTTAAGACACTCCGTTCCCCACTTTCTGCCGAATTCTGGAGGCATTGCGTGTTGAGTGGCAGAACTCAACGCCGCGCTTAGCCTCTACACCAAAGCGAAGAAATGGAAATATAAATTTAAGTAAATATTTCATTTCCTCGAGTGGGGATCGAACCCACAACCAGTCGGTTTTACAGTCACACTTGGTGCCACTGCGCCACGATTGGCCTCTTTTTACATATCAGTTGTACATATATCCAAACGAAATTCAACTACCAAATTCTATAAATAACGATCACTATCTAACATACTCGTAAGTACGAGAATAGCCAGTTACCAAGAAAATCGACTAATGGAGAATCAATGGAACACATTAGATCGCGCGGAAACCACAACATCCGCGTCACCATTAAATGGCTGTGTCGAAGACATTTCCATTAGTTTTTGAAATTTATAATATTAAAAGTTATGTGCAATTATTTTGTTTGCATTTTAATTAATATAAAATTTCTCGTTTATTGTACTTTGGAAAACGGGGCAGAAGATCAATTTTGTAACCAATCATTCGTTGTCGTTGCCCGCAACCCTCTTTAGTTTTGTGGACAAGGACTATTGTGATATTTAAACATATACAATAATCCATGTTTGCTTAGATATGGTAATAATATGAACTTTACTTTTACAATATTTTTTTTCCTGTATACTTTACAGTATCATTAAATAATCGACTTTGTAAAGGACTATTTTTTGTATTATAAATGTTACGAAAGCACTTCCTCACACATGCTCAGGACCTACTGGAACCGATTTTTTTTTACTTTTGGATAGTCCAGACCATGGGGAAAAGCTATATATAGACTCTTGCTTCCTTGTAGCCCACTGAATCTGATCAGAAATTTTTTATATTATAGAAACATATTATAAACTACTACTGTTCTTGCCTTTTAAAGTAGTTGCACGTCCATTTTAAAACGCAATCGTTAGCATTTTAGCATTATGACACAGGATACTTCTTCGACGGAAATAACAACTTCCGTTTCACAAAAGAATCTTTGAAGCTTAAGAAAATAATATGTAGAGTAACTTCTAGGAACTAAAATTGAAAGAGCATTTTCTATTTTAATAACTCATTACAAGGTCTTAAACTATTTCGTTTTCTCGAGTGGAAATCGATACACACACACACAACCCAAACGCAGCAGCGTTTGCAGTTGCAAGCTTGTGCGTCAGCGCCACGGCTACAGTTATATATTTTTTTTTATGGAAAAGACACGGTAAACGAATGTTCGGGTCAACTGATGGTAAGCGATTACCGCCGCCCACGGCTCTGTACAACACCAGAGGAGCTACAGGTGCGTTGCCGGCCTTTAAGGGCGGTTGGCCTTAAAATATATAATTAATTTAAAAAATATATCATTCAACTAAAAGCACCAGTTATATTCCAATTTCCAATTATCACGTTTAATAAAAATAAAAGAATATGCGGTACAATAATATTTTAAGGTTTTGTCTTGTCATAGTAATAACACAATACATCGCGTGACTGCATCGCTATTTCAGCGATTTCCCATATGAATTTAAAAATGTTATTATTAAAACATCATTAAAACATAACCTTCCTTTGCAGTTGGGTAAAAAACAAATAAATAAGATGGACGATAGTAACAGGTTCAAATATTAATAAAAAAATAGGTTGTCTCAGTGTCCGATGGACACTGAGACAACCTATTTTTTTATCCAAGCCAATTTTTTTGTCCAAGCTCTACTGGAGAGATGTGTTGCGCCACTCCACATATAATGTTAATTTACATGACAAAAAGTTAGTACCGGAGTATCTTAAAAAGGAAATCTATTTTTAGATAATTGATAGATCTTTGTTATGCGTGAGTTTTTTTTTATAAAAATAATTAAACTTAAGGGAAACGAAAAAAACAGAAAACAAATAAGAATACAACCATTGCAAATATTTCCCAGTAACAAAAAATGCAAAATAAGGTCTTCACAAAAAAAAAAAAAAGACAAAATTTGTACATACCGCTCATATTTTGAGACATTGCGTGTTGAAATTTAACGCCACCGTTCTATCTAGGGATTCACAGCTAGGAAATGAAGACAAATCATTCGCACAAGTAATAATCGAATCCACAACCATTTTGTATACAGTCTGAATCTGTGCCACGACGGCCAAAAAACCAAGATGGAAAACAAAATCTGATTTAATACACATAATATGTACCTATATCTCATTCTGTATATTCAATGCATAGAATTTTTTTCCTGCCTTGTTTCTTTTTCAGCTTCATTCACAGTAATTGACAGATGCGACCAGCCCGCTCTCGCATAATACCGTTTAACTTTTAATATGTTTAGGGGCCTTGTCCGTCTACGAATTGGGTTTTTATTAACTTTAGATATTTCGCGCATTTCTTAAGTAATCTGACGGCTGATGATTGGTCATGAAGGGAACCTAGTGTTACGACATGCCGTTTGCATTAAGGCGCTTCCGTTCCCCACTTTTCGCCGGCGGAAGGCAGCGCTCACCCAAAATATCACAGTAAAGAAATGGAGATATTAAATAATTAATGAGCCCGAGTAGGAATCGAACCCAAAACCATCAAGTTCACAGTCATGCGCCAGTGTCACAACACCACGACGACCCTTTTATAATATTGGCATAAATACATTCATAATATTTCCTATAATAGAGTTCGGAGTAGTATGTCAAGAGTTTTATCAATCTTGTTAGCAGTCAAAGGCAATATTGACTTCTTGCATATAACATTGGATCAAATAATAAATTTGTTCTTCTTCAAACAAGTTACAGTTGAGAGATTTGAAATTTTTGAAATATTACTAACGAGATACTTAACTTTTTTTTCAGCTTCACGCTGTATCCCGCATGTAGCAGGGTAGGTAAAGGGAGCATATCATTAAGACAATCAATTCTGTACTTTCCTTTCAAGTATTTTATTTCCTCGCGTGGAAATCGAACACACCACCTGACGCGTTTACAGTCACATGCTTGCGTCTTGCGCTTGCATATGTAGATATATGTGTTATGGATACGTTACAGGTTCGATTTTTTATGTATACATTTAATGGAAGTCGTCGTGGCACAACGGTACAGCGTCTGACTGTAAACGTGATTTTTATGAGTTTAATTCCCAGGGGAATGAGTTATTTTCATTTCCTCGTTTTGTTAATAAAAAACGGTGCCAACGGTGATGTCAACGTCGGCCATTTAACACAGAATGTCACAAGAATAGGGCGAAAAATAATGAAATAAAAATTCTTAAAATTAGATTCCTCTGCCAACCCTACCATAGCGATGCGAGATATAGTACGACGTTGACCACATTTTTGTTAAAGTAGTTACTTGTATCAATATTGATGAAACATTAATACCTACCACGTGTCAAATAGATGTTCATTCAATTTATTTTTTGTCAAAATTTGTTGGTTATATGAAGTAAAATGGACATATGATTTCATGACAATGAAAAACACGGAATAAAAGATAACAAAAGATATGTTTTATGGGTATTGTATATATTTTTTTACAACTTCCCACTATCTTCGTATTCCTTATATATCAGGATACGCAGAAGGAACCTGGGAACCAAGTATTGTAACCTCTGTTCCCATTAAGACACTTCCCTTTCCCACTTTCTGCCAAATTCTGGAGGCATTGCGAGCTGGTGTGATAAATGAAAATATTAATTTAAAAATCTACTTCACATTATAAAGGCAGAGGAAACTTAGTGTTCTCCGTTCCTCATTTTCCGCAGAATTTTATAGGCATTGCGTGTTAAGTGGCGGAACACAACGTTTCGCTTTGCCTCGCCACCTAAGAAATAGAAATAAAAATGTAAATAATAAATGTACATTTCCCTGAGCCGGAACTGAACCCACAACCTGTTGTGTTTTCTATTATAAGGTTAGTTTGTATAATAAATATAGTAAAATTTTGTAGGATTTTATTTGGTACATGTGATAAAATGAGTCAAATATAACATGGAAAGCAACATCCAATGTATTAATAATAATAATTTAGTATTCCTATTCTCGTAGGAATTTTAGAAATTTCTCTATTAATACTCCTCTACACTCCCCAACTCATCTACCAAATATGAACTTTCTAAGTTCGTTCTAAGATTAAAGTAGATGCAAAGCTAAAATGGCTAGCAAATGGCAAAAGCGATAACCAGCTTCAAGTGCACCGAGACTTTGACTTAAGATGGCAATGGAAATTGCAAATAACTTTGTTCGTTATAATAATTTTCCACCATTAAATAATATTGAGGCCGTCGTGGCTCATGGGCACGCTTGTGTGACTGTAAAGCGACGGTTGTGGATTTGATTTTCAGCTGAGAGAATGAATTTATTTTTTTTCCAAGAAAACGGGAAACTTAGTGTCTTGACACTAGGTTACCTCTGCATATTCTGCTAAATGCTGGATACAGCGTAAAGCTGAAAAAAATATATTAAATTTAATTTTATTTAGTAGATGGCACCGACCTTAAACTCATAAACAAGCTATGCTTAAGTTAACATCGGCTTTTGTTAACATAGTTAGTTTTTTTTATTAAAATAACTTTTATTAAGAAAACGTGTAACTAAATAACCCAACTCTAAACACATGATTATATCTAGACCACATTCGCAAGGACCCGTAGTAGTCACAACAGGAGCTAGCTTCATATAAAACGTTCACAGTGCTGTATAAAAATACGTGTCTAAAATGAAACATGCGGTTTCCAGTCCCTAAATACGTATATTGTGAATATTTTATATTAAATTATATATCGTTGGTAGAAAATTTTTAACTAGCAAATTAAATTTATTGTTTCAGAAGCAATTTAAATTATATATTTTTGAGCTGGACAGTGTATTCCGCTTATAGCAAGATTTGCAGAGAGGACTAAAAGCGGTTTTTCTTGAGCAGGAGAATGATATCATTTTTTCTCCTGAAGAGAGATCCAGCCCATAACAGTACATAACAGTGAGTGTCCCAGTACGCCATAAAGGCGTTAATTATGATTAATTAATATGCAATATTTTTTTATTTTATGATAAAGAGAATATGAAAAAAATATCTCTAATTCGAATAACATCTTTGGTTTATAAACAATAAAAATGCAACCCATTTAAAATAATGGATTAATAATCTAAAATATTTTATTAAATATCAAAATGTACGCGATCAATCTGATAAAAAAATATTTTTTGATTAAAAATATTCTCGTCATATCTATAGTTGGGCTTCAGGCGTGTAGGCTCGTGGCGCAGTGGTACAATCTATTACTGTTGCGCGACGGTTGTGAGTTGGATTATCACCTGCGGGAATGATGTTTCTTATTTTCTCGCTTTGGTAACGATCTTGACACCAGATTCCATATTTTTTTATATAACGCAAAGCTAAAAAAATCAATTATTAAAAAAAAATCATTACTCTACTATTACCCAAACGTACTAATGTTAAATTACTTGGACCTACACCCGTATATCAGTGAATTTTATGTTAGTATAAAACTGCTTCGGGATTTCGAATAAAATTTTCAGCTTGGCTGTTCCACGCCATTACTTTCTTCGTTTCTTTCACGGCATTTCATTTAAGTGCACATTGCAATTCAAAGATTGATAAATTTTCTGAGGAAATGTTCGAATGCTTTTACTGTATTGTTTTCAGATATAACATAACCATATAATGTTTTGTACGTTACGAAGTTTTGTATTAAATGTTATTTAACAAATCTCGTATTGTGTGTGATATACGTTATAATATTAACAATAATAATATTAAGGCGAGAGGCTAGCTTGTGGGGAGCTGTTGGGTAGGAGCGAGACTTACGGAGAAACTATTAAAACTATTGAAAATGCGGATGAGTGTTAGTCTCATCCAATAGTCCAGTAACCAGTCTATCCAAACTCCATCCCATAATCCCAATTTAGTTTTCCATATTTTCCTACGCATTATCCAGTGACTGTCTCTGTGCCTGTGGTTGGTTATTCACAGATGGATCCCGGCTAATGCGTCACAGTAAATCATTTTTATATTATCTAAGGGACGTCTACGTGTTGGACCTTTCTCACCACGCAAGCCTTTCAAAATTCCTTGTTCAAGTAAACTAGAAACACAACAACAATTATTGCACATAATACTTAACAAATTGACATTTTATCATTAAATGATTTCTTTTAATTTAACATCAAATAATTTCTTACGGGAAACCACTGAGTTGTAGTTAACTATTATTAGAATACTTATATAGATGCAAAGAGTATTAAATTACATATGTAGTTTTCTTAACGTCACTCCGTACTCTCGGTATATAGTGCCTAAAGCAAGGCAGGGAGAACCTTGGGCTAAGACACTCCGTTCGCCACTTTCCGCCGCGCTAAATGAAAATAATCCTCACCCCGAGTGGGAATGGAACCTGCTACCATCGCGTTTATAGTCTATATCATTTCGTGACACAACTTCAATTATAAAATAAAATATTTAAAATTTGAATTAATTACAATTTTATTCACACAAGAGTACTTAAAATAATGTTTCCTTTTCCCAAAATTGAGGACGCTCACAATTTGTACGGTAAAGGTTGTTTTAACCAATATTAATTTAACTTTGACTGCATTTGTACCGTAATATTTTTATTTTAACCGTGTGTTTGATCTTCACGTTGACCTATTTGTGGATTATGTTCGCTGTGAGGTTACGCTCTGAAATAGAGCAGTAAATGTGGCTAACTAAATCATTTTTCTTTTTAATGCGACATTTTTTTAAATTTTCGAAGATTGACTTGAAATTGTTGTCGATAGATAAATAAATTGTCGGGCTCAGAGGCAGTCGTGGTCTGGCTGTAATTGCGACGAGTTTTGGGTTCAATTTCCACTTGGTAATAAGATAAAATAGAGCGTTGAGTTCCTCCATTCAACTAGCAATGTCTCAAATATTATGCGATGCATGGAGAACGGTTGTTAATAATAGATTCCTTCGGCCTACAATTCATAGGTAAAGTATCAAGGTATGTATAGTTAACAAAAATAAAGCTATACAATATATATATATATATATATTTAAAAGAGAAAAGGATGTCAAGGAGTCTATTTATAAATCACAAAATATTTTTCGTTTAGATGAAATCATACCAATGTAGATGTTGGATAATGAATAGCACATAATTAATAAACAATAATGCATACTTATTCAATAGGTTCCCTCTACCTAAACTACTGTGTGTGGGATAAAGCGTGACGTTAAAAAAATATGAATTCTTTGATATCATGTCGTATCAAATTGACTGAAGCGATTAGTCTGCTTCATCACTTATGCGGCGATGAAGTCAATTTTCAAATTACCATAATCAATACAAAATTAAACTGTAAAAAACTAATCGCTTTTGACTTTGCAACTCAACGCATGGTGACATAATATATTTTTTGTGAAAGGATATAGAGATCTGTCACTTGGTTTTTTTCTTCAAAATATAAAGCCTTGCCAGACAATAATTCTTAGTAATTATCTTTGGGTAATGGAAATTTGTAAAAATCTACTATTAATCTATTTGGAAACAACATAAATAAGTTGTAACAAACGTATACATAAAGCTACTGGTTGGTTCCAGAAGTAGAATAACACAACAGTGGAGAATATCACTTAAAAAATGTTAAAAAGCTATTTTATTTTCTAGAGATGTTGAAGACTAGTGATGCTATTAAAATATTCCAAGAACATAAACATTCTTTCTCAAGTGATTCTCATAAATGGATTTGAATCAAATTCATTCGGTGCATATAGGTTTTATACTATACTTTTTTTTAAATTTTATTTTTGAATTCTATTTGATAACAAAAAAAAATTATATGATTAATAATGAAATACTATACATAAAATACTATGTGATGCGTATTGAACAAACCGGCCGAATAAAAATAAAAATGGACAGGGACATGCAAACATGTCCGATTTCCGAAATCGAACATATTTGAAATTTTCAGGACATATTTGGTCCGATTTGAAACTTTTGGTCTAATGATTTTAAGTATGTACGAACTGTACTTATGCCAATAATCTGATATGAAATTACTGAATATAACATATGTGCATATTAAAAATTATACTTTTAAAAATAAAATAAGGTATGGTTTTTTTTCAGCAAATATTTATATAACCAAGTTAAATATAAATACCGTAAAATAATATGTTAACATTTATTTATATTTTCAGTTTATTGCTTATATTATCTTTTTTTTTAATTGTCAAATGTAATACGTCCAATGGTTTCGGATATGTTTACTCTGTAAGCCAGTATCGAAGAATTTTATGCAGGAGAAGAGAGTTATAACTAATAACGTTATAAGGCATATTCCTGTTTCTATCAATTTCGAAAAAATACGTATTGATATATTTTACTTTCGTTTCTATTCCGTAAAATAATTTACAAGAGAGGTCTCTAACACTTTATGTTAGCATAAATTTGAACGGAGGCCGAAAACAAATGGAATATCGACGCCCTTCCCTTTAACAGTGATCTAAAGTAGTTGAGATTAGAGTGCGGTTGCTCATACTGTAAATTCCATGTATAATAAAACATTTGAATGTCTTCTGGGAGGCAACGGTTTTGACATATATATAATTTTTATTGTATTTTAATAAAATTGGTTCTTTGTTGCACAGAAAAAAATAAAAAAAAATTGTACCCCAGTCCCAGTCCAATCGTGGCTCAGGGGCACAAGCGTAAACGTCACAGGTTCGATTAACTCGCGGAAATGAAATGTTCAATGTTTTTCCTCGCCCTGGTATAACAAAGTGCAGCGTTGAGTTCCGCCGACAGAAAGTGGGTGGAATGAAAGTGTGTTAATGGGAGCAGAGTATCTTAACTCTAGGTTCCCAGGTTCCCTTTGTCTATCCTGCTATGTGCGGTATAAAGCGTGACGTTAAAAACAAAGTTAAAAAAAGAAAAATAAAACATTTCAACTAACGAGGGTTACATAATATCTTAATTGCATGGCAACTACATTAAGTAAGACATTTCGTCTTTAACACTACATTTGATAAAAATATAATTAGAAAAAAGTCCGTAATTGTTAATTATTATTTAAATTGCACCTTACAAAACGCTTATTTAATTGATATCGCGTAAGACGTAACAGAAAATTATCATCACATGTTAATTTGCATATGCAAATGAATTTCGATATTTTTTTTATTGCAATTTAATTTAGACTATGACATACTTAGTATAGAAAATACATTATTGAGATCCCCCTAGCGCAGTTATATAGCGTCTGACTGTACACGCGACTGATGTGGCTTTGATTTCTATTCTAGAGGATCAGTTGTTTTCATTTATGACAACTCGTTATTGTGTGTCTTACATGACTTCTTACGCGAAATCTAAACTAAACATAGATATTTAAATAATACGTTGTACTATTTTATATTTTGCAAAACGAGCGATATTTAACATAGATCTAATTATAAAAAAGAAATAAATCTAAATTTGGAAGATAAAATCTCCGAGAATTTGGAAGAAAGACTCTTAATAATTCTTATCAAATTTAATCTTATTAATGATATATCAATATTAATGAAATCATTAATATTGAAATTAAAACATGAAATATTAATCAATGTCAAAAACTCTTTATTGTATTAAGAATTTGTGGCAACTGAAAAGCCACAGTCAATAATATATTCGACGCCAGTAATGCTACTCGCTTTGTCACTTGCTAAGTAGACAACTAGCTCTGCTACCTCTTCCACTTTTACAATACGCTTCAATGCGGTTTTTTTTATATTTGATAACCAAAATTGTTCATTTTCTTCTTTACTCGCACCCTTGTTTACGATAATATTTGTTCTTACAGCACCTGGTGCGATACAATTTACTCTCACACCGTATTCGGCGACGTCTAAAGCCATACATTTGGTTAATTGAGTTATCCCCGCTTTGGAGACGCAATATCCTATAGCATCTTTATATACAAACTGAGACAAAACACTTGAAATATTCACTATACAACCCTTACTTTCAATTAATGCTGGTAAAGCGAAATGCGTGGTAGTGAAAACAGATCTTAAGTTTATATTCATCACCCTGTCAAATTGATTGATGACCTCAGGGTCGCTTATACAAGTTGTACCTGCTACACCTGCACAGTTTACTAAAACATGAATTTTTGCCATTTCTTGTTTAACTTTTTTCATAGCTTGTTCCAGATCTGCATCTTTAGAAACATCAACTGGAACTTTAATAACTCTAGCACTACCCAATTGCTCACATTCTTCTGCTACTTTAAGAAGATTGTCTTCATCTATATCTAACAAGGATAGATCAGCAGATGCCTTAGCAAAATGCTTGGCTATAGCTTTTCCAATTCCTGAGGCAGCACCGGTAATTACAACACTTTTACCAGCGAAACTCATTTTGCGATTAGCGTACAGTACAAAACACAATTCACAATAACTATTGTCGTCGTTGCTTTCCCAATTATATTGGAAAATAATTATCTCATGTGTATTGACAAAGTTTAATGTAAAAATTTTTGGGAATTAAAAGATTAGGTGAAATGTGATAATATTTTTTGACATGATGATAATATGTATGTATGTTATACATACATACATATTATCATCATATCAAAAGATATGTGACTGTAAACCGATTGGTTGTAGGTTCGACCCCCACTCGAGAAGACGAAATATTTACTTAAATTTATATTTCCATTTCTTCGCGCTGGTGTCGAGGGAAAGCGCGGCGTTGAGTTCTTCCATTCAACACGCAATACCTCCAGAATCCGGCAGAAAGTATGGAACGGAGTGTCTTAACACTAGGTTCCCTCTGCCTACCCTGATATGTGCGGGATACAGCGTGAAGCTGATTATCTATGTATATACTGTATTGGTGAACCAATAATATAAAAGTAAGTAAATATAAGTTTTTTTGGTAATATGAAACAGAACAGGAAAGAGAATTGCACTAATTATAAAAATAGGTTACAAAATTCTGTGGCCATTGTAGTGCAGAGGAACAGCTTTTGCAGTTTCGATTTCTGCATGAAGGAGTGATTATAATATTAAAATTGTTTTATTTTTTACATTTTTGTTCGCCACGCGCGTTGATATTCATAGTTCAGGATGCAATATCTCAATTTCTTAAATAACAGCTTAAATCCAAACGTGAAATATATTTTGGCCACCCTAAATGACTATCTAAATTGTAATGTATATTTTAAACTGCCATTAAAGTATTATTATCATGATTATTTGCATAATTTGTATATGTAGGTACTAACACATATAATACATGAAAAGAATACACATATAATATATACCATCGTGGTCGTCGCCCACTCGAGGGAATGAATTATTATTTTGAAATATTTTTATTACTTCGCTCTGGCACAAAAGCAAAAACCCGGGGGTTCAGCCACTTGATAATGTCTCGAAAAAATCAGCGGAAAGTGGTGAACGGAGTGTCTTGTCACTATATTCTCTTCTTAATTTTAGGATAAAAAAATGTACTTTATTTTTTAATGTAAAAATGTAAATATAGAGTTTCAAAATTCTTGAACTAGCTGAATTGCTTAGTAGATTTTTCCCGAGTATGTAACTACTAACTCAGACAAACGTTTATATTTAGTACATACTTATTTTATTTTCTTACATTATTCAGAGTCTTACACCTGTATGTTCTTATTCATATTATTTATATTTAAAATAGGTAAGATACAACTCATAATTTACTACTAGATTATGTTACCTTAATATATAAATATAAAAATAAAATTAGTTTCACGCTGTATCCGGCACACAGCAGGGTAGGCAGAAAGAACCCAGGGTAGCAGAAAGAAGAAATGTTAAGATCCTCCGTTCCCCACTTTCTGCAGAATTCTGGAGGCATTGCGTGTTGAGTGGCAGATCTCAACGCCGCGCTTTGCCTCGACACCAGAGCGAAAAAATGGAAATATAAATTTAAGTAAATATTTCGCACGCGCGCAAAACGCACCAAAATCGATGCACAAATGCCCGTATCATTTGATTGCGTTGATTTATAAGCTTGATTTTCTGTGCTTCAATAAACCAGAATATTTGCTATTCATTTTAGCTTCACGCGATCGCAAGAAAAAATAACGACGAATAAAAAAGTGACCCTGTAGGGAATCCGTTTTTACCTCTTGAGGTTCAGAATTATTTACTTAACTCCGGGAATGATGCATATGCGGCCACGCCCCTAAGTCGTGACCGCTAATTATGTTTACGATTAGTAATAAAATAACCACTGCTAAAGAACGTTGTCTTATTTATCCGCATACATATTAGTGGCGACAAGTACCCACACGCAAAAAATATATATATATTGGGAACATTTCCGTATTTGACCCAAAATACAATAAGTGGGAGATATTCGGAAGTAAGCTAAAGCAGTTCCTGACTCTTAACAATGTACAAGCGGAAGATCAAAAAAGGGCCGTGTTATTGGCGCATTTGTCGGATGAGGCGTACCGCCTACTAATTAATTTAGTACACCCGCAAATTGTGGAAGCTGTGGGAGTATAGTAAAATTTACGAAATATTGGAAAAGCATTTTAGTCCAAGAAGATCAACTTTTTTGATAAAGATAATTTCTACGGTGCTGCACAAAGAGAAGGCGAGAAAATTGAAGACTGGGCGGCTAGGTTAAGTGGGCTTGCGGTATACTGCGAGTTCGGACCGGCCTTAGATACAATTTTACGAGATCCATTCGTTATTGGGTTGCCCCTGGGACCAGAGCGTGATCGTTTCTTAGAGTTAGCACAGCAAACGGCGTGCGCGCGTAGGGCGCGGATCATGGCAAGCAGCAGTGGAAAAGAAGTTAACGTTAAGGAAGAACCGTTATTCCGGACCAGCGCAAGGCGTTCTGGTAGTAGTACTGCGACCGGACGAGATATTGGCCAAGGTACGGTGTGTGTCCTTAGGAACCACGTGGCAGAAAAATGTCGTTATAGGTTTTATAAGTGTCAAAAGTGAAATGAAAAGGGACATTTAAAAAAAAATCGGTTGGACACGCAATCTGAGCCGAAAGATTTGGACGGTTGTGAAGAAAATTGTGAAGAGTGTAAATTTTTTAGTATAAGGTGTGGTAACTATAATCCAATTTTGTTACCTGTTATTATTAACAGTACAGTTAATTTCGAAATGGAGTTAGACACAGGATCGAGTACTAGTGTTATATCGGATAGTTTATACAATACTGTTTTTCATAAGATACATCATAAAATCAAACTATTACTTAGAAAGTAATTTAGAAAAAAACCAGCTCTTTTTACTCAACAAGTAAATATACTGGAAAAGTACTATGAATAGAGGAATATTCGTATTATTTTAAAAAACCTATGACGCCGGCCTACAGCGGGGCACATTTATATGTAAATGAACGTTTCTACTGAGAGGAAGTGGAAAAGGGTCGCTCGATAGTCTGAACGGTTATGTGATTGATACTCTTCTTTATTTTTATTACAATTGTTACAACTACAATAAAATATGTTTGAAGTTTTTGTGAATTAATGGGTTTATTTAAGCTGTGCGTATATGGGGTGTCTTGGCTCAGTGGGATAGGATTTGATTGTAAACGCGACGGTAGTCTGTTCAATACCTACTTGGGGACTGATTATATTAGTTGTTTAAATGCCCAAAGCGCGTTTTTGAGTTCCGCCACTCATTGCATTGTCTCCAAAATTGTGCAGAAGGCACCGGCGCTTTATATTCCTGCCGGAGGCAGAAAATGGGAATAATTCGTTCGTCCGAGTAGGTATCGAATTCACAACCGTCGCTTTTATGAGAGGCTGTGCTCCCCTGGCTAAAATGGCCTCTATATATATACATATATATATATATATATATATATATATATATATATATATATATATAGCGATAAAGCAAAAAAAACAAAGGCTAGAATAAGGTTTAGCAACTGTATACGATAAAAAATATTTTTCATACTTTTGACCTTTTGAGCTAAATACGGTATTTAATCTGTAATTACCGTCTGTTACGTACATCCTTAAAAAGTTTCACAAAAAAGGTTCACTGGACCTAGTTTCCAGAATTAGGGAATAACATCGTTATACTTAATGAGAGGATTTTCATCAAAAAATCTCATTTTCACCAAAAATATATTGTCAAGCTTAATCCTACGGTGACTTTGTAAAATTGCTTCGACTTACGATCTCTAAGAGACGACGCAGTGTCTTGGGGAGCAACATCAATCTTTTTCATTGCAATATGAACGTGTCAGCTTTTATCTTCCACGACACGCATTATATGATTTGAATACGAGTTTATTACGCGTTTTGTGATCATGTGTAGCGATTTAGGATCTGACTGTAAGCGTGACGGTTGTGTGTTTGATTTTCACTCAGGAAAAATAAATGATTAAATATTAGGTTCCATGACTCTGGCTAGCATTCTATGCGGAGCATGAAGTTAAGAAGAATGAAAATGTACTATTTTTTATATTTTTTCTTATTATTCTAAGGTAATTCGTTACTATGGAGGAATGTATAATACCAAATATACGCGACTAATCTATTTAAATAGTTTTATTTACAATGTGTAATGAAAAAAATATATATTACAAAAGATACGTTAAGGTTAAGGTATGGTAAGGTTAAGTTTGAAATGTATAAAATAATAATAAAATAAAAAACCCCAGATGTAAGTGCATCAGTAGGTAATGTTACCTATTTCTACATGTACCGAGATACAGTTCCAGGAAATACCTTTACTATTTACTCCACATATAGTTTATCAAACAGATAACCACAATACCACAATCCTTTAGTTAACTTAACTTACAATTTAACTAAGATCATACTGTCAGGTTAATCCAGTTAACGCAGCTTCCTGAAAACTGGGTGAATTGCGTTAGCTACAACGGGTCAGAGAGCATCGACCCAGTTATACCTACTGAATGCGTATTTTCTAATCTTATCATGTGTGTAATGAAATCAAGAAATCAATTTCAAATATTGGCAAATCGTGTCGCAGGGGCACAAGTGTGTAACTGTTGTAGGTTGTAGGTTCAATCCCCACGCAAGAAAATTTTTTTTTTAGATAAATATACTATTCTTCGTTCTTATGTCGAAGCAAAGCGCGACGTTGAATTCTGCCACTAAAAGCGTAGTGCCTTCAGAATTTGGCGAGAAATGGGGAACAAAGTGCCTTAACTCTAGAACTGCTATGCTGTGTGCGGGACACAGCTTGAAGCTGATAACTTCAAATACTGTCAATAATCTAGTGACCAGCACACTAGCGGCCCGGCCATACGAGTTCGCCTGTTTGAACTAGACAATTTTTTATGAAAGTGAATTAAAAAAATAAATGATTATTTATTTTAGTATGGTTATGTATACTGTTATACACTAAACAATATTTTTGGGATTTTATTTGAATTATCCGCAAAAGGAGGATATTTGAAAAATGTTTAGTTATTTCACTATTTTGGTAGCTACGGGCGGAACAAACACGGTTTAGCTACGTAACTTCCGATTCCAAGAGAATTCTAGGATAAAAAATAGCCTTTATGTTGCTTAAAAACCACCTCCCGTTATCATTAATAGATGTCCCATTGAGAAATGAGATTTTCATGAAACTTCGACTGTTACCTATGTTGTTATATACAAAAACTTCATTTAAATTATAAATGATCACTTCAAATATGACGCTTAGTTTCTGAAAAAATGCACAAACATACAAACAGGCAAACACGAAATTTGAGACATTCGTCTAAAGCCTAGATCATTATACATACTTAAAAAATATTCAATTAACAATAATATCACACTCGTACATCCACGTCAAATTTAGACCCTTCATTTCTTAATTTTCCGATATCACTTAGCAAATCTGCTTATAAGACAAAAAATAATATAATATTTACCAGAAAATTATTAAATGATTCAAAGCCAACCTCACTATATACAAGTGTATGCAATAATTCCGACATCATCATATCAAAACTAGCTTTCAAGTACTGCGGTGGAGTAAGTAACTTAGGCAATATTGTCGCATGGATAACTAAAACAACACCTCACTAAAGATAAAGCTTTTGTATCAAATAATATCGCGTCTATATAATAGTGCCGTTGTGAATACATTGTTTAGAAATGATATCGGATGTCGTGATACTTGAATTTTAATTGGTTTAAAATTAAATTAAATTATCTTCATCCTTTATCAAATATAATAAGAAATTAAATATTTAGTATTTTCATTTTCCTCGACCTGGTAATGAACAAAGCGCGGCGTTGTATTCCGCCATTTAACACGCAACTAGCTACAATAAGAGTGACGGAACCCAATACACAATGTATATAAAAGATACACATAAATAATAACAATACAATTTTTTATGTTCACGCTTTACTCTACACATAGCAGGGTAGACCAAGTGAACCTGGGAACCTAGTGTTAAGACTCCATTTTCTATAATAAGACACTTCCGTTTCCCGCTTTCCACCGAATTCTTGAGGCATTGCATTTTGAGTGGTGAAACTTAACGCTGAGGCTTGTATCGCTCCCAGAGTGAAGAAATTAATATATTAAATACTACAAAATAAAATCGTACTTTTTATAAACGAGTTTTATTCGTAGTTCGACATATGCTTGTGGGTCTTATACTTGGGTAAGGTGGACTTGGGTTGTCATCATTTCCTCTCGTATCCTATATTGAAATTTATATTTCAGCTTCTACAAAAACATCTTACAAGAGGCGATTTAACAGTAATTTCTTACTATCTATAATCAAAATCTGTAAAGGACCGAATAATATTAAAATGTCTGCATAATTTCAAAATTCAAGTAGTTTTCCAATACCAAAGTGCCCTCAACATCTCGTCTGGCTCCACGCCATGTCGTCTCTATAGAAATTGTAAGGTGTATGATTCGCTGACTTAGATTTACTACTAAAATATTGTAAAATATTGTAATTTATACACTGTAGCTGTGCTTTTATTGTATGAGACGTAGGAAGTAGATCAGTTAAATTAACTTTTAAGCACACACGTGTAAACTTATTTGATATTTTAAAATATCTTAAAATTTAATTAAAATTTAATGTGTCAAAGTGTTATGAGGCCGCATGAAATATTTATTTAAATTTATAGTTTCATGTATCGCTCTGGTGTCGAGCCAACCCTACTGTGTGCGGGATACAGCGTGATGCTGTTTTTTTTAATAGATTGCTCAACAGAATCGATTGAGTTACAGTTAGGTGTGAGTGAAATTGATTTTAAACCCCGACGTAGTTTTTGACAATTATTAGTGATGAAAATTTTTTTAAGCTGGTAGGTGATCACTTCTGTACAATTTCCCTAGACTACCTACTCTGCTATATACGGGATACTGCGTGGAGCAAGTCATTTTGTTTTTATTTGTCTTTATATTTTACTAGTCGCACAAAAACAAGCAGAGAGAGCGAACTAAAAAAAGCAAACTTTTCCTTGCAAAGGAATCAATTGCTATTCAAAATAATGTTTATTTAGAAATAGGTTCAAATCCAGTAGTGGTTAGACAAAATTATATATGTTACAGGATTATGTGAAGTAATACATACATAAAGCTAAAAGCTTCATTATACCCTTAAAAGCTTATACGAGAAGTTAAAATTCTAGTTTTAGGGCTTAATTAAATAACTTGAATGTTAACATCGACCGTGATTATAAAGTTAGAGGGACCCTACAAATAATATTTTCCATAGAGGATACTTAGTTAGACATTTTGAAATCCAATATCTGTTTTGCGTAATGGGTTTATCATTTGTTTTTATGGATATAAATTCCGTACGTACGTATATGTATGTAACATTTGTGTTTATTTGTATATTTAAAGATTCAGGTTATTGATTCGATTCCCACTTGGGGTTTATTTTCTGATAGCTACGTAAAACGGCTTTGACTTCCATCACTCAACACGCAATACTTCGTGAATTGCGGGAAAAGTGTCTCATATATGTGAATCCATAGTATTACTACAAATTGCACAATGTGAAGAGGGTTATGTATATAATGACTTTATTTAAAAATCATTTGAATATAATCAGTTTCCTTAATCACCGTGTTAATAATAATGTTAAAAAATGTAAAAAAGGCCAAACGCAGTCACATGGAAAGGTTGTATATTTTTTTACATTATTACTATTCTACGTTCATAAATACAAGAGAAAATTGTTTAATGCTTTTTATAACGATATTTAATTTCACTTGAACAGTTAGCTGTAAAAGCGTTTATTGAATAAAAATTTTATTAAACCGTTAACTCACAATCTGCAGCGCACTATAAAATAAATTAAATAGTTTTATAATAGTTTTATAAAATATACTTCGTTTATGAAGTCTTAATGGTGCAATGGGAATGAATCCGAATAAACGCAGGATGGTTTTCATTTTTATAATACATTATTTAGAAAACGTTAAAAAATTTGAACGTAGCGGGACTCGAACCGGAAACCGACCAGGAAGCGGCTTCAAATTATTATACGTTTTCTAAATAAGCATTTTTCTTCCCTAAGTGTGGAATAACACTTTAAAAAAAATGTATAGTCCATTTAATGTTAAAAATATTTGTAGTACATTTTTTTTTCACCTGTATCCCTTATCACATAATAGGAACCTAAAATCATGATACTTCGTTATTCGTTTATGTCAAGTGGCAGCATTCTACGCCACATTTTATTTTATGAAGGTAGGAGAAGCAAAATAATTAAATCTTTTATATGAAATTCGAACACACAACCATCACGCTTGCAGTTGGTTAGAAATTGTCCGGCTCAAAATGGTCTCGATAGTATAGTATAATAGGTCTATATTTAAAATTTGTTAGTTTGATTGAAACAAGTAAAATTAGTTATAATAGATATGTGACGCTGTGTGTTGAATGGCGGAATTCAACGCCGCGTTTTGTCTTGTGACCAGAGCGAAACAATCGAAATAACTCGTTCCTCGAGTAGAAATTCACAACAGTCTCGTTTCAGTTATTTTAATTATCTATATTTCTTTTTATTGCGAAGGCTTATAATATATCTTTATAAATATCATGTGAAAAAGTGTCGTCCTGACGACTAAAAAAATGTTTATCATTACCACTTAGCTTTTGGACAAACTTATCTAATCTGAACACCTTTTCACGCAGCATCCTGCACACAGCAGGGTAGGCAGAGGGAACCTAGTGTTGAGACACTCCGTTCTCCACTTTCTGCCGAATTCTGGAGGCACTGCCTTTTCACAAAATTCAAACCAAATACTATGAGAAAGCAGGAGTTTTAATAACAAAGGAGATAGAAGATTATATTGTCTTGTAAGTTCTGTATATGACAGGCTAAGATAGTACTGTAGGGGTGAAGTACTCATAAATAGTGTTACGAAGGTGGGAGGGAAACTCAGAAACAGGTGTGTTTTAGTTTATTATAGTTTGTGCATTGCTATAGATAGCTTACACTGTAGGAGAAAGGGTAGTGAATTCAAATAAAAAAAAAATAAGATCATTTTATGAAAATGGTAGTAGTAATATTTTTGAGAGTGAAAGAGATTGTTCACAAGTTGCTCCTTCTATACTTTCTTTTTTTTAGCTTCATGCTGCATTTTACAGAGTAAGATAGGGAACCTGATGTTAAGACACTTCTTTCCCGGCTTTCCGCTCTTAACCGAGACTTACGGATTGAATGTAGGAACTCAACGGAGCTCTTGGTCTTGATACCGGAAATAAAATATTGAATATTAAAACTGTACGAGTGGGAATCGAAGCCACAACCATATCGCTTAGTCAACGCTCGTGCCTGGAAAGCCTGTGAAGGGAGAGGTAAAAGACGAGATTAGTCACTATTTTCTTTTTCTATAGTAACTTACTAACTTAATACTAAGTTCCCTCTGCCTTGGTAGGCAGAGGAAACTTAGTATTAAGAAATTTCATCTTCCCGTTACGTTCAAATGGAAAATTGAATATTGGGCCACTTCTTGTTACCGAAGCGATGAAATAAAAAAAAATCGTTTAAACATTAATTTAAGCATTTAAAATAGAAGTAATTTAAAATAGGAGTATTTCCTAAATTCTTTTTTTACTTGCTAGCTGAAGTACAGCAAAATTGAGTAAATAATCTTTCTCAGTAAAAGACCATTCTTCGTAACAGTCTTTGGATACCGAAGCTTTGTAAAAATCATCCGAGCAATAAGAGTTGTAACAACCGTAAGGGGATTCCACTGTGTCTAATAAATGAGTTTAATGCATCATCGGGAGAGTGCCGATTCATAGTCTGTTATGTTAGTATTTTTTATATACTTTTACCTTTTTATTTTATAAAATGTGAAGTTTCTTATATAATCTTTTCGATACTAGGCAAATCGTATCGCACTTAGAAATATTATATGTTATATTTTATCACTCTTCTTTTTTTTGTCTGTATAGCAGTTGTTATTGTTAAAATGAAGTTTTAAATAAAGAAATAAAATAAAATAAATAAATAACACCCATATACAAATTACAAAAAAAAAGTCCTTACTCTACTCTTACAAAAAAAAACAATTAAAATAAAATATTAAGTATAAATTCATCCAAATAACAAGATAAAGAACTGTCGACAAAATTAATAAAAATAAAATATATAAAACAAAATATATTGTAAATGGTTATCTATTCTATTATTATTATATATTTAGTAAAATGTAAATATTTAGGGATTTTATTTAATGGTGGAAAAAAATATCCTCTCATTAAGACAATTCCTTTGGGCACTTGCTGTTGATTTTTACATTATGCATTATAGAATGAGGAAATGAAAATAATAAATATATCATTTTCTCGAGTAGAAACCGAACCCATAACCTGTCGCGTCACTTTAAATACATCCTTAAAGTCTTGTAATTGATAGCTAATTACGTCTTTTGTATTATACACCTTTTTGAAGTTAGAATTTCGCTTTACTCGAGATCAAAGGAGCAATTACTTGGGAGAGCACGTTGTGCTGTAAATTAAAATATATTTCATCTACCTTTAGAGCTATTATATGAAGGTGATATCCATCTATCTATATACTTATAATGAAATCGTAATTGATCGGTGTCTGTACGTGGATATATATAAGAAAAAATGTTATTTGACAATGAAATAGAACCCAAAACAATGTTTTCAACATTTCTCGTCTGTTTACGTGTGCCAGCGTGAATCGCACTTGGTCGGTTTTTTCATAATATTATAAATATATAGTTGTGTATTTCAAGCGGGCGAAGCCGATGCCAGCCACTTTACGAATGTCGTCACCCCATCTAGCTGGAGGATGTTCCACATTACGCTTGCCATGTTATAATGACATGTTAATTAGGATAACGCAAAAATGTTTCGGATTTATATATTTAGGAAGAAGTATTTCTGATGAATTGGAAATCATTCTGAATGAACGCAAGAGTAGTAGGTTTGGTGCTAAATGGAATATTGTGGTACAGTCGTTTTGAAGTTTGGTTGGTTTTGAATGTGATTTAAACTAATTGGTAATAAACATCAAAATGACTTAACTGTTTGTTTCATTTGTGAACCCAACTGGACATCTTCAGTAACAAAATGTTCATAGAAAAAAATATTAACAAAAAAATGGTGACGCAACACTACGAGATAATAAAAGGAAAAGAAACACTTATTAAGTACTTACTCCAGAAACTTATTGAAGGGCTATAATTATCTCAAACAAATAGTGGGCGTCAGCTGCCAATCAGCATCTATCGGGAATCAATCAATCACCAAAGGCATAAAGGGCTTAAGGAAAAACGGGCTTCGTTAGCAAAAATATAGTCTTAGGATCCTTTATTGAAGTGAAAGTAATTTTATATGTTTGTTGTATTATAGTGGATACTCTCTTTTTTACTGGAGTTTTGGAGTATTGATGGTTTTCGTAATTCCAATTCATGGAATTTTCTATTTACGGTGATTTATTTAGATTTTTTTGTATAGATTTAATTAAGGGTTCTCACAGTACGTCAAAAGCTTGCCGTGTGATCCCGGCCTAGAATAGGATCATCCTGATACTGGTGGTGTCGTAAGTATGTGTGGTAGAGCCACGTCGCCAGCAATGGCAACACGCATGGGCAGACTCGACCGGATCATTACCACCCCCGGCATTTAAAACCGGCGTGAAGTAGTGGCTTTATGCCACTGCGTTTCGCATCAGGTAGTGCCGGGCCCCGGCGCCTAACCCACCTTATATGCAGGTAACGCACCTGTAGCTCCTCTGGTGTTGCACGGGGCCGTGAGCGGCGGTAGTCACTTAACATCAGGTGCCTTGTCTTATCCATAAAAAAAAATATCCTCACTATCTCGATATGTAGCTCTCCACTACTGTTCAGGCTTGCAGAACAAATTGTTATTTTAGGTCTATACCTAACAAAAAACTCTGTTTTATGTATGGATTTTAGACACGGTTTTTATATTTGGATCTGCCCAGGCGCGCTTGGAAAAATGATTAAAAGAACACGGTTTATTGTTATTCCTAGAATAAGAAAATGAAAATAATTTATACTCACATAATGAAAAACGAACCCACAACCGTCGTGTTTGTCGGATGCTGTGCCGCTACGATACGACAGCCTCTGTTTATATTTCGATATGACCTAAACGCATCAGTTTAAGTGTATTATTATAATATAGCTATAATATACAAAATTTTACATAAATCCTAGCCTCCTCTACGTTTTTTTGATGTATAAACTATATACTATTGTAAACTTTCACCTAAATTCATTCAGTAGTTTTGGAAAGAACATCCATCATCACAAACATATACTATCACGTTTATAATATTATGATTAGAAGGATAATAGTGTAAGCATATGCTTACTATGTAGAATAGAGTGAATATAAAAAAATATATATTTCAAGTAACAAGCAAAAGGTACAATAAATTGGACCAAATGTTTGTAACTTTGAAGGACGTTTTTATGTACGATTGCCCCAAACTCGGTATGACCGTAAAATATCTTTATGCTTTCAAAAAGTTTAGGTAATAACTTGAAATTGCTTTGAAGATATTGTTAAATTGACGGAAAATATAAATTGATTTCAATTGTATGGAGCATGAACTAAAACACATTTTCGTTTCCCTGCTCTGGCTTTGTGGCGGCGTTGTAGTACGGCGTTGAGTTTTACATTTCAATTTCAACGCAATGTTTCTAATTACGTCGGAAAATGGAAAATAGAAAACAGTGTCTTGATATTAAGTTCTCTATGCTTACCCTGATTTCAGGGAAAAAGCGCAAAGTTCGTATTATTGCTATATCTATTGTGTAAAAAACTGACCGAGGCCAGTCGTGGCACAGGGGCACAAACACACAAAGTGTGACTGTAAAACCGATCGATTGTGGGTTCAATCCCAGTTTAGATTTTCCAATTTTGTGCGTAAAAATATGTACTAAGTATCGCATATATATATATATATCGCATAACAATGTTTTGTTTTTATACACATAGGCTATTCATTGTTTTTCCATTTACTTCAAAAGAACTTTGAACTTGTCAATATTGGTTCGATTGTTTTTTTTTACATACAAAATGCAGCTTCCGCAAAACTCATGCCGATTTCACAGAAAACCTATCATAAAACGCCAAACTATAATTTGAAATCACCAAAAAAACTACGACGCATGATAGAAAAAGCCATGAATAATATTTTCGGATTCGAAAAATATTATTTTTAAAATGCAGTGAGGAGAAAAAAATTAATATCAATTCGTCAGTAATTTTAAATTGAATTATTAGAAAGTATTAATATATTCTTTAATCTTCTGAGTAGCAGGATAGGCAGGAGGAAACTAGTTTTAAGTGAATGCGTTCCCCATGCACCTCTCGATGTTCTATATATTGCGAGTTGAGACTAACAGAGCGACGCGATCTAATCAGAATCAAAAAATATGAATGCTCTAGGAAATTAAATATTTATTTACATTATATTTTTAGACACTCTGTTCCCCATTTTCTGCCGAATCCTGGAGGCATTGCACTCAACAAGTGGCAGAACTTAACGCCGCGCTTAGCCTCGACATCAGAGCGAAGAAATGGAAATATAAATCTTAAGTAAATATTTCATTACCTCGCGTGTGGATCGAATCCACAACCAGTCGATTTACAGTCACACTTCGTATCGTTGCTCCCCGACTGGCGCAATTTTTATCAGTTTTCAATTTCTCGTTAAAATGGCTACTATTAATTTCCACGTTTCAGTAGTTAAGGCAACCATGAACCCAACCATATTAACGATAAGCCGTAAAATCATATATGCAGAACTAACATGCGACGTCAAAAGCTCATCGGGTCCACGTAGATGGATCCTTGTCGCTTTGTCGCGGAACGCTTGTCAGAGACCAGACTTTTAAGCTTTCATCGAAAACAACTAGAAATAAATTTATGAACAAAAAAAAAATCGGCTTCACGCTTCACTCCTCCTAACACTCGCGTACGTGTCACCTAAGTGCCAAAATACTCCACCGTTGAGTGGCGGAGTTTAACGCCTCATTTTATAGTATACTAGTTCAAGGACGATCGAACCCACACCCCCTACGTTCACAGTCAAACACTATACCTAACGCTTTCAATTTAGATTTCTTTAAAAATCATCCTAAATACGCCAAGATTAATACTGTAATTTATCCCAAATCACACCTGGACGAATAAAATTGACTTTTATTGCGGTTTGCACTACCTTAATTCGCTTTATGGTACACCAAATAGCTATTTATACGTTCTCACTCCTCAGGGAACGAAGAAGAATTATACCAGTTGTGACCTCGTAAATTTTGGAGTAAGGATCTCTATTTTACTTGAATAGATGAATTTTGGTTTAGCATTGTTTATAATAATTTGATTAAAAAAAACGTGTTTTAATATAATTTTATTAGACCGAGTTACTTGGCAGTTATACCTAGCTTCGGTAGCAATACAACAATATGGCATCATTAAATTGGTCTGATAATGGAAGCAGGCCTTTAATGAGGATCGCAGGATCTCTAAGGGGATTACCAGTAAATCATTCGATTAAGGTTCAAATAATTTGTAGCGTAGCACTAGTAAGTAGAACTTAAAGAAGAAAAGGGTCTTTTTTATTATATATAATATAGGAGAATGGAGTATTATTAACAGTATATTCTCTCTGTCTATCCTTCTATGTCGGAATACAACGTGAAGACTTTTTTTATATTACATACAATATAAATGTATGAAATTTAATTAACATGAAAATTGTCGAGATATTGCGTGTTGAGTAGAGGAACTCAACGCTTCGCTTTGTATCGCTACCAGAGGGAGGACATGAAAATAATTCAATTCTACGTAGTGGGAATCGAACTCACCACTGCCGTGTTTATAGTCAGACGCTACTACACCACGACAGGGTATAATTTTACAAACAAGAAAAAATAATATATTCCTCCATGCGAAACCAAAGAATAATGACTTAATATAAAAATACTGAAAACACATAAAAGGGTTCTTTATGAAAAAGGTGTTCGCATAAAAAACATGTTTATAAATTTAGAAGGGCTGTTAAGCGGTGTTAATATTCACCTCGTAACTGCTTTTCTTTTGAAACTTTAATATAGTACTTGATGAATGTATGGGTATAGTGCGATTTTAATTGTGCTAAGATTTTATCAAATATTTTTAGTGGGTCTTATTTTGCTGTACAGCAGTTAGTACTAACTTAAGTAGTATTATATTTAAATTTCACGCTGTATCCCGCACACAGCAGGGTAGGCAGAGGGAACCTAGTGTTAAGACACACCGTTCCCCACTTTCTGCCGAATTTTGGAGGCATTGCTTTTTGAGTGGCAGAACTTAATGCCGCGCTTTGCGTTGACATCAGAGCGAAGAAATGTGATTATAAATTTAAGTAAATATTTCATCTCTTTCATCTCCTCGAGTGGGGATCGAACCCACAATCAATCAGTTTTACAGTCACACTTCGTGTCACTGCACCACGGCCGGCCTCATAATATTTTTTTATAATTCTATATTTAAATTTAAACACATTATTGTTCCCTTTTTTTAAATTCATGCTGTATTCCGTACATAGCATAATACTTAGAGGGAACCTTTGAACCTAGTTACTCTGTTTCCATTAAAACGCTTCCGTTCGCCACTTTCTGGTAATGAAAACATGAAATATTTCATTTCCTTGGGAAGGAATCGAACCTACAGTCTTTTTAATTTACGCCAGCAATACGTCACGACCAACCTCAATTTATTTTCAATAATTTTAAACACAATAATGTATTACGTTCTACTTCGCTAATATCACGTAACTTACGTGATATTGGCGTAAGTGATTTTGTGCTCCTATTTAGTAATATGAGCATGGAAATGGAGGTGTTGGGTAGGGATGGCTCATCCCATTACAGTATGGAGCCTACCTCAGAGTTCTTACTTATATTAAAAAATAAGAATGAACATCTTAAAAAAATACGTTTTATACAAAAAAATCTGATTAAATATAAAATCAAATAAGTTTTTTATTTTTTAGGGGACTGTTTATATATTGTTTTTAATTTGGTGCCCTGGTAAAAAGTAATACGGTGTTGAGTTCCGCCGATCCACTCACCTTACTTTTCACGTTACATAAACCTCTGACATACTATCCTACCGCAACTATGAAGGAGAAATGATTATTTATTTATGTATATGTATCAAACAGAACAGAAACAGAATTTGAATGTGAATTGATCTTTAACTTGAGAAGCGGAACTCAACGTCGCACAGCGTCAATCCAAATTTTATTGCTAGAATCCATTTACTTGAGTTCCCCACAAAATAAAAAGGGGACAAGAACAAAAAAGGTATATATTGCTTTCAATATTGTAAAAAATAATCTTCTTATACATTACTTATGATTTTATTACCTAAGGCCCTTTGTTCTACTCTCGACAACAGATATAGGCGACTCTTATCACAAATTCTGTAGTATAATTTGATCTTTACCTGAAGCGATATGAATTAAGATAATCGTCCAGTGCGATGAGATTTACTATGATATGATTATTTTGCTTACCTATTAAGACTTGCAATAAGTGTAACTTTGTTTCGGGGAAGTTACGACGTTAGCTTCGTAGTTAAGATGACACAGCCACACCCATTTCTTTTATTGATTTCTTTCTCTCTTTTTATTTTATTTATTTAGCTTGCCGCTGCATCCCACGTACAGCAGGGTAGATAGAGGGAACCTAAAGTTAAGACACTTTGGTCTACATTCTCATTCTCATTTCATGAATTCTAGAGGTTTTGCGTGTTACGTGGCGGAATTCAACGCCACACTTTGCTTCGACACCTGAGCGAAGAAAAAAACATAAAATGTTTCATTTGCTGCAGTGGGGTTCAAAACCACTAGATGTCGCCTTAACACACATTGTACATTCTTTAGATCTGTTTTTATCTAAATTTAGAGCTTGTATAGCTTTATAGCATAAATTTTTCAGTGTATATATACTTAAGTCGTCTCGACAAGGATTCTATGGTAAATTATAAGGGGCTTCAGCTCGATAGTGGTGGCGTATTTTATTAAGTAGGAACATTATGAGACGATGTAATGATAGGCTTCTGTAGTTAATTCGGTTAAGTGTTGCCTGATGGTGCGGGGAAAATTACAGTCTTTATTTAGATGTTAAAATTTAAATAAAATTCTCGTATTCGTATGAAGTAGTAATCGTACTACATAAATAAATTGTAAAAAGCGTATAAGAGTTTCGGCGTAGCGATCGGACGGACGAACGGACGTAGCGAACGGACGGACGGTTTCAAAGAGGCTGAAGCAAAGTTAATGTAGTTACGTTCAAATCCAGTTACGTTCAAATTTTTATACGTTTCTAAAAAAGTATTTTTCTTTTCTAAGTGTGGAATATCACTTTAAAAATGTTAAAAATAAATTAACTCATTTCCCCGAATGTGTATCGCAACCAATCTTGCTGCTGCTAAACTAACATATGATCAAATGAATTACAATTCTTCTTTTATATAATAAATACTTAAACACTACAAACACATTCAAAAATAAATATTCCTAAAATGGCATGGCTGAATCTAGTCAGTGTAATTTATATTCTAATGCTAATAATGAAATGGCCGCGCCTGAAACTGATTGCTTCATTCTATTCGGGATTTATTATGGAAAATCATGGAATGCTTTTAATTTTAGACTAAATGATAATAACGTTTGACCTTACTTTACTTTTACTTATTTACGCTACAAAATTATAAAAAAAATGGTGTCAATTTCAATTTGACTAAGCAAGAACCTAATGTTAGAACAATCTATTTTCCGATTATTTTAAGGCCACTTAGTAGCGGAACTCAACGCTGTTAAGCATATTGTTTTTTAATTTTAAGTTTAAAAATTCTAGTTCATAAATTTTGTAGACCCGAATGCTCGTTTGTTTTGTAAGAAAGAACATACTACTTAACGCTTTTTATGTCAATAAAATAAAGAAATGTAAAGCTGGTTGTGGCACTGGGGCACAACATGGGGCTGGGTTGTGGGTTGGATTCCCATTTGAGAAGTTGAAATATATATATATATATATATATATATATATATATATATATATATATATATATATATATATATATTCGCTCTGGTGTCGAGGCAAAGCGCGGCATTGAGTTCCGCCACTCAACACGCAATGTCTCCATAATTCGACGCAAATTGAGTTGCGGAGTGTCTTAGCACTAGGCTCCCTCTGCCTGATCTACTACATGCGGGATACAGCGTGAAGCTAGAATAATAAATAAAAAAAGAATAATAAATTCCCAGAATTCTCTATGTACATATACGAGTATACTGAAAAATTGGAAATGCGAAAAGAGATACTTCTATCAATTAGTTAGTTTATTTAACTGTAAAATTAAGTCGCGTCGTCTGCTATGTGAATCAAAAGTAATTGTTCTTTGACTCCGCTCCTAATGTAAGTGGAGAGGTCTCAATTGATATGATGACAATTTATGACAGTATTGGGACGTTAATTGTTGTATACGACTGCTTGTTGGTGCCAATTTACGTATGTAATGAAATATTTTAATGTGCAGTCGTTTTTATCGAGAATGGTTGTGGATACATATCTGTTTTAGGTCCTTTTTTGCATTGTTATGTTGCTTTAAAACGCTGATTGTATTACTGATTTTTGTCTATGGTTGTAATTATATTGTTTTTTTAGGCTCATGCAATATCTCGCATGTAGGCAGAGAGAACCTAAAATTAATATACTCCGTTCCATCCCCGTTCAATCTAGAGTCAAGACTCTTATTGACACTAGAATCCGTCTGCCTCCCTTTTTATACAGGAGAAATTGTTAGTTACTTTTCTTTTTATATGCATGAAATAACTTATAATCAGCTTCACGCTTTATCTCGCACTCAGCAGGGTAGACAGAGGGAACCTAACGTTAAGACACTTCGTTCCCCTCATGTATTGCGCGTTGAGTGGCAGAATTAAATGGCGCGCTATGTATCGACGCCGAAGCGATGAAATAATAAAATAAATGTAAATATTTCATTTCCTCGAGTGGGCATTGAACCCACAGCCTGTCGCGTTTACAGTCACACACTTGCGTCCCTGCACCACTACTATTCATACTGCTTATGCTTTGCAGAAATCGAATTTATATTAACGAAAAACATCACTATAAATGGTCACAATCACATTGTCATTTCTCCTAATCAGTTTATAGCAGTATATATTAAGTGTTCTATTTACCATATTAATAGTTAATTAACTCGATTTAACTGTAATGCAATAAAACTATGAAAATTTTAATGTGATAGTGTATTATATAAATACTATTTTATCGTTCATTTAGTTTACTGTAGATATAATAAATATTGTTTTATGTTATAGATATAGAGGCCAGTCGTGGCGCAGTGGCACAAAGTGTGACTGTAAAACGGAGTGGCCGTGGGTTCGATCCCTACTCGAGGATATGAAATATTTACTTAAATTTATATTTCAATTTCTTCGCTCTGGTGTCGAGGAAAAAGTGCGGCGTTGAGTTCTACCACTCAACACGCAATGCCTCCAGAATTCAGCAGAAAGTGGGGAATAGTCTTCTGAAACTAGGTTCCCTCTGCTCCTGTAGTAGGGTACTACTGTGCGCGGGATACAGCGTGAAGCTGGTTTATGTTATAGATATATATTAAGTATTATTAGAAAAGCCACTGCCTGGTATAGTGCTAGTATACGGAGTGAGACGTTGTACACTTGATTTTTTGACAATAGTAGAATCTCGTGAAAACAGACAAAGAATATTTATCTTACTTACCATTGTATCCATATTGGTTTCAGTCAACTGTTTAATATCGGTCCTTATCGATTAGGTGTGGATCAACAACAGAATGCAGAAGGCAGTGAACTGAATGTTATAAAAAAAATAAAGCATGGTATTTTCTACTTTTTTAATCCATCACTTTTTAATATACAGTTTGTTCAACTTGTTTTTAAAATACAGTTTGTTTTTAAAATGCAGCTAAAAAAATATTACAAAATAAAACACTAATAATTCAAATATTAAAAGTTACTTTAAAACGAAAATGACATGTTAAAAATAAAGAAACAATCTTTGATTACATGAAAATGTAACTAAGTAATGTTCAAGTAACATTACAAAATGAAACAGAATAATATGGGGATAGCGTGTTGTATAGTAATTGTTTGTAGCTTTATCGGCGCCTTAGATTGAATTCTAAAGAAAGTTTTAAATGGATTTTTTTAATAATATGTATTAATTCTTAAAAAGGTTCAATGGTATTTGTAATTGTACATTTTTATTTCAATTTTGCAATAGAAAACGACATATATAAGTTTATAAATTCATTATAAATTGAGGGCAGTCGTGGCGCAGGGGCACAAACTGTGACTGTAAAATCGATTGGTTGTGGGTTCGATCGCCACTCGAGGTGATGAAATATTTATTTAAATGTATATTCCCATTTTTTCGCCTTCATGTCGAGGCAAAACGCGGCGTTGAGTTCCGGCAGTCAATACGCAATGCCTCCAGATTTCGGCGGAAAGTGGGGGAACGGAGTGTTTTAACATTAGGTTCCCACTGTCTACCTTGCTGTGTGCAGGAAACAGCGCTAAGCTGATATATTTTGATTTATTTATTTTATGCTGTGTTATTCTTGTGCTTCATTTTTGCCGACTTTTCGCCTAATCAACGAAGCCAAATAGTGGTATATCACTGTTAATAATAAAATTAAATAAAAAAATCCAATATGATTTGTTTTATAATTAAGCTACTAACTTAATTTCTAGTAATTTATTAATAAATTTATTTCTTAATATGATTTGAAGCATTTATTTGAACTCAACGCCACGCTTTGTATACCAGAATAAGGAAATGAAAATATTTAAAATATAATTATAATTCTTCATCCACTCATACTGTCTCCCCTCCTCCTCCGCATGGTGTACCGTATGAAGTGTACGTAACAAGATAGGCAGAAGGAATGTAGAGTTTAAGACAATACGCTGCCCACGCATCGCCCAATTTTCGAGACATTTCGCGTTAAGCAGCGTAACTCAACGCACCTCTTTATCAGCCCACCAGAGCGACGGAATGAAAATAGGTCGTTCCCCAAATAGGAATCAAATCCGCAACTTCCCCTATTACATTCAGATGCCAAATCAAAATGGTTTAAGTTCCGCTACATATATTTCAGAAGAGTAACCTAACGCTAAAAGCTAACACTGAAAGGCGACCTCAATAAATTAAGTAAAATTATACGACAGACATTTCTCGCAGAAAATGGAATGTATTTGAATAGATTTGTAATAATCTGCTAAATGTATCTTACCAGTTATATTTTTCCATATACAATCGATACTACACCAAAAGTTTCTATGATTGATCTCAGAAACTACTGCTACGAATTAAAAAGATACGTATTAAAATGATATATAACTCATATGCAACAGTAAAAAAAAATTTGGTAACATACAAACTGCAAAATGCAAAGTGAGAATTAAACCTTTAATATTAGCAAAATATTTCTATTCTATTCTTTCTATTACTGAGCTATCGGGGCGCATTTTGACAGTGACTGTATATTGTATATGTGATGATTTTTGATGTGACCCCATTCGGGAGAATAAAATCATATTTATTTCTCTCTCTAGCTCTGCTAAGCCGAAACATGGCGTTGAATTACGCTACTGAAATGCCATTTTTCAAATTTTGCAAAAAAAATGGAATACAGTCTTGACCATAAGCGCTCTACCATAGATTGCTTTGCGGGAGAAAAAACAAGTTGCTAAGAAGAAAAACAAATATTCCACTATACTTCCCACATAGGTGGGAAGTATAGTCTCAGTTTCAATTCCCTAGTAATCTTGGCAAAACCCAACTGTCATCCTATCGATACTATCCGAGTAAAGATAATAAATGTGTGTGCCGAGAGTGTTTCTGTGTTATATTGCGAGAATCAATTTGGAAAGCGCCGACTCATGAAATTGCACGCTGTAGAGTTATATAGTGGACATTGGTTTATTTAGAGTTGTAAGTTCTGTAGATAGAATTGAGCTGGTGTACTAGTTTATGGTGAGAATTGAACATATGATAACGATTAATAATAGAAAAAAATGCGGTTGTCAGGACAGCATTTTTTAAAAAGTCAAGGAACCGTATACTCATTTGTTTTGTCTTTCCCGTAAAATTGGCGATAGTTGCAGGTTCGATGGCTGATGGAGAATGAATTATTATAATTTTCAATTTGGGTTAGGTTCCCTCTGCCTAACCTTCTATGAGTGGCGCTAAAAATAAACGATCAATTTATGAAAATACAATTAAAAATTATTCCATACACAATACTTTTCTATAAATATATTAATAACAGTTCAACATGCAGAAATAGATAGTTGTTAAATAAACCCATTTGTTAACTGGTTGTGGACTGACATCCTAATTGCTCACTTCATTAAGCTTACAATATATTTGTTGAAGTAGAAAGAGAAATAATTGATATAAGTTTACTCTTTTACAGTAACGACATTATAGCGCGGGGTCTAAGTGTAAATACGATATTCCTGGGTTCAATCTCCACTATGGCGTATTAATTATTTTTATTATAGCGTTTCAAAATAAAAGTTATATTATTTTGATTGCATCCTTTTGAAAGGAAGAACATTTTGAAGCAATCTCTATGACAGTAAACGCCATGGTTGTCGGTTCGATTCCCAGCCGAGGGAGAATAAATTTATTTCAATTTCTCACTCTGCTAACAAGACAAATCGCGACGTCGAGTTCCAAGAAATTGGAAACCGGAGTGCCTACCTACTGATTCCCTCTGTCTATCCTGCTATATGCGGGATTCGGCGTGAATCTAAACAAAAATTGAAATGTATGAATATGAATTGATTTTTAAAAATCTGTTCTGACATACATACGTAAATAAAAGTATAGAAATAAATTCATGAATTTCGCCTCCAAAATACACAACACAAAGTGACCGTTCGACAAACGCTAATGTCGAATTCAATTTGTAAGATGACTGCCACCAAACAAATATAAATTCAGAACCCGATCCCGGTTTCACCAAAATAATCCATTTTGACTGTACTAGTACTGTTTAACATTTATAACGAGGAGATCCGTTGAATAATAACGGAGTTTATATTGAGACTCGAACATTTATATTATGATAAGACTAGCTTTTATAAGCGACTTTGCTCGTTGCTTTTGTTCGCTTCGATTAGAATTATCGTCATATAGAAACGGTTAACGTGATGTAATGTAGCCTATAGTCCTCCTTAACTAACGGGCTTATAAAACACTAAAATATGTTTTTCACTTCTCACCAATAGTTGCTGAGATTGTCGCGTTGAGCCAAACAAACTCTTTACAATACTAGTACATCGAAAAAAAATTGAAGGCAAAATTCTAAGCCTTGATTTTTTTTATAATTTTCACATGAAACAATATTTCTTTAACGCCATAGTTAAGAAAAATTTAGAGTCTCAATGGGAACAGAGCGTCTTAACACTAAATTCACTCTGCTTACCCTACTATGTGCAGAATACAACGGAAAGCTAAAAATGAAAAGAAATACTATATAATGATAGAACATAACCGTAGCAACTGTGGCTGGAATATGCGAGTTATAAAGTATCTGTCTATTTTTTATTGAAAGAGAATTACTACAGTAGGAACAGTTCGTCATATTTTCTACTAATTATTTCATGTTATGGCATTTAATCGTTTCTCATTTAATGTAGAGACTGTAGTGGTCACGGTTGTGGGCTGGATTCCCATTCAGTGGATGTAATATTTAATATTTTCATTTCCTTGGTATTAAGGTAATGTTTTTTAGGTTAGTTAAGTTAGGTAAGTTGAGTTTCGACACTCAACACGCAATGCTTCGAGATATCGGCGGATGGTGTCTTAATGGGAACGGAGTGTTTAATTAACACTTTATTCCCATATTCCCTTTGCATACCCTGCTATGCGAAACAAAGGGTAAAGCCAAAAAAAAAACCTTTGGATAAATCCGACACTAAAGTTATCTTGTATCGTAAACAAAATAAAATGTCGGTGTCTCTTACTTGAACGACCTAAATATATTTACTTTGTTTGCCCCGAAATTTATACGGTCACGGACACCCACGGGCCCTTTTACTTGTTATATCTTTTATTAAGAAATTGCGAAAACGTGTTATAATTTTTTAAAGTGTACATAATGGGAAAATTCGTCGAGGGACCTTAAAATATGGTGCAGTAGAATGGGTGAGTTAAGTATTTTTGGTGTAAAATTAGATGGCACATACATCTTTTATTTATATGAATACTGCTTCTTCTATATGGCATTTGTCCCGGTTTTTATTACCATAGTCTGCCTTCCGAATTCATCTACTACGCTTTGTGCGGTTTTCTGAATTTCTCGGTGGTTAGTCTATTACTCTCATGTCATGCTTCACAACTTTCAGTTATCGATTCTGTGGGTGGCCGGGGAATCTTACTCCAGGAACAGACATTGCAAGGCCCATTTTTCTTCCATTTGGTATATAAGAAATATAAAAAAAACAGCTGTTACAGTCGAAGCCTTCGTTTTTGAAAAATAGTAGGCTATTAGGTATGGTGTAAGAGATCAACAAGTCCTTTTTATCTCGCATACATTTACCCAAAATTTTATTTACCAGATAGGAAAATGAAAATATTTTTAATATAATTAATCATCTTCATTATAATTTAATTATGTAGAGAAAGGTGATCAGACATTCAGGGTGAGCGGTATTGTGCATTTAAGGGGCTCTCCTAGCTCCCCATAGGGAATTCCTAGCTTCAACGCGATGCGCGCGGCAAATTCTTTGATACCATATACACAAAATTAGAGGGTTATTTTTTAATATCCCATTTACAGAAAGATAGACTAAAGGAATCTACTGGTAAGATACTCAGTTCCTCATTTTACGCTGAATTCCTGAGCATTACGAGTTAAGTGGCGGAATTTAACGCCGCGCTTTCCCTCGATACCAGAGCGAAGAAACGGAAAATCTTAAATATATATTTTTTTCAAATGGGGATCAAATCCACAACCTGTCCCGTTTACAGTCACACTCTTGTACTCCTCCGCCACGACTGGCTTCATTGGACTACAAGTTAGCATTATCATTATAATAAACTACAAAGCATTTTACTTTTTTTTAGTATTATTCTAACTTTTAAAAGGAAATATTCGGTTCCAGTTCATATAACGGTCTCCTACGTGTCTTGAATATTAAATGTGTAATGTGGGAACTGACTGCTTTCACGTCGACAAGTGTTAAACTAAATTTTCTTTATGAACTGTTATTTTTAGATCTTATATGAAAAAAAGTGACTGTAAAACTGACTGGTTGTGGGTTCGATCCCCACTAGAGGAGATGAAATATTTATATTTCCATTTCTTCGCTCTGGTCTCGAGGCAAAAGCGCAGCGTTGAGCTCTGCCACTAACTGACTGACGTTTCTCAATTACTGCGCCACGATATCATATTATTTACACTTTAGAGTAGATTGTGAGTAAAAGTTTTATATTCAGCTTGATGAAGGACAGTTAAGTTAAATTAGTTTTGCTGGATGACATGAGATAGACACTTTATTTGGGTAATTCTTTTTGTTTTAACAATATATATTAAAAAAATGTTAAATTGGTATGATATAACAATTTTCAGATTGCAAGTCAATGAGAAGCAACTTATATAACTGGTACAGGAGGGTGAGCAGAGGGAGCAAGGTGTTAAGACACTCCGTTCCCCATTTTCTGCACAATTCTGGAGGCACTGCTTGTTGAATGGTGGAACTTAACACCGTGTTTTTGCCTTAAGGTCAGAGTAAAGAAGTAAAAATAAAAAATTAAATAAATATTTCATTTCATCGAGTGGAGATCGAATTTACAACCAGCTGCTACTTCAAAGAAACGTAGACTTGATTTAATTAGTCTTGTAAAAGTGAGTGATCTTATAAGGATTCCGGAAAAACGGAACCCTTAAAACACGTCCACATATGTGATATTATTTATGTTATATAAAAATATGAAGACTTTCATGTTAAAAGTCCTAAGCACAAAAAACTTGTAATATTTAACTTTCAATATATTTCCTGCATATTTTTTACCATCTTAACTTTATATACCACTGCATACTCCCGCTAGTGACAATTACAGTAAAAGCTTTCCGATCGTAAAGCCACATGTATCTTCGGACTTGTGCAGCTCTAACGATTTCCCACTTGGTTTCTGGAGGCTCATAAAAATATATCGCCTCCGGCTTACGCCTTTTTCTAACAAAAACGATTTTCATTTGTTTGACAAAATTATTTGAAAATAAAGAGGTTTAACCTAATAAAGCCTTGAGGTTGCGTTAAATTTTTATTGAAATGCCACAAAGAATAGTCGTTTGTGATGATACTGATTGGTATTCAATATTTTTTTATATATGCGTAAGGCCGTGGGTTCGATTTCTATTTAAGAAAATTATATGTCTAATATAGAAGGTAAAAAAGTGTAGAGGGTAGGCAAAGGAGTCTGGTATACTAGTTTACTCCGTTTCCTACTGTCGCCTCTTTTTCACTCACTGCGTGTTGAATGATGGAACTCAACGCTGCGCTACTAATTATAATTTTTGCAGAGTATCTCAAAATTATATTCACATATTTATTTGATAATAAACATATTTATACTTAGTTATTCAGAGATATAGCTTAATACAAAGTAATAAATTTTGCAAAGCAAGGTACGCACAGTGTAAAGACACTCCGTTTCCGAGGCACGTTGGATAGTGGACCTTAACATTGTTTCGTTTTATCACAACGTCGCGGACTAATTTCTTCTTTCAGGAAATCGAACCAACAACCATATCTTACAACGCCTTGACGGCTTAAACTTATATATAATTAATAAAAACGTTAATTTCCACATATAAAAAGCTATTAAAAACCTCAGGCTGATATCATACGCTTTATTTACGATCGCCAAGTGGCCTCATCGATAATAATTATTTATTTCATTACAAATTTCGCTATGTAAATATAATTTGCGTTGTTTACACACTCTCTGAATTTTTCATTGTCTTATTAATTCCGTTCAAAGTAAAGTGGTATAATAAATAATAAATCAGAAAATTAATTTGTTTGTCAATTTGATTTTAATCTTTTTACGAATATTTTTTACAATTTTTTCTTTGTTACTGCTTGGTATTTATGGACGGTTTCAACTGATCGAGTTTAAACAGTACATATAGTTTAACATGTTTGGTTTGGAACATTATTAATTTATTCATGTATAAATCAGCTTCACGCTGTATCCCGCACACTGCAGGATAGGCAGAGGGAACGTAGTGAAAGACACTCCCCGTTCCCCACTTTCTGCTGAATTCCGGAGGCATTGCGTGTTAAGTGGCAGAACTCAACGCCGCGCTTTGCCTCGACACCAGAGCGAAGAAATGGAAATATAAATTTAAGTAAATATTTCATTTCCTCGAGTGGGGATCGAACCCACAACCAGTCGGTTTACAGTCACACTTTGTGCCGCTGCGCCACGACCGGCCTCATGTATAATTTTTTTACAGGTACACGCTTTATCACGCATACAGTGTGGTAATCAGGATAAACCTACAAGATATTCTTCTTTTTTGTTTCTCGCAGTATCCCGTATATATCAGGATATACAAAAAGAATCCAGAATAATTTGCCTTGGTACCGAAGCGAGGTAATAAAAATATTAATTGATCTATTTCCTTAAATAGAAATTGAACCCACAATCATTACGTATATAGTCCACAGGTTATGCCACTACGCCACAACAGACTTAAGACAAGGACAAGATCTCTTTTCTCCTCTTTTCGCCAGAATTTGAAAAATTGCACGTACAATGACAGATCTCAACACCAAAATCTATATTACCAGAGCAAATAAATAGACAAACTATTTTACCCGTGTGGAAATCGTACCGATAGGCCACAACCTAAATGATCTCTTGATAACCTTAAAACGTCCTAGAATTAACCCAATATGTCTCTCTATTCAAAGAGCGGACCAGAATATTTGATTAATAGACTTTCAATTCGAAATGTGTGGACAAATTTACCGTCGTTTCCAATACTACCAATTTACTAAAAAAGTGTTCTTGGAGTGCTTATATGAGTCAGTAAAACCTTCAAACTTCAAAAATGCGCACATTTTTCGTAATTTTCCGTTTAGTTTCCTTGGAAATTCCATTTCGGTTGATCAATACTCTAAATGCACTATTGCGAGCTCTAGAAGCCTGTGATGAGGAAAAATACCTCTTTTTTGACGAATTATTATTTCTTAGATATTCATGTATGTATGTATGTATATGAATTTTACACAATGTATAACAAATATATGTATACATTGTGACTGTATTAAATGATAGAATACTAACGACTCAAACACGGCTTCGTCTGCAGTCCGCTTATAATAAATTTTTACATGAATCGTAGGTTATGTTCTATCCAATACATAAGCAATATTACTTTAAAGTTTTAATTAAATCCGTTCAGTAGGAGTAGCGTGAAAGTAAAACAAGCAACCGTCCTTATAAACTTTCACATTTATAATATTAGATTATACAGGTTTCTCATAGTGAACCTGTCCTGTACGTGTGATTCCAGAGATTCATCATTATACTACGTCATATTACGGCACGACAAGCCGCGGCGTTAAGGTCCGCAAATCAACATGCAGTATCTCGAAAATTTGAAATGGAGCATACACAGGTCACATCAGGCTGTCTCTACCTTTCTTGCTATATGAGGGATATAGCGTATAAAAGTAAAAGAAAAAATTGATCTTATTATATTATACACAATATTTCATTTGGCCTTACACAAGCTTTTCATAAAACTGCCCTAAATTGTAATGAAACAGTTGATTACATTTACATAATTGGCTTCCCAAAATAGATCTTTGGAGAATAATTCTATGAATGAGTGAATGAACAAGTTAATTATAATATTTATTGCCTTTTGTGGGTACAATTATAGCCCGACAAAAACTTTTTGGGTTATAAATCGCGCAGACACTAGCACAAAATACATATTTTAGATTTGATATCATTACTAGCTCGCTGCATCTCGTAACAAGAAAAAAAATAGTAACTGTCAATGTTTTATATTCATCCACTCATTTTAAACCACTATTTAGCTTATTAAAAATAATATAAAATTTGATATATATGTATATTAATAGGGGCACCCCTACGCACACCGCACTGCTACCCTGATTACAACACTAAAGTAGATCATAATCCATAAGTGCTAGTTACTGTGCTAGTTTGTATAAATGACTCAGTGATGTCAAACTCAACATATTGCTGCATACTACATGCGCGAATTTGACTTATAGAATCCATATAGGGCTAAGGGATAAAAAAAAATGAGCAGTTTATTTTTAAAGATTATTCCGTAATCTATTAATGAAAGTTATTATTTTTTACATTAATTTTATTAAAATGCATACCACGTGAAATTGACATACAACAAACGACAGAACAGGCGGAGTTTCACTCAGGTTTTAGTAGAATTGATCACATACAATCATTAGAACAAGTCATAGAACAGTATAGAGAGATTAATAGAACTATTTATAGGCATAAATAGTTATTATTGACTATAATATATATATACGCAATCAGGGTCAAACCGCTAATTCAATTGTGATAAAATACTCTTTTTTTTATGGAAAAGATACGGCAAACGAGCGTGCGGGTCACCTGATGGCAAGTGATATATATATATATATATATATATATATATATATATATATATATATATAAACCGTTTCATAGCATAAGCCACAGTTCAATTTGGAAGGTACTCAAATGTCCAATATTTGTAAAAAATATATAAATACTAGCGGACCCGGACGCGGCTTCGCCCGCTTGAACTATAAGAATCTTTATTAAATATATATTTATGAAATTATTTTCAGTTTTCAATAAGATTGGTAAGAAAATATAAGCCTAGATAATGAAAATAAATCGAAAAAGAATAGTAAGTAGGGCAAATTCTTATTATTAAAAAAAATACGTAACTAATTAAAATGAACAAACATAAAAAGTTAAGGTAACAAAAGAAAAATATTAAAATAATAATAATATAATAAAGAAATAACTAAACTCTTCTACATTAAATACGACAAGCCGTGTATAACAACGGTATAGATAATCGAATTGAAATAACCAACCATTCTTTCCTCAATACTTAAATATTATGCCGATGCCGCCCAGAGCCGAAACTTACACCACACCAAGAAATTAAAAAAATCTAACCAATCTACTACTCGAATAAGCGAAGAACCAAAGAAAAAATCAATTAATAATAAACAGCAAATAACCATAAAAATTATCAGTAGATCCAAAATATATAAAAATTTACAAAACCTTCAACGTCGTCTGCCTGTTCGAGTCGGTCATACCGCGCGGCTCGGAGGCTAGCTCATTTTGAATCAGTGATATCTCCTTAAGTACTTATTAGAATGATGTATAGTAAAAAATAATTTTAATCTAGGTGAAATGCTTAAGGTGACTATTATATTTATTTTGATAAGGATGAATATCAAATTATAGAAAACACAATTATCCGATAAATGTAAATTAAATATTTTAAAACGGCTTCTGTAGCTCAACCTTCAGGGATAAACAAATACTATCGTAGACTTTTTCAATTGATTTTTTAAGTACAATATCTTTATTATTTTTAAATGATGTCTCTTAAGGTTCAGTCAGTGCACGTAAAAGTTCAGGAAACCCATTTTGGGTAACTTCTTGTTAAAACAACAAAGTTCCTTGTTGCTTAGCAACGGTTGCTTAGCGACGGTTGTTATTAATATGGCAGAATAAATTGCTTGTCAAAGTGAAATAAAATTTAATATATTAGTTTATATCGAGAATATTACAATCATGAGAAAAATGAAGTATCCTATGTTCATCCCAAGACCCTCAAATATCTCTATATGAGTATTTTATCACAATTGAATTAGCGGTTTGACCCTGGTTGCGTAAAAGATAGACAGACAGACAGACAGAGTTACTTTCGAATTTATAATATAGGTATGGATAATAAAAAAAGATATATAGAAATATCATTAGTAAAGTGAAATTAGAAAACAGGGGATGCCAGATTGCTATACAAAGAGGAGTGAGGCAGGGAGATCCTTTGTCGCCAAAGCTTTTTAGGATATGTGTTTCGAAAAGTAACCTAGGCACAAGGAGGAATCTATATGGACGAAAATTATATGAGCCACATTAGATTTACTAAAGATATTGTTATATTATATGAATAATCTAAAGACTTAGAAACAATGATAAATACTCTAATTCAAGTAAACCACTAAGTTGGCTTCGAAATAAACTCTTGTAAAACGAAAATAATGACAAACAGCCTTAAGAGAGATATTATCAGAGAAGGAAATAACATAGCATAAGTAGATAACTATAGTTATTTAGGGCTATTTAGATTGTTTTTCTAAACGGTATTATAACAAATTTTGTTCAGAAAAACAACCAATAGAAAGAAGAAGTAAAAAAAGACGAAAAAGGTTTTGGATACTAAAAGAGATATTAATAAGTTTGAAAATGAACTATGATGAGTTCGATTTTAAGGTTTCTGATCTGATTATTACTAACTCTCTGCATTCCGTAACGAAAAAAAAAATTAAAGTCTCTCCGTTTTATATTCATCCACTTATTTCATAAACCTACCTAAACTTGAAGCTTTTAAATATTATAAAACTATAATATTTTTTAACTCTAATATTATAAATAAACCTTTGAAGGTCGTTTCACATATCAAATTTGAATACTAACCCTAATTTTCTGTATACTTGAGCCAAGTAGTTTTTCAATATAAGAACTTCTTATGCTTAAATGTGGCAACTGTGCCCTTGAAATATAAGAGTGCTATTGAATATTACGCAAAGGTGTTTAAGAACACTCTCGAGTTGAATAGTACTTGAAAGGGGTTGTGGTATTCGATTTCCGCTCGGCTACCGACTATGATTGAAGATATAACGGTATTTTTTTCAATATTTTTTCTTTGCTTCGCCGCTTTTTCCTAGCTAGAGAGAACGGAGCGTACGTGACCTTCTAACAGTTTTATTGATACTGTTTGTGAAGGTCAACTGAGATTTCTCCTTTCTACTCTTAAATATAATAAATATATAATATTTTCATTTACTCTGGTAACGCGCTTTGCCTCTGAAGCTGAAGTCGTCAGCCAAATTTCAGCTCAATCGGACACTAGGAAGTTGGTGAAATTGAGCTAGCAAGATTGACACATACTAATACATGTCAATTAAAAACTTGTAAATATCTTCAATACAATCATAGCGAGTGAAAATCGAACCCACAAACAATACTTATACAGTCAACTGAGCCAAAATTACGACTTACACTAAAAAATTACTTATTTGTATTATACGAACAATACGTATTGAGGCCAGGCGCAGGAGCATAAAGTGTGTCTGTAAACGATACCGGTTATAGGTTCGATTCCCATCCGAGGAAATTAAATATTGGTGTCGAGGCAAGACGCGGCGTTGAGTTCCGCTACTTAACACACAATGCCTTTAGAATTCGGCCATCTACTTTGTTCAAGATATAGCGTAAAGCTAAAAAAAATTCATCACTTATACAGTCAACTGAATCAAAACGACGAATCGCACTATAAAATATACTTATTTGCGTACAATATCTATTTTGTATGAAAGTGTGGCATAAATCTCTTATTTTCCTTAGTATGAAAAGTAATAAAAAATAACAGTTGGCCCGATAACGTCAATTAGCGAGACGTATGGCCGGGTGGAGTCACATAATGTGTTCGCATTTGCTAAACAATATATAAAAGATATAAAGAGTAGGAGCTTGAGATGTGGGGAATACTCGTATGTAGTTATTTGCTGTAATGTATTGAATAAAATGTTTATTATTTATAGTGGCTATTTTGTATTTATTTTGTGTATTCAATATTTTAGTCCTGCTTATATGTTTTGACATATGTTTGCGGTTATGGGTTAGATTCCCACTTAGGGGGATAAGTTATTTTAATTTCTTTGCTCTGGTGTGCCGTTGAGGTCTGCTTTTCGACAAGCGATGTCTCGAAAATAGTGCGGAAAGTGGGCAATAGAGTGTGTTGACAACAACTTTCGTTTACCTATTTTGCTGAGAAATTCAGCGAGAGGCTAGAAATAAATTATAATAACAATTATAATAAGATGTCAGTTGTAAGATTTTTTTACATAGATCTATAAGACAAGAACGAATCACTTAATAGCGTTTGAACGATATCCAAGGGGCGCGGGTTTGAGACCCGTTACGTAGAGTTTTTATCCATTTTCTAAATATTTTTATTTACTTTGCGTAAAAAAAACATATTGTAACATGTTTAGCAACGTTTTTTATTATTTAAAAACAAAACTTAAAAATTATATTTAAACTTACAATCATCATACCCAATTACGTCATTGACTTCAATTTATCTTAGTTTCTTTTATAATTTTTTGGGCATCACGCTTTATCCCGCATATGACGGGATGCACAAAGAGAATACAGTGTCAAGGCTCTTCATTCTTCGTACATCAGTGTGAGAGCAGCAGGGTGATTAAACGAAAATAACTAATTAGTAGGAATCGAACCTAAAATTATTCCATAGGCAAAAAATGTACCGATAAAAGTACGTCGGCCTCAATATTTATTTATTATAACGAAACAAAATGTTTAGGTGTTAAACTGAAATTGATATAATTTAAAACGTCGACAAAAATCGGCGTCTACCCAAGTAAAATCGAGGAGATAGGTGTGAAAAAAAGTTATTTAAAGTTGCTGAGAAGAATTCAAAAAGCGAGGCAGAGTGGTCTTCGTTACCTTTACAGAAAAGGCTTTTACAAATTTATATTCTAATATTTTAAGATTGTCTATATCATTTTTCTTAATTGTAACGTTAGAAGATAAAAAGAACAGGTCAGGTCGAGTCGGAGTCACTCACCAAGTGATCGGTAAAAATTTCAAAACTGTAGCACAACGGGAAGTACAGCTCAAGAAAGTTGACAAACTTAAGTATACCTATTATATAAAATTTATTAAAATTACGAAATTTATTAAATTACGATTTATTTAGTGCATAACAATATAGATAAAAATAAAATAGCCTTTTATTTCTTCGATAAAGTTTATAAAAAGATAGTCGGTATTATATGTATACGAAGCGAACGAAATAATTTGTATGTAGTAATTAGTTACAGTTATAAAAGAAAATAGACACGATTAACTTAGTAGTTACTAATATGTTTTATTATGCTATATTATATATATTCTGTAAGAACGTCCCTGAGGGTAAAAGGCTCCTCCAAATTGAGCCAGTTCCCTCTGGATTGCGCTGTTTGCATCCAGTTTGGTCATGCTGTGCGTTTATCGTCGTCCTCATCCTCCCATCTTTCGCAAGGCCTCCCTTTCTTCCTCTTGCCCACTGGCCCCTCTTGTCCACCTTTGGTCTTGCAGGCGTGATTTATGTTAGGCCCATTTCCATTTAAGCCTAAGAGCTTGTATTAAACCGTCTGATGCTTTTGTGATGTTGCGTATTTCTGTATGCCTTATTTTCTTTATTAATTTAATGTTTAATATACTCCGCTTCATACCGGGTTGGCACGTTATTATTTTATTCGTGACCTTTTTAGTGAACTTCCATGTCTGACAAGCGTAGGTGAGACTTGATATAAGCCAAGAATTCATGACCTTAGTCTTTAATTTAATTGGTATATTGCTCTTGAAAATTTCCTTAAGACTCCAGTACTTCTTCAATGGTAGCTGGGCTACACTATAATAATATAGATAACCACACTAAAATAAATATTTTTTAAATACAGTTACTTAAATATTCATAAAATTCATGCAGGCGAAGTTGCGCGGCTGCTGCTAGTTGTTAAACATACAAAAGAAACTATTAGTATAATCCTCTCAGCTTAGTATCTATCATCTCATCGCTGCCTTATTAGTACCGATTTGAACGCGTGACATGCTACTTGTGGTAGCCTATTGTAACGCCAGTTCAGTACTAGGGGTTATCTGAGATGATATCTGACCTTACACTGTTCTAGAGGACATATGTACGTAATGCAATTATAGCCGACAAAGTTTGCTTCTTTTTTCCTTCTAAATACATGCGATAGCCAATGGTTGTAGGTAAGATTCTAATATATAGTGGTAATGTATAAGAAAACAGAGTATTGGGTTCCGCAATTCAAAAAACAACAATTCGATATTGAGTGATAAGTGGAGAATGGATTATTATGACACTCTGTGCTGTATACATATATAGTAGCTAATTCCTCTAATAACATAAATCGGAAATTCTGTGACGATGGATGTTTGTTCGTCTCTCACACCAAAACTACTAAACGAATTTGGATGAAACTTAACAGCATTTAAGCTTTTACAACAAAAAGTATTTTTATACGCTACAATTTATGTTATTCTTTTGTATATTTAATAATAAAATTCCAAATTATTATATTTAATAATTTGGTTGCAATATATATGATTAAGCCGCGGTTGGGTCGCTAGTGTATTATAAAGGTTCGCCAGTTACGAACAAGAGTTTAATGGTTTACTAAAATAATAAAGTAAGTACACACAAATTAAATAAGTTTTATATTAAAAAAAATTAGCTTCACGCTGTATCTCATACGCAGGAAGGTAGATAAAGGAAACTTAGTATTAAGAACACTCCGTTTCCCCTTTTTCGTCAAATTTGTCGGTACATTGAGTGTTGAGTGGCGGAGCTCACCTCAAAAGTATGAGATAGTAAAGTTGAAGATTAATTTTCAAACTGACTTGACATTTTTTTGTATGAGAAGGGGAATTGACAGACAAATTTCTCCGTTTTATTGAAAATTGTTTAAGTGATTAGTACAATTGATCTAGGTAGGTAATAGTATTAAGCACAATGATCTTTATAGTAATATGGAGGAGGATGGATATAAACGTGACAGACTTGGTACAAATGAAAGTCACAACCGTCACGCTTACAGCGTGTTTCCTTGCGCCACGAAAGTCTCAATATTTCCAAATTACTATATATAAATAGAATAACCTATAAAATACATAACTGTCAATCTTCAAGAAAACGTTACCAATTATAACGGCAACATAAATTTTTACTATCACCCATAACTATAAGTATTAAGTATAACAAGATCAAAAAGGTTGCTTTAATTAATTCTACGGACCTCCTTATCTGGTACGTTAGGCGTAATGGACAATTTGAACAGATTAACTAGTGCCACGCATCGTGGTATGAAAGACGGTGGCTCTTTTAATTTAAAAAAATTAAAAAATGGTTACCCAAAAAAATTTCTTCACGCTCTATCCCACCGCACAAGAGGGTAGACAAAGGGCTAATCTAGTGTTAAGATACTCCGTTCACCGTTTTCCACCGAATTCTAGACACATTGTGTGTTGAGTGGCGGAACTCAACGTCGCGCTTTTGCCTCGACACGGGAACAAAGAAATAAAAATATTAAATATAATGGAAATTTGTAAGAATCTCACCACAGAGATGCTAAGAAAATAAATAAATTGTAACAAGCGGTTAAGAATTTCGAAGTAACTCGATGAGAAGGTACGGCTTAGGTGGTCATAGCGCTTGGACGATTTCCAGAGAGGTGCGGGTTCAAATCCCGCTAAGTTAAATATTTTATACGTTTTCATAATAAATATTAGAGAGAGCCATTGGCGTTATTTTTGTAATTCATTATTTTTATTTCCTCGCTCTGGTAAAAATATAAAACATGGCGTCTTCTTCCGCCATTCAATACGCAATATCTGTAAAATTGGGTATTGTCACTAGTATCACTACTGGTTCCCCATACCCACTCTGCCGTGTGACTGTAAATGGCGTAATGCTTTGAAAAAACTCTAACAACCGAAGAACATGGTAATCTTGTATTGTAATGTACGTGATAAGATCAGATTAGATTAATTGAATAAGATTACATATAGGTAGACTTACGACCATTTGATTCTCAGTAACATCTGATGCCCGTCAACAGGCAATCAAGGCGTGTCATGACAACATGGTGTATAATTTACGCGTGTTTGACATAAATACATTATATTATATGTATGTAGGTAATAACTAGCTAAATTTATATAAGTATTTAATCAATTGAGAATCATAAGCATGTGACTATAAACGTGAGGTTGTGAGTTCGATTCCCATTCGAGGAAAAGAAATATTTAATATGTTCATTTCCTCGCTCTGGCAAAGCGTCGCAGCCTTTAGAATTCCGTGGAAAGTGGAAACGGGAGTGTCTTAAGAATGGATAACGGGGTGTTAAGATATTAGATTCCTAGGTTCCTTCTGCTTATCTTGCTGGGATACAGCGTGGAGCCTAAAAAAAGACATTAATAGACATTTGTGAACAAATTATTAGTAACTTAAGTTGGGGATATTATTTATTAATTTTATCTCTCCGACTCAATACACAACGTCTATTTAGTCGGACGCGTGTGTTTTGCATGTGAAAAAATGTGCGTTTCCGCTGCAGCTACTCTGGTCTGCTGGTTGGATAGATAGGTAGATAAAACTCTTTATTGCATACATAGGAAGAAATGTAACATTTTACAAGAAAAATAGGAACACAAATATAAAATAACGGAATAAAATTAAAAAACTAGCGTTTCGCGCATAGAGATAGTATGCAAAGGCCACTATTAGTGAATTATTTATAAAATTAAAAAGAAACTCATTTAAGTTTTCAGAATTTATATATATATATATATTTTTTGAATTGAAAACACCACCAGTGATTTTAACTCCATAAATAAGTAAAACTTTTAAAAAGCTCAACACCGCCTAAAGTTAATGAAATATAAACATTTGTGAAATATTAATGAGGCCAGTCGTGGCGCAGGGGCACAAAATATGAACGTAAAATCGACTGGTTGTGGGTTCGATCCCCACTGTACGAAATGAAATATTCAATTAAATTTATATTTTTATTTCTACGCTCTGGTGTCGAGGCAAAGTGCAGCGTTGTGTTCCGCTACTCTGCACGCAATGCCTCCGGAATTCACTAGGTTTACTAGGTTGGTTCCCTTTGCTTACCACGCTGTGTGCGGGATACAGCGTGAAGCTGAATTAATATTTTTTAATAATGATATTGCCCTAAAAAATATTCTCACTATGGTATGAAAAAAAAACGTAATATGAGTCACTCAACACAATGTACACAACGGGGAACATAGTATTTTAACACTAGTTTCCCTCTAGGTTGAGAAAGACCCTTCTAGATACGTTCTAAAAGATTTAATAAAACAATACATTTCAAATATTCAAATGTACTTTAATCAAATAGTCTTGTACGAAGCCTGTTCGGTCGCTGCGAGGCTGTAACGAGGGTAGCGTTTTGCAAATCGCGTATATATTACATTTCAAGTGTCGTTTGTGGCACATTCTGATATTGTGTTACTGGAATGCTGATTTCGTGTAACTCGCTGTAACTCGCTCGTGTTGAGTGTAATGTTGTATATAATATGTAAGTTAAAATTAAATTAAGCAAATCAGCTTCACGCTGTATTCCGCATACAGCAGGGGAGGCAGAGGGGAATTAGTGGTAACACTCCGTTCCTCACTTTCTGCCGAATTTAATATGTAAGTATAAATTTTAATGTGTGGATTTAGATATGGGTCTCTCTTCCGTCAGGTCTCATCAGTCATCTATCGGTCAGATGGTGTTTTATTGCTACCATTTGATTATTCTTGAGTAGTCTTTTCCAACTTTATACGATATTTGTGTTCATTTTGGCTTGTGAACGCGTATATGTCGATATAATATATTTTTGATAATATTTTTAATTAAAACCCCTTGTTATATTTACTGTCACTTTTTTAATTTTTTTTATATATAATCGATAGATTCGGACGATAGCTAACGATTAAATTTGGATGTTTCCCCCTTCCATTTACAGTACAAAATTCTTTGATTCTTTGGCTATCCAGTGGTTAATTTTTATTTTGAATGTTGTGGATAATTCCGAAACTGCAAAGCTAAAATATATTCTTCGATTTAGTTATCGTTAGATGTTCTGGATTGCCCCCGTATGGTAGCAAATCTGTAGACATATTGACGTCAAAATCTGAAAAGACTTAAAATTATACTACACTTGAAGAAATATTATTTTGACGTGAATCCAAACACATCCCAATTTAGGGTATTAAAATTTAGGTCCATATATAGTTGCAACGCTCCCGAAGGATGAATGTTTACACGGCAAATTTTAATTTATTCATTGCTTTGTTTTCCATTTATATAGAATATTTTTGAACAGTTATAAATAGGGACTGGATTATATGCAACATTAAAAGCTCAATATATGCGTACACATATGTATGAAATTTGCATAAAATATGCACAAAAACTGTCAGAATGAGCATCATTAAATGAAAAGTTTTAGGAAGAAATAAATAAAATAATAAATTTCATAGTTTTTTTTAAATCAACATCCTATTATTAGCTAAGTATCCATTTATATATTACGTTAATAGATTAAGAAAAATGATTTAATGTTTCGGTAAACATAAAAATCCAGTATTGTTCCCCTTTTTTAACTATACAATGATCACTCCACATATGTTGTCTGTTTTATTTTATTATCGTAGATCCCTACTAGAATCAAAGTCGCGCGGCATATGTATATTTTAAGAAAGTATGCCAGTAGCGGGTCATATGTATATTTTAAAGAAAGTATGCCAGTAGCGAGAAGAATGGCATAAATATACAAATATATAAAATCCTGTCTCTGGTTATAAATTTATAGTTAAAAAAGATTAAAAACACATTTTTGTCAACAAAACATAAATAAGGCGAATGTAAGTAGCACAAATTCGATATATTACTAGTAGATAGTGCAAGGTTCCATCAGCTATCTTCCAATTTAATTATCAGTCCAGCTCGATGGTACCATAATATTGTATAGTCAATTACCATACAACGTGACATTAGCGCAGTGAATTGTGCTGAACTGACACGCTCGAAACGTCACAAATGAAGGACTGAACTGAACTGTGCCTGACTGTTAACACAAAGATTGTTAATTCGGTTAACATTCGTAATTGTTCTGTTTCAGGTTTAGCCTTTTAACACACAATATCTCTGTAGTAAGTAAAAATTGAAACTGGAATGTAGTAATATCACGTTTTTGCACAATTAACAAATAATACAAAATAAAAACTATGCTAATATAAAGTTAGAACAAACCTACTTACGTCTAAACGTAAAAAATAAGAACAATATGCAACAAGTGATGCCTGTGGGTTATATGCCTCCCTTAGATAAATGCATAAGAAAACACAGTGTTGCTTTCCTCCACTCAAAATACAACTATTCTATGTTGGGTATAAGTGGAGAATGGAGTATTATGTCACTCTGTGCTGTATGTGTAGTAACCTATCCTATTCTTCTAATATTTTAAATGTGCAACTTTGCTAGTATTGATGTTTGTTCCACATTCACGTAAAAACAAATGAACAGATTTAGATGAAATTTTATAGAAATATAGCATATATCGTCAGAATCATCAAATATGTTAAGATTTTGTACAATATATCAATATCCGCGGTATCACATATTCAATATGTCAAGCCGCGTTTGGGTCGCTAGTATATTATAAAGGTTTATCCATTACGACTTTGACTTTGACTTTGATAGGTTGTGGGTTCGACTCCAACTCGAGAAAATGAAACATTAACTATTTTCTTCTTTCGTCTTACCACTAGCTTGCCTCTGCCTACCCTGCTGTGTGGAATAGAGCATGAAGCTAACAATAATACATGTTCTAGTGTTAAAAATAAAAAAAATATGAAGTAAAACAGAGATACATAATAAACATTGACTTTCACGCATATTTGAACGTAACTTACATAAAAAAGAAGTGGCTTATAGCGAATATAGAACTGAATATAGAATAGCAAACGAGATCATCTTAATCTGACGTTTGACAGAATAATAGTGTAATTGCATAAGCCGAAGGAAAAAATACGTTTCCTTTATACATTCCAATATATTATCCTGTTATAATAATAGAATTAATAAAACAATTTGGATTAATGAAGTTTTAAGTTTTAAGTATAATTAAATAAATAAATAAAAGAAATAGCAAATTAGGCAGGGGAAACCTAGTGCTTAGACACGGCGTTACCCACTTTTCGCCGAATTTTCGAGGCAATGCGTTTTGAGTGGCGGAACTCACCGCCGCGTTTTGCCTTGTTACGAGAGCAAAGAAATGAAAATATTAATAAGTAATAATTAATTCCAACTCACACACTTGTAATCTTGTGCAATAAATGCCCCAATATTTCCAAATTACTATATATAAATAGAATAACCTATAAAATACATAACTGTCAATCTTCAAGAAAACGTTACCAATTATAACGGCAACATAAATTTTTACTATCACCCATAACTATAAGTATTAAGTATAACAAGATCAAAAAGGTTGCTTTAATTAATTCCACGGACCTCCTTATCTAGTACGTTAGGCGTAATGGACAATTTGAACAGATTGAATTGTACCATGCGTCGTGGGATGAAGACTGTGGTTATTTCAATTTAATAGGTCCCTTAAAAAACAGCTTCACGCTGTATTAAGATACTCCGTTCCCTATTTGCCGCCGAATCCTAAAGGCATTGCGTATTGAGTCGCAAAACTCAACGCCGCGTTTTACTTATACACGACAGCGAAGATATGAAATTAATAAAAATAAATTAAATAAATACCCCAAATAAGAACCCGCAACTAGTAGTGTTTACAGTTGTTTTTTTTCTATACGTTTCTAAATTGTTAGAAAAAAGTCACTAGTAGTATATATAGTATATACCTAAGTATTTGTATGTTAACCGAAAATAATGAAATTTATTCTGAGAATGGGTTCCTTGGCAATAACTTGGTATATCTTAACAGCTACCCTTCTTCCTATGATCAATCAAGTAGACTTCATAGAAACCTTACTCCTTTGATATATGATTTTTCTTCAGTTTTCAAACTGTATTCCGCATGAAACAGGGTAGGCAGATGCAACCTAGTGATAAGACACTGAACTCCCTATTCTTTGTAAGATTCTAGATTCATGCGTTGGCGACGTTTCCCCGACATGGCAGCGAGCAAATGAAAATATTAAATATTGTGTCGCAGAGACTATAGCGTGCGTATGAAAACGCGACAAGGTTAGGAATTAATTCTGATTCGAAAAAATCACTTATTTTAATTTCATCGCTATTGTAAAAATATTAAGAATGATCTCGGAATTTGGGAGGAAAATGTATATTGTCTTAACACTAGGTCCCCCATGCTTACTCTCCTAAGTACGAAACAAAACGTAAAGCAAGAAAAATAAACCCTAACAACTTTAAGCTTTAAATGGTCCTTGTATTGTAATGTACTTGATAAGATCAGATTAGATTAATTGAATAAGATTACATATAGGTAGACTTACGATCATTTGATTCTCAGTAACATCTGATGCCCGTCAACAGGCAATCAAGGCGTGTCATGACAACACGGTGTATAATTTACGTGTGTTTGACATAAATACATTATATTATATGTATGTAGGTAATCATATGTAGCTAAATTTCTATAAGTCTTTAATTATTGAAAGATGATATTGGCGCAGGAGTACAAGAGTGTGATTGTAAGCGTGACAGGTTGTGAGCTCGATTCCCGTTGGAGAAAATGAAATATTAGATATTTTCAATTCTTCGTTCTGGTGTCTAGGCAAAGCGCGGCGTTGAGTTCCGCTATGGAGGAATGGAGGGTCTTAACACTAGGTTTCCCCTGCCCACCCTTCTGTATGCAGGATCAGTATTCTGAAAAACGTTAAAAAGTGTCCATAAAATTAAATTGAAATTCAATTAAGATTTTTTCTTTTTCAAAAATAAGTAATAAGTAATGGTATTCAGAATTTATACAATTTTTACACTAAATTTATAACATTATCAGAAATTTTTCCATAAATTACTAGAAAATTTTTAAAAGGTTCAAGACCGTTTTGCGGTTTACGAAATATTAATATTTATGATATATAAAGGTTAACATTTTATGTTCTCTGGTAAGAAGAAAGTCACTCAACATTACGTGACCGCCACTTAAGACGGCAGGGAACGGAGTGTTTTAACGCTATTTTACCACCAGCAACATGAAACTACTAAAAGAACTAATGAAACAATACATTTCAAATGTACTTTAATCAAATAGTCTTGTACGAAGCTTGTTCGGTCGCTGCGAGGCTGTAACGAGGGTAGCGTTTTGCAAATCGCGTATATATTACATTTCAAGTGTCGTTTGTGGCACATTCTGATATTGTGTTACTGGAATGTAACAAGTCTTATACTGTGTTGTGTTTAATGTTATATATAATAATATGTAAGTAAGAATTATGATGAATGAATTTAGATATAGAGATCGCTTTTATTGGCATATGACCTTAGTGTTAAGACACTCCGTTCCCCTATTATTCCTACTTAGTCTAATTTCCGGGATATTGTGCAACTGTGATACGATATCTGTAAGGTAGGCAAATAAATCCTAGTTTTAAGACACTCTGCTAGCCATATATTGCCCAATATTTGAGACACTGAGTGGCTGAACTCTAAGCCGTGCATCTTTTTCTAGTTACTGGAGCGAAGAACTGAAAAAACGAATCAAATCTAACATCGTCTTCCCCTAAGCCTCCGCTCGAAAAGTGACAACGTCCTAGAAATACCATTGTGCCGTACCCACTGTTACAGTAAGTCATTTACGGTTGAAGCTGTAAAATTATGGAATGCGTTACCACGAGAAATTAGGCAATCTAATGCTATAAACATTTTTAAAATAAGAGTAAAAAAATATTATCTCCAGAAAAATAATATATAATATGTGCTAATATATCTACCCTTATTTTTAATAATTAATTTATTTATTTACTTATTTTCTATAATCAGTCTATATATAAGAACTTGTATATATGTGTTTATAAATATTTATTTATCTATTATATATTTATTTATATATGTATTTAGGTATATATGTATTTATTTATTTGTTTGTTTATTTATTAAGTTATATCTTGCGTCGCTTTGCACCGCTTGATGCCCGCACTTTTAATTATATCCTTCCGGAATCTGGTTGCCTGGAAGAGATCACTTGTAGTGATACGGCCGCCTTTGTGCATTTTATTTTATGAAATTACTCTTTTGTATCTTTTGAAGTGTGCAATAAAGACTTTTATTATTATTATTATTATTATTATCGTCATGTTTACGATTGTATGTTGTGCCACTGAGCTACAACGGCCTCATATATCATTTAAATACGACTTTAATAAATACATCGAGTAGGCATCGAACTTACAACTATTATTCGTACTGTAAAATTTTCCCACGAACATCTTTGTAATTGTCACGATAATAAAAGTACTGCATATATTTTATTGCATGTGAAGTGAAAATTTTACTTCCTCTTGTTAATAAAATACAAAAGCAACAGCTTTTCTCTACGTTCACTGCATATTAACTATAAGAATACTTTATTTTTGTTGTTATTCAGAAACACACGTTGCTTATAAAGCAAAAAAAAATACGAAGTTTACTTTTAATTCTGGTGTGTATTTTCATTATATGTATATATATATATATATATATATATATATATATATATATATATATATATATATATATATATATATATATATATATATATATATATATATATATATATATATATATATATATATATATATATATATATATATCATGATTTCAGTGTATATATATATATATATATATATATCATGGAGACGATTTTAGCTACGATACATACTGTGTTCAAGTGCCGCAGTTCTAGAACTAGTGTTTAAGGCTATATAATGAAAATAACATATATTTCCCCAAATGAGAATCAAACCTACAAGCACCGCACCTACAGTAAGATAGTAAGACAACCTCAACATGTTGCACCACCTTGTATATAACAAATGACTTATCTCTTCATTATTATGTTCCTTCTTATGCATATATTTTACAAAGTATCAAGTAACTCAATTAAAAAGTTGCACACTTTGTTAAGAATTAATGCAACTTAAGTTCTTAAGGTTTACTCTTGGATTTTAGATCACGAAAAGTAGTTACGGAGTTAGGTAGAAAATCCATAATCACTATACAATAAGAATGGCTCAAAGACTTAAAGATTTATATATTTTCATTCAAGTAAAAAAATATTAGCTTCACTCTGTATCAGCAGGGTAGGCAGAGGGAACCTAGTGTTAAGACAGTCCGTTCCCCACTTCCGGCCAAATTATGGAGACATTGCGTGTTGAGAGGCAGAACTCAACGCCGCGCTGTGCTTCGACACCAGAGCGAAGAAAATGAAAATATAAATTTAAGTAAATATTTCATCTCCTCGAGTAGGGATCGAACCCACAACCAGTCCGTTTTACAGTCACACTTTATGCCACTGCGCCACGACTGGCTTCTTAGTTTACTTTATGACGTTGTAATTTTTTTATAAATTTATTAGGAGTTAGTATTAAACAGCGCTTGATTATAAGCGCAATGGTTGTGGGTTCCATTGCCAATGTGGGGGGAATGCTTATATTTTACATAATAAGACATAGCACAGCGTTGAGTTCCACCTTAACCTATAACATGTCTCAGAAATCGCAATGAGCGAACCTAGATTCGTTCTACTTACCTTAGAAATGCATGAGATTTTATATAACCGATGAAGAACGGCTTACGAATTTAAAATATAAAAGTATATTTAAATTTAATTCTGCATATGAATTTAAAATATAAAAGTTAATACATACTCCGTAAGCATTTATAATTCAACCTAAAATCCTGTTTTTTCTGATCATTTTATAGTAAGTTTTGCCTGGAAGATCCAGATGCCTGGAGATCACTTGTGATGATAAGGACGGCCGTATTTATTGTATGTATATAAATAATTATACAATTTATATATATGATAAGAAAATTAGATAAAGTAAAAAAGAGTACAAACCAAGTGTCTGTAGTGCTGAACTAATTAATAATAATAATAAAAAAAAGTCATCGGTTACCATATTATACTTTAAAACATTTTGATATGTACACAAAGTGAAGATTCTTAGATATGCCGCAAGAAATATTCAACCCCAAAGGTAAAAAACCTGAAAAGACTTAATATTACGTTACATATGAAAAAAACAATATTTTGGCCTGTATCCAAATACATCTCCCAGTGCAGGGAATTAAAATTTAGGGCCAAATATTGTTGCAACGCTCCCGGAGGATGAATGTTTACATGGCAAATTTAAATTTGTTCATTACTTTGTTTTCCACTTGTGTAGAATACTTTTGAACAGAAATAAAGACTGCATTATATGCAACATAAAAAGCTGGATATATGCATACAAATATGCACGATTTTTAAAGTTTTTTATCATGTTTATGTATTACCAATTCTTCATATGTTTTATCACTAGCTGAGAATCAGTAATTAGTATTTAATATTTTGGTAAAAAAATCCAGTATCGATCCAAATGATCATTAATAAGAATGTGGAAAATATTGGAATGATTGAAGAAATGGAAATATCGGATTGATTGAAGATCATTCCAATATTTTTGTAACTGAAAAATCATTCCACATATTTTGTCTTCTTTATTTTATTATAGGCCTAGTAAAACAAAAGTTGCGAAATATTGTAAACGTTTCGGTAATATGTATCATTAGTATTTTTTAGACAAAATCTGCTACTTAGGATGAGAATGACTGAAATAAGCAAATATGTAAATGCATAAAATCCTGTCTCTAGTTATAAATATAACTAATTTATTCAAAAAAAAGTAAGTAACATTAGCGAAGTGAATTGTGCTCAACTGGCACGCCACGAACGAAGGACTGAACTGACCTGTGACTGACTGTTAAGACAAAGGTTGTTAATTCGGTACCCATTCGTAATTGTTCTGTTCCAGGTTTAGCCATTTAACATATAATACAATGTCTCTGTAGTAAATAAAAAAAAATAAAATTGAGTGTCGTAATATCACATATTTACAACAATCAACAAATTATAAAAAAACAAAAACTAAGCCAATATAAAGTTACAACAAAACCTACTACCACCTCAACTTTCTATCCAATCTAGTAAAAAGAACGTAAAGCAAAATGGCCTAACTAGAAAAGGTCTAACATGTAAATACCACCGTTGGCGTTGAATAAAGAAAATGGAAACGTATGAAGTATTTCTATCCCAACAAAGCGCTTGGCGGCGGGCCAGTACGTCGAGTAATTAAAACGACAGGTGTTAAAGTTTTTCCATAGGAAATTATGCTAGCTTCACTTTATACAATATGGTGCTCGGTTAGTTAGAGGAATTGTGGATGCGTCTACGTTTATGGTGAAAACGTGAGTAAAATTATGCATAAAAGATGGATAAATGGTGATAAAGTTATCCTGTCGTACTAGTATTTTAAATTTGAGGCCGTCGTGGCACAGGGGTACAAGTGTGTGACTTTAACGTGACGGTTGGAGGTTTGAATCACATTCGAGAGAATGAATTATTAATTGAATGAAATTGAATGAATTATAATTAAAAGCGTGGTGTTGAGTTTCACCACTCAACATGCAATCCCTCGAAAATTCAGCGGAAGGTGGAAAACAGAATGTTTTTACACTAAGTTTCCTCTGTATACCCTGCTATAAACGGGATACAGCGTGAAGTTGATCAAAAAATTTATTTATATATTCTATATATATATAAATAAAAAATAAATTAATTAGAATATTTTTTAAAAATTGTGAAATTAAACGCCGCAAAAGTAACAATTGGAAATACCATAAACTGAATTTATTCCTGTGGGGGTTTTGAACTCTTACAATGTAATTTGATATTCTTCACGTTGTCTACTTTTTTATTGGTATCTCACAGCTAATTCATATCACCACATACATATATGTATATGGAATCACTACACGGTTATCATAGCAATCTTTTTTTATTTCTTTATCGCACAACATTTAATATATAAGAAAAATATTATAAATGAAACTAATTTAACCGGATGAATCGCGTATATTTAATATTTTACATTTTGGAAACCCGACGTTTTGAACACTTTACAGTAGTCCGTGGTCACGGGTAGACTGAGGTGGCATTCGTCTGTCAGTTGACATAATTATCATATCAAACCACCGCCAGAGATTTCTTAATTGCCTCGCGTACTGCCCTGGATTCCTGCCTAGAATGAGCGGATAGTATCTTGCCCTCTGGTATGGTGGGTTTGAGACTTCAATGATTTTATGAGTGGGTCCCAGGTGGTAGAAAGTTTCCAGCCATCCTCTCTATTGAAATTAGGATGTTTTTGTATTTCAATAGCCTCACGGATCATCCGAGGAATGTATCTGTTTTCCTTAGCGAGGATTTGAGGATTATCACACCTAATGTAGTGACTGGGTTTATCCGCAGTATGCTCACACACAGCTGACGTACATGCCCATTCTTGATATCTGAGATGTGTTCCTTCACCCTAACACCGATGCTTCTCTTTGTTTGACCTATGTATGATAAGCCACAATCACAGTCTAGTTTGTATACACCTGCACTCTGTAAAGGAATATTACTTTTTGCTGGTCTCAATAATTGGCTCACTTTCTTGTTAGGCTTGAATATGGTTTTTATGGTAGCTCTTCTTAAAATGTTGCCAATCCTGTCTGTAACCCCCTTCACATATGGCAGAAATGCTGGCTGTCTCTCTACTGTGGGTGGCTTGTTGGTATTCTGACAACGCTGGCGAGGAACTGGCAGCTTCTTCTGATGAAGAGTATTCTTAAATACGGTTTCGGTTAAATAGTTTCATTTAATATGTATAATAATCGTTAAAATCAAAGAACTTATTAAAATATACAATAGGCTAAAAGGCAAAACACTAAAAACCATTTTTTACCAGCCTACCTAGTAATGTGGGAAAAAAATGTGTATTCTATATCTTAACCTAAAAAACTATAAGTATACGTAATAGTTGTGAAATATATAACTTTACTTCAGCTTCACACTGTATCCCGCATACATCCAGGTAGGCAGAGGGAACCTAATGTCAAGATACTCCGTTTCCCACTTTCTGCTGAATTCTGGAGGCATTGAGTGTTGAGTGGCAGAACTTAACGCCGCGCTTTGCTTGTACACCAGAGCGAAGAAATGGAAATATAAATTTAGGTAAATATTTCATCTCCTCGAGTGGAAATCGAACCCACAAGCAGTCGGTTTTACAGTCACACTTCGTGCCGCTTCGCCACGACTGGCCTCAAACTCTATGATTTATAGAGGACAAAATATATCCAAGTATCAAACCATTATAAGAAAATATATCCAACCATTACATGAACATCACGATCGTCGCCAATAAGCACGTATTACTGAGCTTTCGCACGAGTTATCGCTAAAAGCCAATTATACTCTTATACTTGAAATCCTATATAGAATTTGTGGAACAAATGTATATGCATTTTCATGACAAATTACTTAAAAATCATAGATTCCTTAATTCTTAACGTTTAAACCTATAAAATTAATCTTCTGATAGCCAATAATCTGAGTTCAGTCGCGGCGCAAAGGCAGAAGTGTGTTACTTAAATGCAAACAGTTTGGATTCAATTCCTACTTATAGTAAAAGGATATTAAATTTATACTAATTTTATTTATTTTACTAATTTGATTTAATATTAACCCTTTATATGTCAATGACGTTTTTTTTAATAAATTGATGTTTTTCAGATGTGTTTTAATAAATAAAAAAACAACTATTTTTTTATTTTAGCGAAATTTTATTTATATAGCTAGAAAATTAAAAAAGGGGAGTGTTACAGATATGTCACATTGTCTTATAAAGGCATAATAAAACTAAGATGTGTGAAAAGCTTTAAAACAATTATTTTGTTTATTGTAACATAATGCCACGCCACATTTTTCGCAAACTGTTTGTGGTACTCCAGAACAGTTTGGATATTTACTTCTGATTCTTTTTTCGGCCCAAGTAGGCCAATGACCGACTTGATCCTTCCGTACTGCTACTGGAGGAGGGAATTGAGCTGGACCTTTCCGTATTTTAGCCTGTATTTCAGACTCAATACTTCTTCGGTTAGCTCGAGATTTGATACCTAGCTTACATAATATAGTAGAGATTTCTTCGCGAAAATCAGCCGAGGACAGCTGCTTATCTTGGGCAGTCTTAACTTTTCGTACTCGTTTGTATAATAACCAGGCATTGGACATAACAAGGTCCAATAAATGATAGAACATGCGGATTTGCCACCTCTTACTGCGCAATTGAATTTAATACCGGCCCATGGTACTGTCAATTAAATCTACGCCGCCCATGTGGCGGTTATATTCTGCCATAATGCTTGGTCTCCCAATGGTCACATATCGTTTTTTCGACTTATCGTATCTGGAAACTTGAGTCTTCGGCAGTTCACCCACGAATGGTGAAATGGTGTTCCAATGTTAGCGTTCCAGTGCTTCGAAACTCTAGGAAGATGTACTAACGACATAATATACACTAGGCCAATGTATTGTTGAATATCCGTATCTGTACATATTTTGATCGTTCTCAACAATATAAAGATTTGTTTGATTAGTAATCTCGTCTATATATTCTTTAGTAAATAATTTGCTAAAGAACTGAAAAGGAGTATCAAGCTCTAAAAATTCTTGCGGAAGCATCTTATCGCCTGTAAATCGAAGTTGTGGCTTATTTAGTTCTAAGTTTCTGTTTCTCCATGTAATATTAAATTTTTCTCTATTTTGACGACGTGAAGAACTTTCTAGTTGCGAAGATGTTGTAGCAATGGCTGGTTGTTGGGAAACAATAGCGTCGCAATCTATATTTTCAATAATATTGTCGATACCCAACTCCTGAGAAATGGATTCTAAAAATGGAATTTCTAGATTCGGAACAAAATCAGGATCTATAATATTATCATCATCACCTTCGAAGCCATCTTCACTGTCCTCATAGTTAAAGAGACTCTCCGTAATTTCGTCATCAATGAGACTTCGGGAAGCCATCCTATCGAAAAGATAAAAAATCAATGTACTGCACTTTAGGAACATAATAACACAATGTGACAGAAATGGCACATACAGAAAATCTAAAATTTTACCATCAATAGTCAAATATTATGATACACAAATATAATATAAGCATCAATATTTACTTACCTGCTAAATTCACAAAAAACTTTTGTATTTACACACGTTTTTGTATTTTTTTTTAATATTTCAATATTTGGTCGTTAACGTATTTTACAAATCGGCGGCAACTGAAGTTCGACTTTATTCCACTACTTATAACGACATCTACTTCTCAATTATTATACTAAAATGCAAAGATAGGTTCGTAACGAATATGACACATTGAATTAAAATAATATAAAACATCAATTTGAGATTTTATGAGGAATTAATCGGTTTGTTACAGTAATGTCACACGGTGATATAAAGGGTTAAATATATAATATTAAATCTATAATAATAAAACGAAAGAGCTGGTTATATGAAAGTTACATTTCCCAGGAGGGCTATAGGCTATTTAACATTACGGTGTTAGCAAAAGTATTTAGCGTTACATAACGAAATTACAATAATAATTAACGACATCGAATTGTTTTAGCCGTGACTTCTCCCTTTCTCTCGACTGCAGTAAAAAAATAGTTTTTCCAATAGGATCCGAAACGATTAAAATTACGATTTATTCATATATAAAACAAAAAATTGTGATTGAACTCATAACCCCCGTACATGCTTGTGCCGCCCCTCCACGCCATCTTTTCAAATGTGATCAACAAATCAATCAGTGAAGCAGCCATAACTCATTATTAAAACTAATATTGCACGTTAAATATAATAATAATAATAATAATTAGTAATGTGAAATGACATTAATGTAAATACAAGCTGTTGTAACCAAAAATTATTGATGAAATTAATCTCCCAAATCCCTAAACACTAACCAGGTGCGTGTTACTAATTATTTGCTACAAATATATTTATTAACAGCTACGGTTATGTGAATAATCAGCCGTTCAGTTGTTCAGTTCTGCTACTCAACACACAATGATCGTGTTGAGTAGCTGTAGCTGTTCGGGAGAAAAATGGAGAAAGCAGTGTGATGACGCTAGTTTAGTAATCTGCATATACTGCTATATATGAATAAATAAAGAAGCTGACGAAAAACAATTGTAAATAGAAAAAAAACCATCCTATTTCGTATACAAATAAAAAAATGTCTAATTATATATATTTTCAGTCTTGAGTTCTAATACAATTGCATCTTACTATGTAGACAGAGTAATCTAGAATTTAAATCAACTTCTTCTTCACTTGGCGAAATTTAACTCTGCATATTATCTAACATACCTAAAATAATAAATACATTGAAATTCATAATGTTGGTTTATTGCAGAGAAATAGGTCAAATTAAAATTAAATCAGCTTCACGCTGTATCCCGTACACAGCAGGGTAGGCAGAGGGAACCTAGTGTTTTAGACACTCCGTTCCTCACTTTCTGCCGAATTCTGGAGGCATTGCGTGTTGAGTGGCAGAACTCAACGCCGCGCTTTGCCTCGACACCAGAGCGAAGAAATGGAAATATAAATTTAAGTAAATATTTTCACCACAACCAGTCGGTTTTGCAGTCACACTTCGTGCCGCTGCGCTACGACTGGCCTCATAGCTCAAATCGCTGTATCGATTATTAGAATAATATGTTTAAAACACTTTTTCCAATCTAACCTGCGGTCACCATATATAAATAAACAAGTAAATAACTCGAAAATATAAAAAAAATATTTTTCAAAGTTACCATTAATAAAATTAGCAAACATTTAAAATTTAAATACTGTACCTTGTCAAGTTAAGATAAATGTTCTCAAATTGGGCTATTAAGTGGTCGAAAAAAAATGTGCTTCGGTAGTTAAGGCAATCAATTTACATTTCAAATTGGTACGAAATCGATGTCTGATTTATAGACGGTCTCGATCATATAATAATTGTTATTGTGATATATTTATATTCTTATAGCATTTTGTAATACGCCCGCGGCATCTGTTTTTAAGTTCTAGGGTTCCATATTTTTTTTGGTTTTATGCTGTGTTTCACAAGCAGAAGGGTATGGATGTATGAAAATAATTAAATTTCTCGAGCAGGAATGGAATCCACAACCACCTGACGCTGTCTTTTTACAATTGTAATATTTTTTATTGGTCTGTTGAGTACTCATTTATATATCACATTTTTTTTCTAAATTGTGAACTAACGAAATCATGAAAAATACATTGATTGAAATGAAATACGACATGATGAACTGGCACTTTTATTCGGCGTGGAGTTCCACCACATAACGCGCTATGCCTTCAGATTTTGGCGGAAACTGGGACACAGAGTGTCTTAACACTAGGTTATTTCTGCTTACCCTGCTGTGAGCGGGATACACCGTGAAGCTTAGAAAAATATTCTCTGCAAAATGTATAGGCGTAATATCTACAACATTCATAAAATTAAATATTAAGCAGCCAAATTGGATAACAAAATTAAAGATAAATGAGAGATGATTATGAAGTATGTAATATTTACTAGAAATATATATATATATATATATATATATATATATATATATATATATATATATATATATATATATATATATATTTCTTCAATTCTAAGAATTTTCCAACTGAGTATTTAGAGAGAATATAATTCTATAACTAATTTATTACTATGGAGGAGTTGTGGAGTTTTCCTTTTAAATGTAATAAATTCTTATATATTTTTTTAAGTTTCACTTTTTATCTCATATATTAGGGTAAAAAGTATATAAAGAACTCAGTGTTACGACTTAAAATATGCTATCCTCCACTGTTCTTCAGATTTCAAGACTTTACGTGTAAAGAATGGCAGAAGTTAACGCCACAGTAATTCACTCATCCAAGTCGGTTTCAAGCCTATAACCACCAAGCAGGTAACCACCAGAAGATATTAAAATACGATCCCCATCAAACATGGTACTTTCTTACACATGCCCTAAAACTGTAAAATGTCCTACCTAAGACATGGGTATCTTCAAAAAACGTGTCCATCTCTACTTTAAAAGCCGGCAACCCCTTAGATCCTCTCGCTTTAAATAGGGTCGGGAACTGCGGTGATTACTCACCATAAGGTGACCTATACAGGTCACCTTAATGATGGATATACGTTCATTCCTCTTTTCTGTTCCATATATATATATTTACAAAAGACAGGACAACCTACTAATTTAGAATACCAGACGAGCGAACTAATAGAATTTTTTCGATGACATTTCATTTAAGACGCTTTATTGCCCACCGAGTGTTTAAATCACAAAATTTATTCATTTAACTTTAGTAAGTAATTAAAATGCTGTAAACGACTCTATCATTAACCTCTATAGTAATATTTATTGGTTATCTATTTGATGATGGTATATTTTTATTGTTTTTTTTTTTAGGAAATTTTATTTATTAGGCAAATGTTTGTAAATATATTTTATCTGTGTCTATTAGTTAATAGACACAGATAATATATACTTATAATGTATACAATGTAAATATTTATAAGTTTTCCAAATGGATAGAGTTTTAAGATGTTAATAATCAGAAATATTTGTAGATTTTGTTTAGCTTCACTCTGTATTCCGCGTCTAGTCTAGTAGGCAGAAAGAGTGAATTTCAGTGAAACACTCTTTTCCCAAATTTCTGCCGAACTTTTGGGAAATGTTGAGTAATAAATGATGAAACTCAACACCGCGCTTTGACCACTAGAGCAAAAGAATGAAAATAACTTAAGTATAATAAAGCATTTCCTAGGGAGAAGATCAAACTAATAAAATATATTTAAAAATATATACATAGACATGAGTATGGTGCACGGGCACTTCAAACGCGACGGTTATGGGTTCGATTCCCACTCGGGGGAGTGAAATTTTTAATATTTTAATTTTCTTGCTGTGGTAACGAGACAGTGCGCAGTGTTTTGTTCTACCACTACACACGATGTCTCTAGTCTGTAAGTAATGTCTTTATGGGGAACTTAGCATTTTTGGGGATGGGGATGGTTATTTCATGGGGATTTAGCATTTATGGGGAACAGAGAGTCGTAATACCAGGTTCCCAGTTCCCTGTGCCTATTTATACATACACATTTCAGCAGTTAGTGAGAGCATCGACTCTGCCAATATGTCAACAAGAAACGAATGAATGCTAACGGATACTTTAAATAAACATAAAATCCTAGAATACAATCAGGAATTAAGCTCGAAAAGCTATTTTAAATATAACATCGCGGAACGATCTAAATATTTCAGGTATCCAGACAAGTTAATTTTGCAACAAATGTAACTAGTTTTATTTACATTAGAACAATCAACAACTAAAATTATTCATGCAGTGGCGTAGCTAGGGTATTTGCTGTCTGGTGCAGTTTAGGACTTGATGCCCTTTAAAATGGTCAAAATAATTTCAGATTTCAAAACACAGTACAGTAGATATATAAGTTTTAATTCCTTCAAAACTATAATAACTATATATAAGTTATAACATTCGATTTTGGTAAAAAATTATAGCAAAAATTAAAAACGGACATTACGCGACTTTTTGACTAGCAAAATCATTAATCACATTTTCAAAATCAGTTGTATCGACTAGTAATAGTGACATGATAGCGAGATTGTATTTTTCATTTTCAATCTCTCAATTTTTGTTATACATTTGAAAAAAAATTAGAAGAATTGACCGACTGAACCGCTCGCCCTCCCGCAGCTACTCCACTGTATTCATGTACATGGTAAATTGTGTGTATGTTTCAGCCAAATTGTTAATAGATAATTATAGGCTTAAATATTTTTACCGCTGTAGATGCAGGTTCAAATTTATCACAATAGAAGAAACGCATTATTATTGCTTTCTTGTTCAAGTAACAACACAGAAACTAAAGACAGAAAGTGAAGAACGGAGTGTCTTGACACTTGGTTCACACAGCTTACCCTCCTATGATAGATGACTCTCTAAAAAGTAACAAAAATACACATTCGTGGCCAGTCGAAGCGCAGGGGTACAGTGATACTGTAAACGTGATATATTGTGGGTTCGACTCCCACTAGAGGAAATGAAATATTCGATATACTCATTTACTTCACTCTGGTATCGAGGCAAAGCTCAGCTTTAAGTTTCGTCACTCAACACGCAATGCCTCCAGTATGTGGCGGAAAATGGGAAACGGAGAGTCCTAACACTAGGTTCCCTGCACCTGACCTGCTGTGAACGAAATATATGTGACGCTAAAAATCATATTTAAGTATATACTTCATAAATCCACAGCAGAAGTAAATGAGTATATCGATAATGAATTTACAATATATTCTTCAACTATCATTAAACATACACCTCTAAGCTTAAATCTACACTGAATTAACTTATATCAAATCAAAATTACTAATACCGTCGGTACACAGTAACGGTTCGATACCTCGCTTTAAAGCAACTAAGTTAATAGCATTAACACCAATTAGTTCACGCACGTTCACGCTATTCGCCCCCCGCCTTTGATATCGTAGAAATGGGAAAGGTTTACATGAAAACTTAATAATTTGCAACTTGAGTAAATAAGGGAATATATTATGTACGTAAGGTAAGGTAAGGCGAAATCCCGGCGTTGGGTTCCGCCACTCAATACGCAACACTTCGAAAATGTTCTGATGGCAACGGAGTGTCTTAACACTACGTTTCCTCTGCCTACACTTAGCATCTGTGAGTGGGATACTGCGTGAAGCTGATAAGGTAGCAGGTGCAGCGGTATTCCGCATAAGCTGATAAGGTAGCAGGTGCAGCGGTATTCCGCATATAGTAAGGTAAAGGGAACCTAGTGTTAAGATAGTTTGTACTTATAAAAAATATGTTTCAGTATCATGTAAATAACTATAGGCACATAGAAAACACGGTTGTTTTGAAAATACAGATAAGCCTTTCAATTTTATGTATAATTTAAAATTATCAAGAAATTATGTGTTAAGTGGCGGAACTCAACACTGCCCTTTGTTTTGTATTTAGAACAAGGATCCTGAATCCTGATCTCACAGTCGTTGCGTTCAGAAGCTGTGCCACTGCGCCACAACGGCCTCATATGACTAACAGCATCAAAACGACTGTACTAAAACCTACAAATTCAAGTAAATATAAATTATAATCTGGATGCCATATACGTACGGTCGTAAAAATTTTGACATCGCGAATGATTTAGCGTTACGGGTTATCTTGTACCGCATTAAATTTTGAGTAAAACGTTATTTTCTCGTGTTACAAATGTAACATGCTAAATAAATTACATTATGTATTGAAATATAAATTGTGATTTTATATAGAAGTCGGGAAATATGGAATACTTTCCAGAATGTATCAGATTTTTCAACAATATTTTTGAGTAAAAATTTCTAAAAGATGCATTTAGTTTAGGTAATGCTCATAATATTTTGCTTACAAACCAGAGACTTATAACTTATAATAACGATGTATTGTATTTATAAAAAAAATATTAATTATTTTAGTATTTTAGTGGTATATAATGTATATGTATGCTATGCACTAAATAAACCGTGATTTAATTTTTTTTGTGATTTATTTGATTTTGCTAGCAAAACATTTTGTATTAGAAAAAAATTATTATTTCATATTTATATAAGAAGATTTATAACAGAAAGACAGATACAAATTTTAAAACAGCTTGTTTATGTTTAGGTATCCTTTATATAATTTTGAGCACCTGATTTTAATTCACAAAATAAACAAACCTCAACATAGAGTTTCGCCACTCGACACACAATGTTACGAATAGTGGGTTACGTAGAGTCTTAACACTAAGTTCGCCCATCTGTCCTGCTATACACGAGATACACGCGTGAACCAATTTTTTTATCCTTTCTTTTCTTCGTCGTCCTCATTTAATCCCACTTCCAACCATAATGTCAATTAATAAGATATATAGCGTTTTGTAAAGCATAACGTTGCATAATACCCGCATCTACATAACGATGTTATGTATGAGGGAAAAAAGGCAATGTCGGCCTGAAAACTGGATATTACACTTGCATTTTGAATTTCTTATTGTAAATATTATTTATGTTGCCATTATAATACAGTGGGATAGTATTTGAATGTAAACACGATTGTTCTAGGTTCGATTCCCACTCGGAAAAGCAAATTATTTTCATCATCCCGCTCTGGTTAGTTTGCGTTCTTGAGTTCTGCCATGTAACACTCAATGCGGAATGCGAGATAAAATGTGTGTGGCTGAAAATAAAAACGATTTCATTGCTTGTTTTAATTTTTTTTAAGTATTAATTAGGGATAATATTATTTAAATAAATTTAAGGAAAATTGGGTGATTATTTAGATATGGTTATTGCTATACGCGTGATACACGATTTTATTTGATTTTGTTACGGATTCAAGCGTTTTACTTGCGTAAACACCAATCCCTCGGGAATTCCAGGATACAAAGTGGGACTTTCCATAACTATTGCTCAGTAAAAATCCCATAAAAATTTGTTCAGCTGTTTAGACGTCTGTGTCTTTCTGTTTGTACGGGTAAGATAAATATAAATGTTTAATTTGCTTGTTTGTGTTTTAATACCTTTCATAATGCGCTTTCTTATTGACAGTAGACCGACGTGGTACAGCAGAACGCGGTAAAGCAGCGTTAGAGTGTAAGTGCGACCGTTGTGGGTACAATTTCTGCTCGGGGGTGTGAATTATTTTCATTTCTCTATCTAATCTTTTATATCAAACAGACACAATTAACACAGTAACAAATATACATGTATATATTCCGTAACTTCCTTTTAGTAAAATTTTCCTTCTTTCTATAGAAATCTTCAAGATGCCCATAATATATATAATTATCTCCATTTTTTAATTTACGACGTCGTATTTCATACAACGATACTATCATAAAGAGTCTGAGGAAGACGTTATTTAAATTTCATTTTACCAAATGGTCCTCTCGGCCATTAAAATAAATTAATGAGGTGACTAAAAAGATGACGTTTAAATTTAAGATTGTTCTTTTATAGTTTTATTAGATACTTAACCCGTTGTTGCTGATGGGGGTCCTTTTTAACTCTTCGGTAAATCATATTTTTGGTATATTTTTTTTTCACTTTCACACTGTAGCCATGCTATGGATTGATGAAATCCAGTGGTTTTCTAAGTTCTAGTAAACTTATGAGATTTAATATATATATATATATATATATATATTAAAAAAATATTATCCATTAAAAGTGCAGAAAAAGTATGAACGTGTAATTTACATCAATATATAAGTAATAAAGATTGTTTTATTTTCAATTGAACAGTACACTGTCAGCCCTAGTAGCATCTATAGCGTCACATGCCTTGTAAGAGCCTTGCTAGAAAACCTTAATCTAAAAATACAAAATATTCTTACGATTTCCTCTATGTTGATTTTTAATCATAGTATGAGTGTTAAGTGATTATGCGATGGTAAAAAATAATTTAAAAAAAATGTATTGAACAGATTAAATTTCACGTTTGAACTTACATACATTTTACTAAAAATCTTCAATACTATACACAAATGAAATGAATCGGAAACTTAATCATTTTTATGGATCATTTTTTTTATTTTGGTGGCGTATATCTATGTGTAGGTGGCGTATGATAATTTCAAAAACAATAATGACAAAAAAAATCCATATGCAGATTACCTTAGATGGAGGATCTGATTAAACTAAAACTAGATGGTTGTTGATTCCCAATCGGGGTAATGAAAATTTGTTAACTTTCTCTTGTTGAAATTTCAAATTGAAATAAGTTCCAAAAAAGTAAAATGTATACGGATAGAATAGAATATAAGGTAGTGTGAAACAAAAACGCTGTAAGCAAAATTTCTGTCAAAATTTGCTATACTCCATTTTACCTGTCCTCATAACTGCCGAAATGTGATATACGCGTATATACATTCATAAAAAAGTATTTTCTAGCACCAAACCGTCGATTGCCAATTGGTGTTTTTCCCTTTAACAGTACGGTATAATTGACAGAGGCAGCCATTTCAATTTGCTGGCTAAACTTTTTGCTCTTTTTACTTCCTTTTTGCGAAGTAAATTGAAATGTAATAACTGAAAAAGCATTTTTTGAAGTGCATTGAGGTTATAAACATGCTTTTATGTTTTGTTTATTACATACATTAATGACTGAAATGAAGGGTTAAGTAAACGTTCAATTACTTAATGAATTCGTGACCATTCGTAGCGCAGGTCCCAAGGGACTTTAAACGTGACATATTGTGGGTTCGAATCCCAATTGAGGAAATGAAATATTTAATATTCCTAATCCCTCGCCTTGATAATGAGGCCAAACGCTGTGATGACTTCCGCCACTCAACATGCAATGCGTCAAGAATTCAACGGAGGTTCCCAGGTTCCCTCTGTCTCTCTCTCTCTAACTCTCTCTCACTCTGATTTATACGGTCACAGCGTGAAGCTATACATTGCGTGTTGATTGGCACTACTTAACGCCGCGCTTTGGCTTGTTACCAGAGGAAGAAAATACAAACCCTTGTGTCGCCTTAGCCTCTCACCGGGCCACGACTGCTTTTAGGAAAAGTTTATATTATAATAATATTTATATTAGATAACTCTTCTTATCATAAAAAATAAATTATATTAAATAATTTTTGCTAAATTTCATACATTACTAGCTACTTTTGTCATCATTCATAATAGATGTATTTTACAAGCCGATTCCAAAGGAAGTTTTCAGTTTAACGTGTAGTATGTGATATTATTATGATAGGACAATATTTGAATATATTTGTCTATTTCGGCTTCTAAACATTTGTGTTAAATTTATTAAGTGTATGTATGTTTGTGTATTTAATTTAATATAATGTTTCAAATCATTTGTTCCGATGTAAAATGTAATAAAATATTTTTACATAGAAATACAAGTAAATAAAAAGTTATAACTTTAGTTCATGTTTTTAAAAACCATACAATATTTTTTGTTTCTCTTTTAAGCATACCGCCATTGAGAACCCAGACGGTGTAATTGACAGTCGCAGCCGCTTCGATTTGTACAGCGTTATTGCTTTTTTTGTGGTTACGAATAACCGGATGCGGATATGTGACATTTTAAAAGTAAAACTCTGCCAAAAAATCCCATAAAAATTCAAATTCCATCGAAAATATACTACTTTTGTGTAATATGTTGTTTATATTCTGCATATTGTATTTGTAGAAAATCCGTCTAGCCGCAATAGCGCAGTGCTGTAAGCGCGACGGCCATTGTTTCCAATATCAGATTGAAGTGTTTTATTTTCTTGCTCTAGTAACAAGACAAACACCGCGGTGACTTTCGCCACCTAAGGCAATTCGGCAATGTCTCGAAAATTGGTTAGAAAGTGGGGAACGAAATGTCTTAAAACTAGATTTTTTTTGACTACCCTGCTGTATGTGATATACATCGTATAAGCGCTAAAAATATTTTTACCATTGCGGAATGTAAAATGAAATTGGCAAATATAATATTTTCAAGCGATTTAATGTTTCGTCTCGGCGGTATAAATTAATATGACGCAGTCTGTCACAGTTGCTCCAAATAACTGTGATTAAACTTAATAAGGTTAATGTTTAACCGTTAAAGTTAAGTAGTATGGAAATTGGTACAAAATAGTAGAAGGATAAAATTTAAGGATTTATTTATTTTAAAGTATTTTTTATTATAATTAGTCCCTTGTTGTTTCCACATTTGATGGTTGTTCCACTCCACTCCAGTTCCACATTGAATGGTTGGAACATAGCTTAGGACACCCCATTCTTCACATTTAGCCCGAATTCAAGTTTAACTAGTGGAGGCTGCCGAACGAAAGCTTCATAAGCAAAGGCGAAAACCCCTTTTATATTTTACATAAATATATTTTTATTTTTTAGAAACCGTATAAAACTTTGAACGTAGCGGGATTTAAACCTGCGCCTCTTGGAAACTGTTTAAGCGCTCTGACCACTAAGCCGTAAGTTATAATCAAGCTAGGTTAAAATTCTTATACACCAGTTACAATCCCGGGGGACCAAATCCCACTACGTTTTATTTTTTATACATTTTCGAAAAGGTTTTTTCTAATTCCTAAGTGTGGAACATCACTTTAAAATATTAAGTAAATAAATATTATCGTTCTAGAAGAAATTTCGATTGGATAACAAATTGCGCCTCCCCTTATACAAGATATAAATCCACGAGCTCAATATCTAGCATAATACTGAATTACAGATCTAGCCTATACCAAAACCCTTTATTTGTCAAGGGTAAATTTCAATAGCAAGTATGTATGGGATAATCGGCTTTACCACCATTGATATTGATGTTAGTCAATCAGTTATCCATTTAGAATGGGTACAGGACGCTTTAGAAGCCGCCCAAAGTAATGTACTGTAATAGACATATAGTTGACATATATAAATTCCTATAAATGTGTGGCGCAGAATAACATCTGATTGCACACGCGATGATTGTAGGTTCGATTCCACCGGAGGAATATTTATGTATTTATTATGCAAGCCAACGCAACATACAAATAATACAAAAACTTATAAAATGTACAAAAGTTCTAAATTTTTTACCTACCCCTAAATTAAAAAACAATAAAAACAAACTAATAATAACCAAAAGATTAGTAGTAGATGAGGACAGTCGTAGCGCAGAGGCACAGTGTGACTTTAAAATCGACTGGTTTTGGGTTCGATCCCCACTCTGAGATGAAATAATTATTAAGATTAATATTTCCATTTCTTCGCTCTGGTGTGGAGGGAAAGCGCTGCGTTGAGTTCCGCCAATCAACACGGAATGTCTCCAAAATTCAGCAGTAAGTGATTTACGGAGTGTCCTAACACTAGGTTCCATCTGCGTACCCTGCTGTGTGCGGGATACAGCGTGAAGCTGACATCGCAGAGTAATAGTAGTAGAGTTATGTATAATTTACATTTATTTTTGCCAACCTACCCTTATTTTGGCAATTCTCGCCAACATTTTTTTTTGTATTAATGTGTATATCGAAGTGCAATAAAAAGTAAACTACAAACACGACGTGAAAAAAACAAATGCAGTGTTGAGTTCCGCCACTAACAAAGCATGAAGGTAGACATAATAGCATATATATATGTACATATATCTTGCCATTAGGAAGAAAACAATAATAATAATCCCTCAGATTTAGATATCCGATAAATTGAGAAGAAACAAGGCTTGTTTTGTCTTGTATATAACCATTTTCTGGTATATATTTGGAAAGAAATTTAATTTCACTTTGATCAAGGATTTATTTGTCAGTCTGTTGTTTACTCATCATCTAGAATCATATGAGTCGTGAAGGGGCTTTATTAGAATGTTTATGTTTTCGTGGTCGCTGGTTTAGCCTTAAGTATACTGTTTACTTGCATTATATGTATGGGGATTATCGAATCAGCTTCAACGTTTTCATTTTTCCTCTTATATGAGGTACACAAAGGAATCTAGATCTAAGTTACTCCGTTACTAAGTCGATGATTGAGAGAAGGCTTGTTTTGTCTTTTATATAAGCATTTAACCTATGAATCCGTGCATATTTGGAAAGGAATTAAATTTTACTTTGATGGAGGATTCATTTGTCAGTCTGTTGTTAAGTCATCATCACGGATCATAAGATTCGTGTAGGGGCTTTTTTAAAAAGTTTATCTTTCCTTGTTGTTTGTTTAGCTTTAGTTAAACTGTATGAATTTAATATATTTATGGGGATTATAAAATCAGTCAAAAATCCCAGTTTTCATTTTTCCTTTTCTCCTCTTGTATGGGATAGACAAAAAGAATCTAGAACTAGGTTACTCCGTTCCCTATTTTATTTTACCCAATTTGTGGACTGGAATCGGTTTCACAGTCAAAACTTCTTTTTTTCCACTTTTGTTCTCTTCATATTTGTCTCTCCATACCTCCTTTTACTACTCACTTTTCCATCATAAGTCTTTTTTGTCATTTTTATCATCTCTCATTCGTTCGACATGGCCGAACCACCTGAGCACACTCTGTTTCATTACATTTCTTAATCTATGTTATTCTGTTGTATCTATTGAACTAAAAACATAAACTTTAGAATCAAACATAAAGTATAAAATAATAACACCAAATAAAAAGATTTTTAGAGATAATGAAATTTTAACGCAAATCTATAAGGAAGTTATTGTGCAATGAAATTGTAACTGTAACAGAGGACGCCCGCAACGAGTCGTTAATTCGGTTTTCAACGACTTATAAAGTTAACGGCGGAACCGAAGCCGTAAGAGAAAATCCGTTTAAATTTTAATATTGACCATAATTTACTTTCTATAGGACACTGTTGCAGTATATATAAAGCATAATTATTTGAATATATTTTTCATAGATACACATTTAAGGAAAAAAAGAACCCTTATAAGATTATGCTGCTGTCCATCCGGCCGTACGTCCGTCCATCAGTCTGTGTGTCAAACAATATACTCAGATCTAGGGTCCCTTCATTGTATTTCTGTATTACTTAAAAAAAAATGGCCGTTTTTTGACACTATACAAGGAATCAAAGTTATATTTAAAGTTGACCTAGAATTATGAAATTTGGCATTTTTGGTTAAATCCTAAAGAAAAATTTAACGCCTTAAAAAGACTACAATATTTGATATTAAAGTATAATTTAAGTGAGGTATTACACGAACGGGCTCCCGTTAGGCTTGAGTTTCAGAAAAAACTCGAGATCCCCCAAATTTTGTACGGAAACGGTGGGCGACCCCGACTCGCGACTGTTGTGATTACTGAAAGTATGAAAAAGCTATGAGTACATTACAAAATTTACTCATAGCATTTAATTCTTACTTTATTTCTAAAAATTGTGGTATGTGGAGAACGGAGTGTCTTAATACTGGATTCCCTCTATACTGATACATGTGGGATACAGCGTGAAGCTAAAATTATATTATTTTAATGACAAAATTATACACCGTATATAACTTTCAGAAACAAAATACCCCTCAAATAATACGTAGTATAATAAAGCTATCGCTCGGTGAATATCAAATTATAGACAAGAATCCGTAATAAGCTCGCTTCTCCGATTCTGAATGTTCTACACAGGATGAAAGCTGCGAGGGTATTGAGACGAAAGTATTTACTTATTGCCCACTAATCGAATACCTTACTAAGGTACTGTTGGGAGCTTTAGTAGATCGAAAACGTCAAGGCTATTATGGTAAAGAATGTGAAGTTGGTTTTTGGTAAAATTGGTAAATTTTATTTCCTTAATTAGGAACTTAGGAACGATTTGTAATTTTATTTGCGATAACCGATTTAAAATTCTTTTGGTATTCTCAGATTTAGAAGTAAAAGGAGTCCGAAAAAGTTTACATAGTACATTGGCGTAGCGTGTGGCTCTAAACGTGAGTACGATTCCCATCAGGAGACACAAGTTATTTAATAATTTTATATCCTCAAACTGTGTAACAATACAAAACTCTGCGTCCTCCTCCGCGTGAATCCTCCCTTGGGGCCTCTTATCTTTTTTAACTTCACTTTTTATACCCAGATGGAATACGAAAGGGAAAGAGGCGCCAAACACTATGATCTCTGTATATTTCTTTCACGTAGTCCACTGTCATCAACCTTTTCATACAAGCTCTCCGAATAGCTCACGTGCTGCTTACTTAACATTATTTTAGTAACATTAATAGCGTATTTCAAAGGTCAAGCGACGTTTCGCCCTGTCTCCATTCCTCTCACTCTTTCCTCTTAAGAAAAGAATCATTCATAATAATATCTATTTATATTACAAAATATAAGTTTGTAACTACGTGAATAATATTATGCCTTTCATTAATTTTCAAGCTATAGTGAATTTCATTATGAGAACACTCCTGGCTTAGAGCCATCGTCATCTCATATTTATTAATTTAGAGTGTGCTACGTTGTTGGTGTGCTGGCAAAAGGCCAAAGGATTGAGAAGGACTCGATCAATTGACTGTCAAACGAAATATATTATGTCATACTAATAATATATGTTATAGTTTTGAGGCCAGTCGTGGCGCAGAGGCACAAAGTGTGACTATAAAATCCACTGGTTGTGTGGGTTCGATCCCCACCTGAGTAGATTAAATATTTACTTAAATTTATATTTCCATTTCTTTGCTTTGGTGGCTCTTGAGTTCTGCCACTCAACACGCAATGTCTCCAGAATTCGAAAGAAAATGGAGAACGGAGTGTCTTAATACTAGATTCATTCACAGCGTAAAGCTGATTTGATTAAAATATAGTTTTGAGGCCGTCGTGACGCAGTGGTACAGAATTGGATTTCAAAACTCGAGAGTTATTGAAATAAAGAAAACGTAAAATTTAACTTTTTTAAGTATTTTAATTTAATGCTCTTTGTAAAAATAATTAACTCTCCCAAATAAAATTCAAACCCATAACCGTCACTTTTACAATCAGAAACTGTGCCTCTGCGCCATGACGGCATCAAACAATAAAGTTAATTTCGTTATTTACAGCTTACAAGTATACCTACCTACCTATGCCATTATAACGATATTTAAACGTCAAATACCAAAAACGATATAATTTTTCCAAATATATTCCCGTTGCTGTGTAGGACGTAAAGCACTTTTTTATTCCTCGAGGACGTCTAAAGGCTATTTAGTGTACCATAAAACGGATTTAAGTAGCGCGAACCGCTATAAACGTCACCTAAGAATTTGAAGAATTCACAATAAACGTTAAATAACATGTTCCTTTAGAAAAGAGGGTTTTTAGGATTCTGTTCCTCAAAAACACCTTATATTCATAATCATAATAATTATAATCATAATATTCTTATCTTAATCTGAAGCTAGTCGTGGTATATTTATTTATTTTGATGCTTTTGCTCTGGTGTCGAGGTAAAGTGCGGCGTTGAGTTGCGCCAGTCAACCCCCCTTCACAATTCGGCAGATAATGGGGAACGGTCTTAATATTAGGTTTCCTCTGCCTACCTTGGAATATGCAGGATACGTGTCGTGACGCAGCGGCACGAAGTATGACTGTAAAATCGACTGATTCTGGGTTCGATCCCCACTCGAGGATATGATATAGTTACTTAAATTTATATTTCCATTTCTTCACTCTGGTGTCGAGGCTAAACGCGGCGTTGAGTTCTGCCACTTAACTTTCCATGGACACACAACTATGAAATTTTGCACGAAATGAAAAAACTTACAATATAAATAAAGGTTTAATCTAATAAGTGAAAATTAATAGAATTAAAAAAAATAGTTACAATCTTCTATTTGTAGTTCATTTCAAACAAAATGAGTGCGCACGGCCGTAAATTTAAGGTTGTCAACTTTTATATATTGTACGTCCCGTTGACATGCAATCCTGAAACTGTGAGTAATAATTCAATCTTCTGAGTGGGAATTGAAACTACAACCATCGCGCTTTCAATCAGACGCTATGCTGTTCCGTTACGACGGCTTCATTAAAGTAAAAGTCAACTTACAATTTACACATGAAAATTATATGTAAATTTTTAAATTGATATAATATAATAAAATAATAAACAAAATGAATATTAATATAGTATAATTACATAACAGGTGACTGGTCCTCTAATTTTCTAATTTGTCTAAGTAAAGATATTGACTTTATGTTATGTACCAACCCTCAATAGCATTAAATTTTAACTTTTATAGTTTATTTAATTTTTTTTGTATGTGTTATCTACACTGCGTTTCTGATCGTATATCGTTAATGTGATCACTGATGTTGGGTCTATAATTATTGACTTTGTAACTATACCTTAGATTTAAGACTTATTGTAAATCTGTTTTGTGATCCTTTTGATTTTAAATATAATAATTTTAACATAAATATAACATTATTATAATATTTTTGTTCGGCAGAAATAATCTACTGATACGTAATTTCGTTTTCCAGTTTTCGTTCATTTAGAAATATTGCATATAATTTGGCAAAACGCAACGCTGCGCTTCATCTAACGAGCGCGTCCGACCCACCATTAAATCATGCACATCCCAGTGAAGCTAGATTGGCATTAATCTTGTTTTTTTTTTAGATTTGCACATAGCATGTTCGGCAAAAGGGGCCTGGGAACCTTATGTTAAGACACTTTAGTTTCCCACTATGTGGATGCGGATGCTATTGCTACTGTGGAACATTATTCCACATTGGATGATACATAATACGTCATGTAAATAAAATCAAGTTTTTTTTTATGAAAAAGACACGGCACACGAACGTTCAGGTCACCTAATGGCAAGTGATTGACACCGCCCATTGCCCCGTGCAACCCCAGAGGAGCTACAGGTGTGTTGCCGGCCTTCAAGGTTTGGGATTGGGCTCCGGAGCCCGGGATTACCTGATGCGAAACGCAGTGGCATAAAGCCACTACTTTACGCCGGTTTTAAATGCCGGGGGTGGTAATGAACTGGTCCAGTCTGTCCATGCGTGTTGCCATTGCTGGCGACTCTACCACACGTACTTTAGTCGCCTCTTACCTAGGCAAAGGGAACCTAGTGTTGAGATACTCCGTTCCCTACTTTTCGCAAAATTCTGGAAGCATTACGTGTTCAGTAGCGGAACTCAACGGCCCGCTTTGCCTCGACACCAGGGCGGAGAAATGAAAATATACATTTAAGCGAACCAACGAACAATCCAATTTACAGACCCTATAAATGCACGCATTATTATTAATTTAGTATCCTTCGATAGAATAATAAGCTTTGTCTAATATTTTTTTATTGTCTAATAATATATCTATTATCGTGGCGTCACAAGTTTGAGACTGCAAAACGTGACAGATGTGGGTTCAATTACCATTTGAGGAAACAAAGCGCAGTGTTAACTTCATACTCAATGCCTCCAGAATTCGGCTGAAAGTGGTTAATGGAAGTGTCTAAATGGGAACAGAGTGTCATAACACAAGGCTCCCAGATTCAATCTGCCTACTCTGCTAAATTGTTTAAATGTCGTTATAAATTTTATTTCCAAAGTCTTTAAACTTCGAACAGTAGAAAAAAAATTACATTCAGAAGCTCTGCTTTCAATAAAAAGCTCTAATAAAAAAGGAAAATAGAAGCTAGTGGTTTGTATGATAAAATAAGCTTCAGATATTCACATACGTTGAGAGAAGGGATCGAGGTATTGATCATTTGTTAGTCGTAGCATGTAATGTTATTAAACGATAATATCATAATTTTTGAAACATTTTTAAAGTGTTAATCCACACTTAGGAAATATAAATACTTACTTAGAAAACGTATAAAAATTTGAACGTAGCGGGACTCGAACCCGCGCCACCTGGAAACCTGGTCGGTTAACACTTTAAAAATGTTTCAAAAATATTTAAAAAATAGTATTCTCTCTTGCCAAACGCTAATTCTTAGTAATTATCTTTGGGTAGCGGAAATTTGTAAAAATCTCCCTACAGAGATGCTAACAACATAAGTTGTAACAAGCGTATAAGAGTTTCGACGTAGCTTGGCGAGAACGTATGGCTCAGTGGTCAGAGCGCCTGGTCGGTTTTCAGGAGGCGCGGGTTCGAGTCCCGCTACGTTCAAATTTTTATACGTTTTCTAAATAAATATTGATAATATCATAATTTGGAGGCCATTGTGGTGCAGTGGTACAAAATTTTACTGTAAGCGCTAATTGTGGGTTCGACAATTAAACTGAAAAAATAATTATTCTAATTTAGTCGTTGTATTGGACAAAATGTATTGGATTCTGCAATTCAACTCGCAATGTGGATAACAAAAAACTGGGTAGAAAGAAGTTAAGGGACTGTAAAAACAAAAGTTCTAAACGCAAAAAAAAAACAATTTTATATTAAACACGCTGTACATTGTTATATAGGGGTATTATAACAATATTGTTATATAACAATCAAGAATAATAAATAACATCTAAAATGACCTCAAATAATTAAATATTCTTTCAGAACTTAGTACAATGCAAAAATAAAGGAAATATAATTTCTCAGTGCTAAATTTCTTATCAGCTGTCACTTGTAGCCGCGTGAAGAGGGTTGGTGAGGTGAGGGGTCGGCTGTCCTGTGGTCGAACCTAAAGGGGATAGACGACCATCCCTAAGCCAAAATTACATTTATTATGTTAGAGGCCAGTCGTGGCGCAAATGGATATACCTGTGAGTGTAAACACGACGGTTGTGGGTTGGAATTCCATTCGGGGGGAATGAATTATTTATTAATATTTTCAAATTTTTCATTGAAAATATTTTTTCTTAAGGAGAGTGGGCAATGGATTGTCCTTAACGCTATGTTTCCTCTGCCTATCCTGCTATGTGCGGGATAAAGCGTGATGCTGATTATATATCGGCATGGACACTTTTTTTAATTTCGTATATTATATTATTATTATATCTAAATTATGATTATATAAAAAAATCTATGAAAAAAAAAATCTGGAAAATCTTTCCAAATATTAAAAAAATATTTGAAATATATATTTATAAGTAATAATATTATCTTAATTTGAACTAGAACTAGATAATTGTGTGAAGAATATTCATAAAAACTCTCAAAACCATTTTTAACACCGACAATAGTCGAAAAGTTGAAAATTTCCGAACTAATATTTCCAAGAAAAACTTTAGGATAATCCCTAACTAATAAAATATGATTTATGTCCCGAAAACTTCGGCGTTGGGACTTCGCAAATTTTCACATTCACTATTCATTGTTAGAACAAAAACACTTCGGGAGTTCGGTGCTGGTTCATCTCATTTTATTTTAATGTTTTTTTGTAAAAAAATTGTTATCAGGTCATATATGATGGTGGCGCAGGTGATGGTCTTTTGGCTATGTATGAAATACTTATAAAGTCAAATCGAAGTCAAATAATAAATATTATTATTATACTGTTTTATTTATATATTATTTAAGTTATAAATATTACATACTTTATTAATATAAATAGTACGTTTATTATATGTATGCGTTTTGCTTCTTTAATCTAATTGAATAAATTTAGCGTTAAGTTCCCATTTTTGGGATTCAATTATTTTCCTTTTTTCACTCTGATAAGACAAAGACAAATCGCGGTGATGGGTTCCGCCATTCAACATACAATGTCTATGAAAATGGAGGAAGGGCTATTTCAGCAGTGGGTTACCTGTGCCTGTAACCTGCATATTGAAAATACGAGTTACAGCGTGAAATTAAAAAAAATATGAATTATACACACGTAAATCAATTTACGTAGAATTTTTCATATAAAAGAAATCTATCTATGCGATCCTTTTCCCGGATCAGATTGGTTCGGTTCGTAATATTTACGTATAAACATTTTCTGTTCCTTCATATCTGTTTCATTGAATATATTTTGTTTAATATATAACAATATTATTTTATTCTTTTTCTCGGTTCTTCTATATAGATATTTTTACTTACATAATGTGTAAAAACATCTACAATTTCTTTTCTCAGTTTAAGAATTCTTCATAATATATTCAGAATAAGCAGAGGAAAACTATTGTTAAGACACTCTGTCCTCTATTTTGCACTACATAGAATTGCGCGCTTGGTAACGGAGTGTCATGACTCTAGCTTAAGACACTCCGTTCTCCAACGTGCCTATGTTTCTAGTAGTATTAAATATAATATTGTATAATAATAGTATGTAAATAGATATTGTAAAATAATATCAATATAATAGGTCGAGGCAAAACTATTTTCATATTGTTTATACAAAGGAAAATATACTTTTTATTTATTCATAATATGTATGTGATGTTTTGATCGATGACTTGTATCTACTTTACAGTGTTCTTTTGAGGTTAGCTTTATTCGGTCATTGCAGAAAGAAGAGGAAAGAGTGGTGGCAAAAGCCATTTATTGATAATAAATATTAAAAAAATATAAATAGTTTATATATCAAAAGAAATATATAACAAATACCTGGAGACAAATATCACAGTCATAAGAAGCAGATAAAAAAATTGAAATCGTAAGCGTGAAGGCTGTTGTTTTCTATTCGGGTTAATGAAATATTTAATATTTTCTTCGCTCTTGTAAAGATACAAAAGGACACGTTGAGTTCCAAAAACGTGACAAACAGAAGTCTCTCAATAGGAAAGGACTGTCTCATTCCCAGGTACCCTCTACAAATCCTTCTATGTGCAGAACAATTAATGGTAAGGTCCACATATCGGTAGTCTTTAGTTAGCTTTATTCCTTTAAAGACTTTTTACACTGATTTTAGCCAAAAGGATATTATAATAAAACGACAATAGTGAAAGCTTTTTAAAAAAAAATCCTATATTAATACGTTTAACTACTACAATCCAAGCAGTAATCATATCCTCCCCTCCCCTCTTCTCTTATGACACACTCAGTATGTAAAACTTAAACTGCACCTACAAATGTACTTTACTAATTTAACTTTAAGTTTTAATTATTTTGAATCTCCAGAGTAATTTATATTATGAAAATTGCATTTCTGCGGTTTTCACAATATACCAAAAGAACAAAGCTATGTATGATTTATTTTATCGAAACATATAATGTGACAATAACTTTAAACGTGATGATTATGGGTTCGATTCCGATAAGGTGAATATGTTAAATTCATTTACCCGCTCTGGGAAGATAAAGCACGGCGTTGTATTTCGCCACTCTGTTAATTGAGTGGCAGAATACAATGCTGTGTCCCGTATTTAGATGGAAAGTGGAAAACATAATGTTTAACATAGAACGAGAAGCAAAAAATTCAACAATATCGTAAACAATATAAAATATCGATAAAAAAAATATATTTAAATTTTCCCCTGAGTTACATACACAGATATATGACATTTTTTATGTAACATTTTAAAAGAACTATTTTTTAAACCATTTTTTTACTTACAAAGACAAAAACTGGCAAAACAATTACATGAAACTGAGTTTCAAATATTTACACGTACGTATGTATATTTCAATTTGAATTGTAAATATATTACAACTTCACTGACGTGTGGACTACAAACTTTTGTTTAACAGGTTTTAGTTGACTTTATAATTTTGAAATTGTGTGGTTTATATGTAATTTAAAAGATTTTCCTGATTTAATTTGCTTTATATATTTTTTATAGAGTAAAATATATTTATATATTATGATATAGTAAATATATAATGTTATTTCTTCAGTTCCAAGAATAATGCAGTGAGAAAGTAGTGTCAAGACACTCTATTCACCACTTCCTGCTCGAATTCGAGCATTCGAGAACTTAGCGCTGTATTATATATTAGCAGAGCGAGGTATGACCAGGTAATATAAGACATCCTTATTTGAACATAATAAAAATGTTCATCAAAATCTAATTAGATATTCTTTTTATAGAGCATTATTCCTAAAATTCCAAATAGTTTTCTTATGTTTGACGTTTTCCATTGGACACTGTGTTTACTTACTCCGAATGACCATAAGCGGAAAACAGCGTAAATCTAAATAAAAATCGATTAAACGCTATTCGCACTCCACTATCAAGGGTTCCGTACCTTTAGGATTATAGGTCAACGGAAAGTAGGGTTTCTAAAAGTTGACAAATTTTAAGGCTGTGGGCTTACGCACTTATTTTGTATGAAATTAGTTATAAATATAAGCTTGTAATATTTTTTTCTGTGTTGTTTCGGATGTTTGTCTTTATATGTATTCATTGTTAGTTATTCCTTCATGCGTATAGAAAGTATAGGTTTTGGTTACACAGTAAATTTTATATAAAATGAAGTAAAATTAATGCATAAATGCTCATATCCTTTGATTGCGTTGACTTAGAAGCTTGATTATCTGTGCTTCAAGGGACCATAGACCTGAATATTCACAAATTTGATACCATCACATAACCTCGCCTTAAATGATCTTGAATCCTATAAAGGTTCCATTTTACCTTTCATGGTACGGAACCTAAAAAAAATATGCTAAAAGTAAGCACGACAGGTAATCCTTAAAATGTTCTCTAAGTTATAAGTTTTAAATAGATAAAAGCATAAAATTAAGTTAACTTAATTAAATATAAAATATTTTGCAACATTCCTTTGGATACTTTTAATTGGTTTTATCAAAGTCTGTGATAAATTAAGATTTGTTTGATCCTTAATGTAATTACGAAGTTGTTACGAAACTTTTGTTAAGTTAACACGACATAATTGTTCGGGAATTTGCTAAAATTATAATGGTTAACGATTCGACACCTGTTTCAGGAAACGGAGAGATTTGAATAATAATAATATTATTTTTTATTACAATATACCTATATATATATTACAATATAGTGAATGTTTTCCGAGCGGGTTGGCAGCTTCCTGTAGGACCGATGCGTAATTGTGCTTAAATATTTTGATTTATTAAAAAGCCGGGATTTAAAGCTACGTCTCCTATACATTTTTCAAGGGATCTAATCAACAACAAATAATCAATACAAAAAAGGCCGACATGAAAATTACGCGGGGCGGGGCTAATACACCTCTTTTTTTATTTTCATTTTGTTTTATTGCTATAGACGATACTGAGTCGATGTTAGCAAAAAATAGCTTCGTTTTCTACAGTGAAATATAAATTGATGGAAATGCTTGATGGAAAGTGGGAGCAAAGTGTATTAACACTAGGTTCCCTTTGCCTACGATGTGCTGTGTGCGGGATACAGCGTGAAGTTGATTTTTTATACACAATTTAAATCCCGATACAAATCTTAAAAAATGAACCCGTATACATAAAATAAACCTCATCCTCAAGCATAATAAAGCCATTATTTACATTCTTTAACCTCGTCGATTTATGAAAACTCCAAAGAATGAATAATGAAGCGAAATTTATGCCCACAGGCAAATTCGAGAAATGCCACTTATTATAAGACGATCGACGGTTATAAATTTATTATGTTACCAGCAAGTTACTTTTATTGTCGATAACGTGCTTTAGTGTTATACTACTGCTAACTACTAGTTACTACTGTTTCATCCAACTAGTTATAAATACGGAGTTACATTTTTTTTATCCCACTGTATCATAAGTATCGCTTAGATATTTAGTTAGATTCGATAGATATTAGATAGATATTTAGTTCCCTACGTACCCCCCCCGTTGAATGGTGGAACTCAACGCCGCGCTTTATATTCTTAGCAGAGCTAAGAAATGAGAAATCAAGTGGCAATGTAATTAACTACATCCGCGAGAAATTTATTACATTTACGCGATTCATACGCATCACTATAGGAACAACAAAGCACGGTGAATTTAGCTACTCAACACGCAGTATCGTAAAGAATAGAATGTCAAATTACTAGGTTCCCTTTACTTACTCTATACATATATGATGCAAATTGAAGCTAAAGAAACATGGTGTCGTACCTAAAACTTTTGTTAACAAGAGTAGATTGTTTAAGCGCTTTAAAATTAAATTACATCAATTGGGAATCAAACTGAAGTCCCGATGGCTATAAAACAAAAAGTGACCATAAATCGAAGCGCCTCGCTGTCAATTACACTGAACATTGGCGGCAGAAATAAGAAAAAAAGCAAATTATACGACGGTTATATAGCTCCGGACGCCATTCACGGGTGGAAGGAAAGTTTAAAAACGCTTTATTGGGCTATATATTGCATCCGTTGACGCATTGGAGTGTAAAATTATTATCAAGATCACTTCTATTTTATTTATTTTCTATGAGATATGCTTTGTCTTGCATTAATGATTAGATGTGATTAGATTTTTTAATATTAATTAAGCTTAAATTAAAATAAGAGTAGCATTTGTTATTTCCATATTCAGTTGCAATAATATAAGCATAAGTATTTGTAACTGTCTGGAAAAAGGGTACAACGTACAGAGTTATAGTTTTCGAGATATTGGCGATTTTGTGAATTGGTCCAAAAATACCATTTATTTTTTTATTGTTTTGATTAATTATGAACACTCTAGAAAACATGTTCATAATAGCAACTAAGCCTTCAAAAACGTTTATTTTATACTTTAAGGAGCTCGTGAAGCTTAGTAACGTGGTTACAAGTTTAGGGCGATACTTTTCCGACCTTACAAATAATATATAGTATAATAGTATAAATAGTAATAAGATGGTAGGAAATATATAAAGCCACAGGCCGTAGGCCACGTAGGCCACAGATCGGGCGGAGCATCGGGACTGAGCACAACTGACAATTATTGCGGCGGGCAAGCGAGTTCTTGGCGTTTTTAAGGAAGGACGAGTCATCGACTGGGAGATATGACAAAGTACAAAACTATCAGGATCCGTGAAAGAAGGCTGCTTTTAAGGAGCAGTAGCAATCCAAGCAAAAGCAGAAGCTCATATGCAAACTAACACGTGCCTCGTTCCTTCGACGCATGAAGTTGCCTTCGACGCATGAAGAATGGAAAAGCGGTGGGACATGCGCTAGGTTTCCAGCAAACACTCTGCCTTTTCTGCTATGTACATACATCATACAGCATGAAGCTAAAAGGAGAAAAAAATATATTTAAGAAGACCAATTACAAATTACATAACGCCGATAAACTTTGCTCTCGATTCTTCCAGAAAATGGTGGAACTTTAAGAATAATCTGCAGAAGAAAAACTTTTTGTAAACCCTCAAGTTACATAAGTTTGATAAATCGATCCTTAATATATTTGAAGTTGAACTTCTCACGTCTATACCAGTCATACTTCAGAGGAACTGTCGAATATAAGGCTTCCTTTATTTTTATAAAATTTTCCCATTTTTTTACATATTAATTCTGGAGGCATTGCGTGTGGAGCAGCGGAACATAACGCCGCGTATTTCCTTGTCATCAGTGAGAATTGAACCTACAACCTATCGCGCTCACATTCATACACCCATGACTCTACACCATGACTGGAACTAGTGTAATATACTGGAACCAGTTATTATACTACAGATAAAAAAAAATAACATATTTTTTTTTACACTAAAATACAAATTAAGCCAAAACAAAAACACTAGTAAAAAAACCTCTATTTTTGGATTCACTTTTTAAAGTCGCACTTGTTTTTGTAATTACTCTGTCTACAGTCAAAATGTACTCTGGAAGCTTTCTGGCGATACGCCAAAGGCTTTGTGTCGAACTTCGTCGTTTCAATCGAGTAATTGTCACTTCATTATAGTTTTGTGTGTGTTTGTATTATACGGCCTTAAGTTTTGTTGATAGTCGTTGAGGTTTATTTACTTTATTTAAAAATCAGGTTTTAATTCTTAAGCAACTGTATTCAATTTTTTTTTTGTTTTGCCACAATCGTTTGACTGAAGACGTGATTTGGAGACGTGAATCGGTTCGATTCCAACTCAGAAAAATTAAATATTTGTATTTCTTTGTTCTGGTAACAAGGTGAAGTGCGGCGTTAAGTTATCCCATTTAACACGCATTGAATCGGGTGGTGGAAAGTGGAGAACGGAATGATTTAACATTGGGTTCCCTCTGCCTATCCTGCTATGTGCGGGAAACAATAAGAAACTGAAAAATATTGTTAATATTTTAATTATTCATTTACTAAGCATTTTAATAAAAAAAACAAAAAATAACAATTTAAAAATGATTAATTAATACAATGAATAATTACTCGTCGACAATATATTTTTAACTAAAATGACGTTAACGAAGTGCTCAATAAAGGTATATTCGATCACACAAAGCCTAGTAAAAACAAGTGGCGGGACAATCTAGGTAAATGGGATGCCAAGTTGACGTGACGTGTTGATGCTCCTGACGTGAATGTGATAAGTGACTATTTCGCACGTCATAATAGATTAATGCCGTCGTGGCTGTAGGACAAAGTCCTATGATAAGCTGCATGGTTATAAGGTATATGCCGGGAAATTAATTAGTATATTTTTTTTACGGAAAAGACACGGCAAACGAGCGTGCGGGTCACCTGATGGTAAGTGATTACCGCCGCCCACGGCCCCGTGCAACACCAGAGCTACAAGTGCGTTGCCGGCCTTTAAGATGGGTTGGGCGCCGGGGCCCGGCATTACCTGATGCGAAACGCAGTGGCATAAAGCCACTACTTCACGCCGGTTTTAAATGCCGGGGGTGGTAATGATCCGGTCGAGTCTGCCCATGCGTGTAGCCATTGCTGGCGACGTGACGCCTCTTACGACACCACCAGTACCAGGATGATCCTATTCTAGGCCGGGATCACACGGCACTTCTATTATTTCTTCGTTCTGATGTGGCAAAGCGTGGTTGAGTTCCGTCAATTAAAAAGAAATGTTGGCGCAAAACTAGTATCTAGATACCAGGTTCTATCTAACTGCCATACTATAAACGGGAAAAAGCGTTAGGATAAAGAAGAATTTATGATTATTATATGTATATCTTAATGCTTAGTCTTTTCTAGCAATATTTCCAGTTTAAAGATATTTAAAACCTGTTTTTTTTTAAATAAAACTATTTCACCAGATTATATATATATAATAATTATAAGTTTAGATCCCTTTGCAGTAGTCCATGGTCACGGGTAGACTGAGATGATTGATTCGTCTGTTAGTTCACATAATTATTATGTCAAACTACCGCCAATAATTTCTTAATTCTCCGATATCAATAATAGGCATGTATTGAAGTCAGCTGTTTGTGAGCTTATTTTTCTAGAATGATCTGCCAGGCTATTGAAATGCAAAAACAATTTAATTTCAATAGAGAGGACCGCTGGAAGCTTTCTACCACCAGAGACCCTCATATAAAATTTTTGAAATCTAAAACTCACCATACCAGAGGGCAAGATATAGTGAGCTCATTCTGCAAGAATTCAGGGCAGTACGTATGAATGTAGGTACGATATTAAATAAATATTAATTTTTATCTAAAACTATCGTAACTGCACTTCCAGCTTTGGTAAAAATCAGGTCATCACTCAATATCATCTCACAATCACTCAATGCAAACTCAACCTTGAGTTTAGACACGAAGCAGAGAATAGTCTTAGTTAGTATAGGTTCTCTGCCGTTCTTCCGTGAACCCTTTTATTATTAGGAAATTGCCTCCTAGCCGGAGGTAGCTTTATATAAGGCTGATGCTACTGACATTTCAACAAAAATGCTTACAATGGTTCAACTGAATAAACAATATCTTGACTTTGTTTCCCGCTATGGTAGAGTATTTCTATAAAGTAACATATATTTCAATAATAATAATTTTCATATAAATCGTATAAAACTAATCACAAACAAGCTCATAATTTCAGTGCTTATCAAAGTGTTACATCCCGTTCCGCCTATTTCCCGAGTGTGTAACTTGTTACCAAGTTTGAGTTACGGTGGCTTGCGACAAATATTGGATGCCATATATTTTGATTACTTTAAGTAGTATGTATGTATATATTTAATCATATAATATCAATATATTATAAAAAACTTAAATAGGTAAAGGTAACTCTGAATATGCTGACTTTTTTCATGGTGAATGCTATTATCAGGTTATCATATTATGTTAACAGCCATAAAGTATCTAAATAGTAGGAAGTTGTAGATAGTATATTATTTGGAATGTTTATTTTATTATAGTATTTTATATTTCTAAACGATATCATTATATTTTTTATTAAAAAAATATATAACTAACTATCTTTGTATCGATTTCATGTGTAGGATAGTGCTGAGATACTCCATTTCTCGCTTTTCCAACTTTCAAATAATTCAACCTCACAAATGAAATTACAAACAGAATAGAATAATTTCTTAAAATGACTCAATAACAAGAAAATTTACTTGAACGTATTTATATTTTTTTTAAACTGGCTGCTTTTTAACTTGGATTAAGCCATATTCATCCGACAACAATTTCTAAAATCAAATACGTTTTATATAGCATTCTATATAGTATATATATATTAAGTCATCAAACTGTATCAAGTCAGCGTTTGAATAATATCTGAAGTGTATATTGGTATTCCTCTCCACTACGTACACTGTCAAAATAACAATTTATAGTTCAATTCATGTTATCAATAGTTTGTGTTGGATCTAGCGCTTATCAAAATATATTGAGTTGATGAAATTTAGTAAGGAGTTGTTGGCACCTGGTATTACATGGTACTTCACGCTTCGGTATGGCGAGGTAGGCTAAGAGAACTGGCTGTCAATAAATTCTTTCTTTATGACGTAATTAAGAATATATTTTTAATAATGTTTTGTATAGGAATGTAATATATATTTAATTATATATATTTAAGAAAAACCGACCAAGTGCGAGTTGGACTCGCCCACAGAGGCTTCTGTGCTATTTTCAGGATTTTGCTTTTGTTTTGTGCTATTTAAAGTATGAAATGAACTACAAATGTAGATTTGTAAGGTTTTTTTTATCAAATACTACAAATTTTTTATTTTCGACTTTTTCATTATTTGTATTGTAAGATTACTTACCTTGTCCTTAATTTGATAACTGCAAGTCTACGGGAAGTATACTATAAATTTTGATTACGAATTTGGTTAATTAGTGAATTTTATGCAAATTGAAGCAAAAACGATACTCATGCTCATCAATATTTATATATTGATGAGCATTGGCTCATCTTTGACCTTTTAACTGCCGTTGTATTAGAAGCTTAATTTTTGTACTCCAAGGAACTGTAAACCTGAATATAGGGTGATAATTATAGCTAGGTGTAATAGTCTTGACAGTTGGTCGTCTACCAACAAAGTGATCCTTCAAGTGCTCTATTTTATTCCTTTTGATGTACAAAACTCTAAAAATGAATTAATTATTTAAATTTGATTATACATTAAATAAATCATAATTTAAGTTTTTTGGCAATTGATTAATTTAATGAATCGTATTTAATAGATTCAGTTATTTCACATCTGTCTAGGTAAACCGTAACTGCACATACACTGCAAACATACTCTTTCTCACATAAATTCTGATTCCGCAAACATTTCGGATTGAAACATAGATAATATAACCCTCTACAAACTGTTACTGTCCTGTCTATCTATCTTTGAGAAATTTCAAGTACTGCTGAGAGGCTGCTTGAGAGAATATTAACTTCTATTGGAGAATCCTAAATCTTGAAATGTCGGTCTATTTTATCATCGTATGATCTCAAGTCCAGTCAAGGCCAGTCGTGGCGCAGTGGCACAAAGTGTCACTGTAAAACCAACTGGTTGTGGGTTCGACCCCCACTCGAAGAGAAATGAAATATTTACTTAAATTTATAGGTGTTAAGATGCTGTTTTCTCCACTTTCCGCTCCATTTTCGCGGCATTGCGCATTAAGTAGGAACTCAACGCGACGCTTCCCCTTGTTACTAAAGTGAAGAAATGAAAATATTAAAAATCTCTAATAATTAACTTGGATTAAGCCATATTCATCCGACAACAATTTCTAAAATCAAATACGTTTTATATAGCATTCTATATAGTATATATATATTAAGTCATCAAACTGTATCAAGTCAGCGTTTGAATAATATCTGAAGTGTATATTGGTATTCCTCTCCACTACGTACACTGTCAAAATAACAATTTATAGTTCAATTCATGTTATCAATAGTTTGTGTTGGATCTAGCGCTTATCAAAATATATTGAGTTGATGAAATTTAGTAAGGAGTTGTTGGCACCTGGTATTACATGGTACTTCACGCTTCGGTATGGCGAGGTAGGCTAAGAGAACTGGCTGTCAATAAATTCTTTCTTTATGACGTAATTAAGAATATATTTTTAATAATGTTTTGTATAGGAATGTAATATATATTTAATTATATATATTTAAGAAAAACCGACCAAGTGCGAGTTGGACTCGCCCACAGAGGCTTCTGTGCTATTTTCAGGATTTTGCTTTTGTTTTGTGCTATTTAAAGTATGAAATGAACTACAAATGTAGATTTGTAAGGTTTTTTTTATCAAATACTACAAATTTTTTATTTTCGACTTTTTCATTATTTGTATTGTAAGATTACTTACCTTGTCCTTAATTTGATAACTGCAAGTCTACGGGAAGTATACTATAAATTTTGATTACGAATTTGGTTAATTAGTGAATTTTATGCAAATTGAAGCAAAAACGATACTCATGCTCATCAATATTTATATATTGATGAGCATTGGCTCATCTTTGACCTTTTAACTGCCGTTGTATTAGAAGCTTAATTTTTGTACTCCAAGGAACTGTAAACCTGAATATAGGGTGATAATTATAGCTAGGTGTAATAGTCTTGACAGTTGGTCGTCTACCAACAAAGTGATCCTTCAAGTGCTCTATTTTATTCCTTTTGATGTACAAAACTCTAAAAATGAATTAATTATTTAAATTTGATTATACATTAAATAAATCATAATTTAAGTTTTTTGGCAATTGATTAATTTAATGAATCGTATTTAATAGATTCAGTTATTTCACATCTGTCTAGGTAAACCGTAACTGCACATACACTGCAAACATACTCTTTCTCACATAAATTCTGATTCCGCAAACATTTCGGATTGAAACATAGATAATATAACCCTCTACAAACTGTTACTGTCCTGTCTATCTATCTTTGAGAAATTTCAAGTACTGCTGAGAGGCTGCTTGAGAGAATATTAACTTCTATTGGAGAATCCTAAATCTTGAAATGTCGGTCTATTTTATCATCGTATGATCTCAAGTCCAGTCAAGGCCAGTCGTGGCGCAGTGGCACAAAGTGTCACTGTAAAACCAACTGGTTGTGGGTTCGACCCCCACTCGAAGAGAAATGAAATATTTACTTAAATTTATAGGTGTTAAGATGCTGTTTTCTCCACTTTCCGCTTAATTTTCGCGGCATTGCGCATTGAGTAGGAACTCAACGCGACGGTTCCCCTTGTTACTTAAGTGAAGACATGAAAATATTAAAAATCTCTAATAATTAAAAAAAATATTCAATCTGTTTTATCAGTTCATTAATAATTAGTTTCGCGCTGTAACTCGCACACACCAGGTTTCGCCACTCAACACACAAGTCCCCCAGAGATGTTGCGGAAAGTAGGAAATGGAAGTGCCTTAATGGGAATTGAATGTCAGGTTCCCAGGTTACCTCTGCTTACCCTTCTTTAAGCAAAATACAGCATAAAACTGAAAAAAATAATATATAAATGTACGCGTATATAACAGCAAAGAAACGGATTTAGCAGTTCATCTGCTAAATCCGTTTCTTTGCACCAACACACACAACACATGTGTTTCTTTTCACACTTTAAACCAACGAAATATATTTCAAATATCATAGATGACTATGTCTATGTTTTCTAAGCATAATCTTCACCACACACACGTCACGTCAATCTCGCACACATATCAACCAGAGTAAACTTCGCGTGCTTAGTGAAGTACATAAGGGATACATTAAAACGGTTAATTACCTCAACCTAACATCGAACACGCTACCCTATTTGAATATGCATCAAATAGTTTAATAATTAAACTTCAGCAATTACAGAACAAGAGTAGGTCCTGCTAGTTTCCTTTCATTGTCAAACGTTATATTTAAGTTACGGAACAATGCAGTTGAACTAGTCTTGATGGAATTATACCACTATTCTGAATGCTTAGTTATTTGAAGCTCTACTAAGTTGCAGTTTAAATAATATAATATATATTATTATTATATTGTATAATACCCAAGTTTTCATGTAAGGCTTCGCCCGCTTGGTCAAATGGAAATAGCTAAGGATTGTACAAGACGTATGACAGATGTAAAGTGCCCGAGTTGACCGTCCAGGTACAGTGAGTGGGTAAAATCTGAATAATTAACTTCTTGTAATATAGACTATATATAGCCTTCGTCAGTGAATGGACTATCCAACATTCTTTTTATAATTTATATTATTAGTTTCTGAGATCAGAGCACTTAAACAAATAATTTCTTTAGAGATTTATATACTGTATTCGATTATTAAGGATACGATTTCTTAAGAAATAATTTAGCTTAAGAAATAATTTATATTAAAAAAAGTGAATTATAAACAAAAAAAAACTCTACTGCATATACTAAATATATATAGGCAACACTCCCGCCATTAAGATGTCCAACGACATTCTCGCTACAAACATAATTTTTATTTTTGGCTTCGCAGTCGGGACAATATTGGTGTTGGGATTATTAAATCAAAATAGCGTTAGGTTCTTTTATACAAAATGCTTGTAGGTAGGTGGAAAGTGGAGAATGGAGTGATATATTATTATGTTTTTTCTATCCATTTTTTCATAATGCGAGATAATAACAAAAGGCAATATAAAAAACAGTTGAAACATTAAAATAATTATTAATAGTCCCCTGAAAATCAAACCTACTCAATCTCGCATCAAACACTGTCCCACTCAGCCACTATGGCGTTATTAATATTATTTCGCCTAATTCAAGCCTATTATCCTCTGCTTTGATACTTGATTACGGTCATTACAGGTAGATTAGCCCCGAGCTCCTTTCAACACGTTAAAATTAAGAAGAACTGACAAAATTGGGGTTTCTGACAACATGCGTGTTAGATATAGCAGCACATTCTTTTTTGTTTTGTTATAAAGTTTTTTTTTGCAAAATAAATGAATTAAATGAGGTCGTCGTGGCGCAGTGGAGCAGCGAGACTGTAAATGACAATTGTGGGTTCAATTACAACTCATTTTCTCGCTTTGGTAATAAATAAAGCGTGGTGTTGTGGTCTGGTGCGTTGGGTACTTAACAAACAGTGTTTCGAATATAAGGCGGAAGGTGAGTAACGAAGTATATTTCTTTCCTTTGCCTATTTTATATACGTGATACTACATAAAGCTAAACAAAAACCCAGACAAGCGCAAGACGGGTTCGCCCACCCAGGACTCCGTACAAAAATTGTAGGTTTCGAGCTTATTCTGAAGTTCAACTTCAGCTCAGCAAGAGTCCTTACATCTGATACCTCGCTTAAACTAGTGGCTTTAACAACAAATTTTTAAGTAAACGTATTAATACGCCCTTTTCAAGAAATCAAGGAGTCATATATTTGAGTACATTGGCTTGAATTTCTTCTTGATATCTTCAAGCGTTCCTGAGACAAAGGCTCTTGACAGACAAACAGACAGACGGATCGACATCTAAGTGAACTTATAAAAGTTCCGTTTTTCCTAAAAAAGTACGTAACCCTAAAAAACAATAATTTAGTAGATAAAATACACATGTAAATGATTATAATTATATGTATAAGAGGACATTTTTGAAATATTCTTGCACTTTTAAGCTTTATATCAGGGCAATTTTGAAAAATTTTATAATCGAGCCACCCTAGCTGACATTGTATCTCACACTTAACAGGGTAGGTAGATTTTTTATGATTATATTGAACCAAGTCTTAAAACACTTTGTTCTTCATTTTCTATCGAATTTGCAACTCGACGCAATACTTTATTTTAACTTGAAATTATAAAAATAATGAACTTCTTCGACTGGTGAACCCACGACCATCCTGTTTACAATCACATTTGTTCCACTGCACCGCGACAGCTTATTAAAAATCCAATATCCAACGCTAAATTGTAATAACAAACATTTAAAAGCAACCATTTACATTTACAAAATGAAAATCAACAAACACAAAATACACAAAAAGTTAACTAGTACTTAAATAAACCCGCCCCAGGATTAGTCTCGAACACTTTAATTTGCGTCAAGTGTAAAACTAACATAATTATATGCCTTTGAATTCTTAAGTTGAAGCTGTCAATGTAAAACGAAAAAATATTAGATTTTTATTTTTTTTATCAGCGTCACGCTGTATCGCACGCAGCTGGGTAGCCAGAGGGAACCTAGTTTTAAGACACTCCGTTCCCCATTTTCCACCAAATTCTGGACTTATTTTATGTGGGATTGTTTTATTTATTATTTTTCTCGCATTGTTAGGTGGCGGAACTCAACGCTGCTCTTTGTTTAACCAGACAAGGGAAAATATTCATATTTAGATAATAATATAAAACATTAGGTGATTACCTATCTGAATGACTGATTAACCTCTGAATGTAAATGTGACAGTTGTGGGTTCGATTTTCACTCGAGGCATTGAATTATTTTGATTTCTGAACCACACTAGTAGATATAAAATCCACAACTTCATCAATCTATACTTAGCAACAACAAAACTTAAGCAAAAACCATTTATCTTTTATTAAATAGGCCGTCCATATAAAAGTCTATTTGTACCAATACATGTTTCTACGCTTTCCACATTACGTCAATTGCATCCATTGATCAAATGTATAGACGGCTCACACACGCTTTCTAGCGTGAATTTCATTTCAGTACATGGTAATACCGTGAGTTTAGATTGATTCTAACTATTCTTGTATAAATTCAACAACAACCGTTGTATAATCGAGTTTCAGAAATAAGAGATATTCGATCATAGTTTATAATTATAATTTATATGTATTTTGTTTCAATGAAATCAAAATATTATATCTTTCTAATATCACTTACAAGCACTTAGTTTTAAATATACTTGTCGACTATCTACTGAGTAGAGCCGGCCAGTAATATTTTTTTAAATACGAATAAGCGTTAAGTTACGTCACAATATGATTCTAAAATAGGTGCAAAGTAGTGGTAGTAGTAGTATATCGTAACACACTCGATACGGGCTTGGCCTAGAAAATTTCGTGAAAGTACTCATCGTATTACAGTGTAACAGCCCCTAAGTGAAATACAATTATTACAGATTCGAACCCCTGCACTGGAGAATAACTTTATTTATATTTTCACCCTCTCACTCCAGCAAAATAAAGCGAGTCGTCAATTTCCGCCGCCTAACACGCAAAAGCGAAACAACAGACTGTTTTAACACTATGTTCCCTCCGTTTACCGTTTTGTGCGGGATAAAGCGTGAAACTTATACGGCTATAACTACCAATCTTACAATACATAATTTTGCCAATGTTAGATCAAGTACTTCACTTGGCGAGGCCACTGCACATTTAAATATTGTACAGGGTTGGCTTTATTTTGCTTTATCATTGAACTCAGTATGAAATATCTCGTGGAGCTCATATATCACACGCTATCTGAACTATTCAATGAAAAATAGGGGGATTTAGAGCATAAAAATAGATTTTGAATATATGAATACGTGTTTTATTGCTATTTTAACATATATGTATATGTTGACGGAGAATGATAGAGGAAGGTTGTGGCTTCAAATCTCTTTGAAGAATATCATTTATTATTATTTACAAAATTACAGTATCACTTTCAGTCTCTAAGTGTAATATTCTTTTTTATTTTTTGGTTTTTCTTTTAGATTTTTATACAAGAAGTACGCAGTTGAAGTTATTTTTTAAGCTTCACGCTGTATCCCGCACATAATAGCAGGGGTAAAGAGGGGAACCTGGTGTTAAGACACTGGTTACCCCACTTTCCGCCGAGTTCTGGAGGCATTGCGTGTCGAGTATCATAATTCAATGCCGCGCTTTGTCTCGTTACCATAGCGAAGAAATGTAAATATTAAATATTTGATCTCCATGAGCGATAATCGAACCCACAACCTGTCGCGTTTACAGTCGCACCCTCTCACCAATGAGTTAGTCTTAGCGAGTTATTTTAATACAATTCATTAATAAATGTGTCATCCTTGTCCTCGTAACATGTCCCGCTATTCTACTGTACTACATCTTAATTACAGCTTTCAAAGTATAAAAGCTTTATAAAGCTCCAAGAGAAACAGAAGCTGTGAGTAAACTAATTTACTCCAGAACACAATCAAGTGACAGATTTGCATCCGCTTTGTATCCGTGATACGGGCTCAGATGCTGTCCGTGTTACCAATGGGTTATAAATAAAAGATTTTCAGACACTTGTTTTACGTTGTAGAGAAAAAAAAATGTGTTTTTTTCCCGTCTTCACGCTGTATCCCGCATGTAAGGTGTACTCACCCTACATGCGGGATACCGCGTGAAAACCAGAAAAAACACATTTTTTTGGCAGAGGCTGGCAGAGGAAGCTAAGTGTTAACACCCTCTCTCACTTTCCACTGAATTGTGGAAGCATTGTGGTGAACGAAGAAATAAAAATATTAAATATTTCATTTCCCCCTTGCCCTTTTTATGTGTGGTATTTTAATAATTATTATAAGCGAGTAAGTGAGATAACCAAAAATCCGCTCGCGCTGTCTCATCGAAGCTTTAAAACCCTGCCTTTTTTGTAATGTTTGCTTTTTGTATTATTTTCTTTCTATGTTGGTAGCATTATGTAATATAACCTATACAACCTCCCTTAACAAGTGGATTATTAATAAAATATTTTTTTTACTTTGACCAGTAGTTCTTGAGATTAGCGCGCTCAAAAAAAATTAAACACTTGGTTTTTTTTATTTTAATAAAATACGTATATATATATATATATATATATATTTGAGAGGTTTTTACTAAAGTTTATAAAATAAAATGCTTTATTTTGTCCCATTGGGATTGAACCAACAACTAGCAAGTTCAGACGTCCCACCATCAAGATAGCCTGTGATCTTGAGATATTATAAAAAATACATCGAGAACAAGATTCATAATAAATTCCTGACTCGTCAACTATTATTTTTTTCTAACCATTATGTCTTTGGGCCAGATCAATATATAAATATACATTTACTATACGATTTATAGGGTTAAGTATCTGTACTTATGTACGTAACATATAATTGGATTAAAAAGTTATTTTGTAATTCAATAAGGCCTGGTTATAAATGAATGATGTAAAAGAATGGTTATAGTTCGATACAAAGAAGCAAACATAATGCTATTAATTAATAAAGTACAATGTTTGTATTGAAAACTCATAAACAATTTAATAGTAATATAAAGTGGTTATGTATTCAATTTTATTTTTATTTTCAAGTTTTATCTCTTACCAGATAGCAAAAGAGAGCGGGGTAGTTAATGTTTATTAAGTATTATATTTATGACTATTTTTAATTATTTTTTTATGATTCTATCTCTATCTAAATCTATATATATATATATATATATATATATATATATATATATATATATAAATAAATATATATATATATTTTTTAAGAATTTCCGTTTAAACTTAAGATATTCCGTTCCCCCTTTCCTCTTCCCGCCGCGTTCTAGAGGCATTGCGTGTTAAATGGCGAAACTCAACGCCACGATTTGCCTCGACACTAGAGCGAAGAAATTAAAATATAAATGTAAATAAATTTTTCATTTTCTTGAGCGGGGATCGAACCCACAACCAGGCGATTTCACAGTCACACTTTGTGCCCCTGCGCTATAACTGGCCTAAGTTAGATGATATAATAATTTTAATCTTTTTTGGTCTCCGAAAAATATTTTGAAGAAGAATAAAAAGAACAGTCTACTAAAATAGTAAATATTAATTTCCAATATTGACAATGACAGATTATATTATATATAACGTATCAAATCAGGCGTAATATTTATTCATAAATGGCAACACACAAGGCGTTAATGTAATTTTGATGCGGGACCATCAATTACTTTTATACTTAACCAATCACATTGTTTTCAGTGTCCACTTCATTAGTACTGAATTATATGTCGATAGCTCTGGATGTATGATAATTGAGTTATTGATAACCATATCAGTTAGTTAGCAGTAGGTTAACAGTGACGTGACGGTTGCGGGATTGAATCTCATATGAGGAAATAAATTTGTAGGCAACTTTATTTATATTTATAAAAATATAATTGAATCAAAATCAGCTTCACGCTGTTTTCCGCACACAGCAGAGTACGCCGAGGGAACCTAGTGTTAAGACACGTCGTTCCCCACTTTCTGCCTAATTCTGGAGGCATTGCGTGTTGAGTGGCAGAACTCAACGCCACGCTTTGTCTCGATGTCAGAGGGAAGAAATGGAAATATAAGTTTAAATAAATATTTCATATCCTCGAGTGGGAGTCGATATATATTTGTTGACTTTCCTGTATATTGTACGGTGTATAATTGTGTTTTACCATTTGTGTTAACATCGTATGTACATATAAAGTGGTGTTGTTTAAACTCTAGTGGTAAGTAGACCTTTCATTCTCCCATCTCAATATTTTCATTTCTTCGCTCTGGTAATAAGACAAAACGCTATATTGAATTCCGCTAGAAAATTGGAGAACGGAATGTTTTAACACTAGGTTTGTCTATCCGAGGTAACATCTATCCGAGGGATATGAGCACTCCATAAAAATAAATATGAATTCAAATAATACTATAACTTTTAGAAATAACAAATGTAATGAGGCAGAATTCGGCAGAAAGTGGGAAACGGAGTGTCTTAACACTAGGTTCTCTCTGTCTACCCTGCTGTGTGCGGGATACAGCGTGAAGCTGATTTTGATTTTAAATGTAATGAGCTTGTGATTCAACCAGCTATATAATACGTATCTCAGTTCTCGCTCATAGCTCTGCGGTACTTTAATTACCGATTCGTTTTGTATATCCCTATATTTATAAACTGTATCCTGAATATATTACGCTCGGAGCATAAGCTTACTATATAACGGTAATTTTGAATGTACTATTTTGTAAATAGTTTTATTTATTAAAGGGACTTTTAAAATGGTTTTTTTTTTTATTTTTTGGTTTTGTTTTGTTGTATATATGGAATGAAAACGGCGTTTCAAGGTCGATCTCAATTTTGACAATGATTTAGAAATACGGGCCTTAGTATTTTAAATATTTGCATTTTAAATTTATTAGAGTGCAGTGAAAAGTAGCCTCGGGCACAAAGTGTGACTGTAAACGCGACTATTTGTGGGTTTTCATTTCAATAAATGTTTCATTTCCTCGAGTGTCTCCTTTCGAATGAAATGAAAAATTTATTGAAATTTATGTTTTCATTCCATCACTCTGGTGCGAAGGTAAAACGCGGTGTTAAGTTGGCGAAACTTAACACCGCGTAAAGTGTTACAATACGCAATGCCTACAGAATTTCCCTCTAACTTTCCTGCTGCTGAGTACGGGATATAGCGTAAAGCTGATTTTTTTATTTAAAAAGTAAAAATCTTTTTGTTCTCTCGTCCCATGTAGCTCCTTCGGTGTTACACAAGTTACACGGTACACGGTGTTCGGTCGTGGATGGCGTTGATCACTTACCATCAGGTGACCCGTACGGTCATTTGCCTGGTCTTTTTCATGTTAACAAAACTAGTCGATAGCCTTTTTTAAGCTTCACACTGTATTTCGCACTCGGCAAGGAAGACAGAAGGAACTTGGGAACATAGTCTTAAAAGACTACGTTCCTATCGATGCACCGTTTCCCACTTTTCTCGCTTTTTCTTTTTGCTTTTCCTCGTTACCAGAGCGAAAACCGAAATAATGTATAAAATATATCATCCCCACATGTGGGAATTGATCCCACAACCGTTACACGCTTGCGCATCTGCGCCACGACGTCCTCAAAGACTTCATTTAAATATTAAAAGTAAATATTTCTACTTATTTGTATAACGAAGTTCAATATCAGAGTAACAGCCACATTTATTTTCAATTATTTCGTTTGATATATCGCGGTGGGATCCAATATGTAGAATAAATCAATTGACAGTCACCGGTGACGTGAACGTTCTTTTAATTATTACTTTATATAATTTATGTAATTTTACTGATAACTTTTTAAGATTTGAAAATATGGTAAAGCGATTGATTATTTATTTAGTTTCCGCTTTCGCCTCGTCCGTTGACATCAACCCAGAGAGGTCCTCATTCTTTTACGTGACTTTCCTCCTCCTCCTATATCCCGTATCCTCGTTACTGCTTTCGAAGGTGAACCGACAATTTTATTTTATCTTAAAATAAAGAAAATATGTAAATGAAAAAATAATCAATTTTTTTCATTAAACATATTGAATAATTTTAATTTTAAAGAAAAAAAAATATACATCAAAATGCAAAGCTTTGCATGCAGAATTCGGCGGAAGATAAGGAATATAGTATCTTATCAATGCATGTATGATCTATAATATCAGTATATTGTCGTATTTATATCTAAATTTATTTATTGTCTATTAATATTTTTTTTAACTACGTCCACCACCCATCTTCGTAATATTATGACAGTTTCTTTTCGCCCTAAAGGTCGTCGGGAAGAGATGGCTACTTAGCCATGAGGCCTTTTTGTACATTTGTTTTCTTTTTCTGTTTTTTTTCCTCTGTATTTTTATATAGGTGGTGTACAAATAAAGAAATAAATTAAAATTATCACTCTCTCTGTCTACTCTGAGTGTGGGATACAGCGCGAAACTGAGGTTTTAAAATAAAGAACCACCTAGAACATCTATATTCCAATAACTATTTAAAAACTACTTGCACGTACTTGCTATACAAATAAAAATATCGGTGCGCTATCCCGCAATTTGCTCAATCCACTCACTCAGCCTACATAATTAAATGTAATCAACGTTCAACAAGTGCTTTTTTACAAGAGTTTAAAATTGTGCTGTAATTAATATTTCGATTTTTTTTCATTTTGTTATGTACATGAAACACGTTTTTTGCGCATTACACGATAGGTAGAGGAAACCTTATGTAAACATACTCCGATCCATAATGCTCGTCCAATTTTCGAGACATTCCATGTTTAATGACACAACTCAACACCGCTTTTTGTCTGGTAGACAAAAGGCAAAGACAATAGGTACAGAAATGAATATAGATTAATTAAAGCGCAGGGGCACAAGCATGTGATTGTAAACGCAATGGTTGTCGGTTCGATTCCCAATCTGGGAAATAAAATATTTATATTTTCATTTTTGGCCTTTAGTTACGAGACAAACGCTGAACCGCTATGCCACGAGGCCTCCGTTATATTTTATTCATATTATATCTTTTATTTTTGGGTTCGTCTCCAAGATCAAATCGAAATAAGTAGGAGTTGTTTATAACAGGAAATATATTTATTCTAAATACCCGGGTTAACTTGGAGTTACGCCGAATCGATTAACATGAGGTTATTTATATCTTTAATATATCTTTGAGGCCAGAAAGTGGCGTGGCGTTGCGCAGAGGCACATTGTGTGACTGTAAAACCCACTGGTTGTGGGTTCGATCCCCACTCGAGGAGATGAAAAATTTAATTAAATTTATATTTACAGCTTTTTTATATCAATTCAGAAATAGGACTTATTTTCATAATAATAATAACATTACAGAATTGAATTCAAATTTATTTTTATATAATGCTATGCTAAATTATGTAAGGCACTACGTTAGTTTGCCTTCGAGAGATCACTTCTGATAAGGCCTTTGCGTGATCTGGCTACGTTGTAAGTCATCTCTGTAGTATAAATATGTAATATATTCTCAAGGTTTTAGTCTGTTTTTGGCTGACGGGAATCTATCTTTGATATTTATTTGAATTAACAAAAATACTAGAAAATAGAAAGAAATAAGATTATTTTATTTTGTTTAGTTTATACATCCGAACACAATAGACACACACCTACACCTAGGCTACAATTTACGTAAAGATTATGCATAATTTGCCTATAATATAACTCTTCACGATCGTTAGTAAGTCATACAAACATTATGATGCAGTGGCATAAGCCCACTGGCGTAAGGACAGGGTCGTATGTTCGATTCCCATTCAGTGGTACAAATTATTTTTCTTGTTTTTGAGTGAAATTGCACTACATATATTAAAAATGCACTTCTTACCTTACTGTTCGAATATGATTACTATTATAAAATACAGGAACAAAAAATGGAGACTAAAAGAAGACTAAATAAATACGCAAAGTGCTCCACCTGTATGTTATATTTATGTACTCCAAGAGCAAGTTTGTAAGTTAATTATATTCTGATAACAAGATCTCGTTTGATGCTGTTGGTGTATCTGGACTAAGGTGTAATTTCCATATTTTCTCACTAATTGCGACTTGCAAATGAGTAGTATTTTTTTAATCTCACGCTCATATCAGAGTAGGCAAAGGTATCCCGGGAAACCTAGAATTAAGACAGTGCGTCCTATTTATGAACTTCCATTCCTCACTTTCCGGCGAATTATTGAGACATTGTATATTTAGATAACGGAACTCAACGCTACGCTTTGTCTAGTTACCAGAAAAATATTTCATTCATTTCCTTGAGTTGGAATCTAGCCCGCAACCGTCACGTTTCGAGCGTTACAATCCCAAGCTAAAAATGTGGAAAAGATATTCTCAATAATAAAAAATCATAAATCATTTTCACGCTGTATCCCGCACACAGCAAGGTAGACAGAGGGAACCTAGTGTTAAGACACTTCGTTCCTCACTTCGCCGGATTCTGGAGACATTACATAAATTTAAATAAATATTTCATCTCCTGAAGTGGGGATCGAACCCACAACCAGTCGGTTTTACAGTCTCACTTTGTGCCCCTTTGTGCCACGACCGGCCGCAATAATAAATCAGTATATATTTTTAGTAAGTAATCCATATACATTATATTTTATATTATATACATTATATTTTATATATACTTCATTCAGTACTTAGTTTATGGCTCACAGAGCGTGACGGTTGAACACTAATCATTTCGCCAATGTCACGTTGTATGGCAACCACACGAAGGTTATTACATTATATTTTTAAACACTTCATGTTTTTAAAAGAATTTTTTTTTGTGTAAATAAAATAAAATATAAAAAGTTTCCGTTGCATCGAAACCTATTGTGTGTTTGAGAGTTATTTAAGGTCGAAAGTCAACATTTTTAGTTTTTATTTTCGTGAACGATAACTTATTAAAACAAATTAATCAAAAATAGTAGATACTTATAAAAAAATCTCTCACTTATACCTTTATTTTAATATACAAAGGTTATAAGATAAAGTGATTCTGACACTCTAAAAAGTATCATCTTCATATCACGGTTATTTTTACTATTTCTAAAGCCTTGTCTATGTATATAAAAATACTTCATAGCTATTAGCACGTTTAAAAAAAGCAATTGTATAAAGGGAGAGCCGAGGTAACCTAGTACTAAGACACTCCATTCTCCACTGTCCGCCGAATTCTGGAGACATTGCGTATTGAGTGGCGGCTCAACGCTGCTTTTGTTTCGACACTGGAGCGAAAATTATAATAATTATAATAAATATTTCAATTTCTCGAGTGGGGATTAAACTCACAACCAGTCGTGTTTACTGTCACACATTTGTGACCCAGCGCCACGAGGCACTTGTGGTCTTTTTTAGAAATGTAGGTTCTTGTCGTCACCTATTGTGGATTCAATCTCCATTCAGAGACCATGAAGCAAGCTAGGCAGGGAGAGCTTATTATTAACACACCCCATTTCTCATGCACGCCTAATATTCGAGACATTAAGTGTTGAGTGGCCGAACTCAACGCTTCACTTTGTCTTGCTTTATTGCGAGCAAATGAAAATAATAATTTTCCAAATTGGAATCCCAACTATCGTGTTTTCAGTAAGATGTGGTGCCTCTGCACCAGGACGGCCTCAAATTTTGAAATTGTCGAAACAAATTATACACCACCGCGGCATAGTGTTCGATTGCAAGCACGACGGGTCTGGATTTGATTACCATTTGGAAAAAGAATATATCTTCATTTCACAAAAGATGAAACGAGACGTGAAGCCAAGATGGAAAGTCTTAACACTAAATCCTTATGTCCACCGACAGATCTACCCGTGTGACTTTTGATAGTAACGACAAAATTATAACAAAGAACAAAAGTGAAACAAAAATTTGAAACACTAGCGTGTACAATTATCGCGGAGCTAGGACCTGAGGCGTATTTGAGTTTACAATTTGTATAATGCCGCTCGAGGCAGAGACGACTTAACTGGCTTAAGTAAATGAAGAGTTCCCAGTTATCTCCAACTTGTTTTGAGATTAAATGTTCTACCAAGGATCATTCTAGTGCATGTGATTGGTTTATTTAATTAGTAAAGTAGTGTAATTAGTAGAGGTAGTGGGTTCACATTTTAATCATTCAGCATGCAATATCTTGACAGTTGGGTGGAAAGTTTCGGAAGGAGTGTCTTGTCTTCTTGCTACTTGTCTTGTCTTCTTACTACTTGCGAGAAAATTTAAAATTGGAATAAAAAAACCTAGAATAATAAATTTGTCAAATTAAAAAAAAATGAATTAATTTGGTTGGATATTAATTATATATATCATTTCATTAATTATAGTTTAACTATTAAAACTGGATCTACTCTATCACCTCCATCAAAGCATAAAACATAAAATCTTCAATAGATATCGATTAAACATGGGCTTGCGATGCCGCGTTCATGTTTTTCCATATTAAAAGCATTATCGTATTTCAGCTTTCAATTCCCCTTCAGAATCACAATATTCGCTGTTATCATAAAACGTTACAAGAAAATCGTTTTTGCAATCAGTACGGCGGAGGGCTAGTATCTATGTCGTTTGACTTTATGGCCTCGCTACTGTTGAGTCAATGTATATTGTCATTATATTATATGTATATATTATTACCATTGTACTAAAGTTACGTGAAATCTCTATAATACTTATTTAAGAGCTCACTCCCTATCAGAATTATGTTTAAAGATTTCTTCAAGTTTTTATTTGAAAGAATATATATTAATATTTTAAAGTTGTAGGAGAGTTTGTTCAGTTGGATGCACTAATCTCCCTACAGGGATGCCCTAAGGCCGCCTGTATGGTGCTCATGGCTGGCGACAACCCATACCTTGCCCTAGCACCTAGATAGGGCTAGCTGGAGATGCTGCTAGCAAGTCTTTAGCTCTCCGTTCTCTCTGGGCTACTCCGCTAGGGATAAAGCCTGAAGATGAAAAGTAAACAATTAAAATCTTACCACGCTATTCAGTTAAAAAAGTATAAGCACTAGAATGTTTTTTTAACATAGAACGGATCGTTACAATATTAGAGTCTCTTAAAGGAATTTACTAAAAGACATTACAGAAACGTTTTAAATGTAAAAGTACATTAGAATAGTAGTAACTTTGCTAAGATATTTGCATTAGTTAAAAAACTAAGAAAAATAAAATGAATACTTAAGTTTTTATAAAATTTAAAGATTTTTTCAATTAACTTATGTATTTGAATAACTCAGAATATATTAAAGTACTAGCGACACCCGCGCGGCTTCGCACGCTTAATCTATATGAATATTTATTTAAGTGTGTTTAAAGAAAACAATTAAATGAGAGTCAGACTAGCCCACCAAGGTACTAATTTCAGAATTCTAGATCAACGTATAAAGTAGACTTATAAAAAAGACATAATTAAGTTTGCGGGCAAATCCACTCATTTTGTATGAAATGAACTACACATATAAGTTTGTAAAGTTTTTTCTATGAAATAACTATAAATTTTCAAATCTCGGGTTTTTTTCCTTTATTTGTAGTGTCTGTTCAAACTTCGTGCCAAAAGTTCATAAATGTATGTTCACGGGAAGTAGTAATTAAAAACAACTCAAGGATTCGATGCATAAAAACTTGATTTTTGCTTCAAGGAACAATAAACTTGAATATTTTATATAAGTTTTAGCTTAATCTACACGCGATCTCGAGATAAATCTTGACAGACGGACGGACGGACAGACGGAAAACAAAGGCACCTTAAAAGGTAAAAACGGAACCGTAAAATTACATTAATTACTTAGGGTGGTTACGCACTAAATAAATCGTAATTTAAATCTTTTGAGATTTTATTCCACTTTCGTCGCAAAAAAGGTCATATTTACAAAATGTTTCGTTATTTCACATCTACTCGTATTTAACAAGCAGTAAGTTATTTCTATCATATATAATTTATCGTATAAATAACAACACACATTTGGAAAAATACGGACATTTTGAAATCACAGGCAGGCCCTTTAGTTTAATTTATATACATCGATTAAATCCATTTTTAATTCAATTTTTAGTACTTGTGTTGAGACTAACTCAGCTCTTGCTAAGTATATCATATCATATAAGTGGAAATAAAATAAGTGAGTGATGAATTGAAAGAAGAAAAAAAGGGAGAATAAGTCAAAAGTATATTGTCAAAATTAATTTATTTGGTACGGACTGGCAGTCTGAGTGAAGGAGCTTGACAGAAAGCGTGGCTTTGAGTTCTGCCCTATGTGCTCGCTCGCTACTCTATGGTATATGCGGGATACAGCGAGTAGAGAAAAATACTTAAAAAAATAACAAAGGCACGAACCAGAAAAGAAACAATCTATACTATAGCACATGTTATGCCTTAAAAAATCCCATTTTGCGTTCCCTCATCTAATACAATATGCTTCTCAGGAAACTCGGCATATAAATTACCAGGTTATGACGTCGTTTGATAAATTATTATGTATGAAGTTTAATATGTACTGTGTAAATTTGATTTAGCTGCAATTACGTACCTTTAATACCTTATCGTTGGAAGATTGTGCTATATTGCGGTTCTGGAACAAATTACATTTTTGTCTAACAAGAAAAAGGATATATTTCTTTTGTTAAATTAAAGTTCTAGATATTTTTAGATCTAGAACAGTGTTTTGCTAGTGGTTGAATGTTTTATTGCTTAGAAAATGAAAAAAAAAACTGGTATTCTTTTAAATATTTTTTTAGCTTCACGCAAACGACTTCACGTTAAACACAAAGCAGGGTAAGCAGGGTGAACCTGGGAACCTAATGTTAAGACACCTAAACCTAATGTTAAGACACTCAGTTTCCACAGCCTATTTTGTTGCTGGTCAATATATATATATATATATATATATATATATATATATATATATATATATATATATATATATATATATATATATTTGAAATTGGTAGCTTGGTATTGGAAAATAGGTAGATCCCAGCACACTGACTTGTAGTACTCTGAAGGATATATTTTGATCGCTACTTATTTTTGCCTAAATCTACCCGAGTCTTTTTTTATTCTTTCCTAGATTTAATATTATTTATTTTCTTTATTAAATTATTACAAAAATTCTTATAACGGTTATATTTTAAATCTTTGTTATTTACGTGTTCAACGCCTAGTTCACATGGCGAGGATATATTAAATATTTCATTCCCCCATTGTTCAAGTGGAAATCGCATCCACAACCGTCGCGTATAGACTATCACGCTTACTTGCTTGCTACGATGGCTTCTAAATATTTTAACTAAACACAACAAATACATCCTTCCAACTTTTTTTACGTCTTTTTCTTTTTTTCTTCTAATTAGTCATATTTGTATTTTTATCAGCTACTTAAATCATGCTTCTACTGGTCCTGAAAGAGTCCAGATATTTCGAAATATCGATCGATTAAAAATAATATAAAATAATGTTAATTAGTTCATAAAAATTAGAAAAAATAAACAATAGTTTATTTTTTCTAATTTTTCTGAACTAATTAACATTATTTTATATTATTTTTAATTGACTTCTGTACTAGAAGGAGGCTATCAATTCGACTGTTTTTTTTTGTGCTTGTTATCTCAGAACATTAGACTGGGTGAACCGATTTTGATGATTCTTTTTTTTTATTTGAAATTAGTGCTTCCCACGCACTAACACTCATGGGAAAATCATATAAGTCTTAAATTTGCATTAAGTACATATGCACGAGACAAATGGACGAATAACTCAATATTTAGATAATCCTTTAGATTTAGACGATTCTTTTTTTTGGTTAAAGTTTAAGGTTAAGTAAAAATTGAAGGAGTCAGTTTTTTGTTAAAAATTATAATTATTTATAAATATATTTTACAACCGTAAATAGATTGGGTTGTACATAAATTGTAAAGTAATTTAAGCATTCACGGAAATCAATTTTTTTGTCGATATCATTAACAGAATTGTTATAATATCCCGCATGTAGTGGAATAGGCAGAGAGAACCTACTGTAAAACACTCCGTTCTCTACTTTCAGTTCATTTTTAGAGACATTGTCTTGTAGAAAAAAATATCGAAAGTCAAAAATTAATATAATAATAATGGAAAAGGAATCTTAAGCCTTCGCGCTTTCTCATACTTTTTAACTTTTAAAAATAAATTTATTGAAATTCTTTGTATCCCGCAAAGTAGGAACAAAATATATTCAGGCGAAGACGCCTCTACGCGATAACGTGGAAAATGAGAAAAATTGTTACTGTTCCATCTAGTGGAAGAGAGTAATGACTTTTATTTAAGAAGCCTTTCCTTATCCAAATAGGGTAGTGGGTCAAAGTTCATTGAGATTTTGACCAATTTGATTTCTCTAAATTGCCAAATTTTTGGCATGAATGGATTTCGTGAAGGTCGTGGCGCAGCGGCACAAAGTGTGACTGTAAACCGACTGGTTGTGGGTTCGATCCCCTCTCGAGGAGATGAAACTCTACTTAAATTTATATTTCCATTTCTTCGCTCTGGTGTCGAGGCTAAGCGCGGCGTTGAGTTCTGCCACTTAACACGCAATGCCTCCGAAATTCGGCAGAAAGTGGGGAACGGAGTCTTTCAGTACGTTCCCTCTGCCTACCCTGCAGTGTGCGGGATACAGCGTGAAGCTGATATTTAATACAAGTGGCCCGCCTGCAGTTTCGTCTGTTTGAACTATGTAATTATTTATTTAAAATGATTTAAGTGTATTTAGAAGAAATTGTTTTGTTATTTTACTATGGTCATATATAAAATAAAATTATATTTTACTTTTTACGACTTTATATTTAAAATTTCTGTATATTTTATTTCATGTCTATCTAGGCGCTAGGTCAAAAAAATATTAAAGTCCTACTCACTAATAATATAATCCTAATAGGTACTTTTGAGATGCTATCTCTTCTTCTTGATTAATTAGAATGGCAAGTGTCACACGCGGATGTTAGGAATAAACTGATTTAAATTTAATCTGAATCGAAGAAGCTCAACAAAATATGCTGACAGAGAAATTAGGAATTATAGGATTAAGGGTTATTATATACATAACTAGTATATAACAGTATGATATGCGGAGTCAGCTTAGCGGACCAAACGAGGATTTCGGGGTGAGAACGAAGAAGAATTGCCTTTTTCCATTGCCATTGCCAAGGGAATAAGTGATGACAAAAACATATTTGTAACGACATTGTTAGAAAAACAACTTCCATATACGAATTGCAAATGTTTTTCAGTGGTTACTTCGAGTTAGAGAGAAAGTTTGGCAGCTGTCGAATGATAAACGTCTTTCAGTGGTGTTTGTCTTCTAAAAATTCAGACTGTTTTCAAAAATAATTGAGTATTTTCAGAAAATTTACTATCTATCTATGACAAGATGGAGCGGTTCTTTTTCTCAAAATCTTCCAATTTTATTTACACTAGCTTGATTTGGGACACAGTACATAGAAAACATAGTAAGCTAGTATATTTAAAAAACGAATAAAAATGTAAAAATTTGAACGTAGTGGGATTTGAACCTTTAAAACACTTTAAAAATGTTAAAAATAAGAGAATAAAAACTATTGTATTATTAAACTCTTATATTACGGGCATAACTATTACGCATAGAAAAATAAAATCTATTTTGAAGACATCTGCGGGAACGGACAGAGCGATTTTTATATCTTATAATTTTTGCAAAGCGGTGATCTGTAAGTCGTTCCATATTTGTCGTTTGAACTCTTTTTATAATCTTAAGTCTAGGTATAACTCTTTTAATAATCTTCGGTATGCTAATAACACTCAATATGACCTTTATAAATAAATCATTTACTTATTATATACTTTCATATAATTTCAAAAACATATTTATTTAAATTTTATTACAATATTGCCTCCTCAACCACTTTATATTAAATTTTAAACTGTAATATTCTTGTCGAACACAAGCACCTTCTTTACTTATTACCATAAATGAATACTGTTTCTCTAAAAGAAAGTATCTGTTGCCAAAATTGAGACGTACAATATTTAAGAACTACGGGTACTGCAGTGATCTCGTTACCTCTGCGTCAGTTTTTCGTCAAATTTAAGCTAAAGAACATTGAAAGTTAGGGTGATTTTACATTATTATACTTTTTAAGTAGGAAAAAGAAATCTTTGTATAATATCTGACTGAATCATAACCATTACAATGGTATAAATTAGGTAGTTTTGATGGAAACCATTTTTAGAAAGGAGAATCTAACATTCTTTATTTTCATTCATTCTCTATGTAGGCTTTAGGTACAGTACGGCTTTTTTTAACTTTATACTCTATTTTGCTTATAGAACGATAGGGTTCTCCACTCACTCCACCCAACTTTCGAGACCTCGCCTTTGGCTTGTTGGCAAAGCGAGGAAATGTAAAACAGCCATTTCCTCCAAGCGAAGTCGAACGTACAACCGTCGAGTTTACAGTCCAACGCTATGTCCTGGTATTAAATAAAAAAATAAGCAATTGTAACAGCTCTCTAAGTTCTACGTCAGAATATATTTATCAAAACACACATTTTATGTTACAATTTTATTTGGTGCGTAAATATTCGAGGATATAATTAATAATATTATACAAGACAGCAAGGAATATTTTACCCTGAAAAAAATCTTAGCAGATTGCGTAATAAATAAACCAAGGTTTTAGCTACATTTAACGTAGTTATAAGGTTTTAGGTTTACTTCATTAGAATTATATAGGTAATAAAAAGGAAATCAAATTTTCTTCAAACGGAAATCGAATTCACAGTTGTTGTTCTGAAAACTTAAAATGCCTATTTGGAGACTAAATTGCACTAAAAAACTTAAAATGCCTATTGGAGACTAAGATTGCATACATTTTTGGGCTCAGAATGTAAAAAGATGTAAACCATACTATATATAGATAGATAGATTCCGCTAAATAATTACTCTCTGAAAGTTCTATCAAATTTAGCAATATGAGATCTGAATTATTAGAGATTTGGTAAAAGTGACATTAGGTTCACAGCACAATCAACAATTAAAACTATAAAATAGGTGATTACTAAGAAAACTCCCCGTGAAAAAAACAGCAGTTGTTGAAAATATCAAATAAATAGGAAAGCACTCAAAACACATTGAAAGTTGAAACGAACGAATCCAGTTACGTGGAAAATGCAAAAATCATCAGACAAGGTGTCAATGTCAATCTGCTGTCACATCTGTCATTTAAAATACGATTAATTTTAATCGATTCAAATTGATTTCTTTCGATTTTTTCAGTAATTAATTGATATTTTCTTTATTTATACCGTAATAATATGACCTAATAAGTGCGTTAAAATACCTACTACGACTTAATTAATATGAACTAATATTTTATTTGAATATTACTGTAATCGGTTATTTATATCGATTAAGAATATAAAACTATTTTTCTCATTTATCTCCGCTTCCAGATTGTCAATTGAGCTGAATTTTGATATTCTAATATTGAAAAAATATCTCAACTCTTTACATTTGGGCCTAAATCTTTCTGCCTCCTTTTCTCCTACTTCCCACTTTGCGCCGAATTCTCGAGGCATTGCGTGTGAAGTCGGGGAACTCAACGATGCGCTTTACCTTGTTACAAAAGCAAGGAAATGAAAATATTGATCTAATCTAATCTAGCTTAACGTTGTATCACTTAAAATATTAAATATTAATTCCCCCGAATGGGAGTCGAATATACGACCATTGCGTTTGCAGTCGCACGCTTGTGCCCTAGCACGACGACGATTTAACTTACTCAAATAAACTTTTAGATAATAATAACCAAAGAAAATACAGATACGAACAAGCTAAATCTAGAACGAGAACTAGAACTGCTATATTCAAGATATGTAAATGTAACTAAGTGGTTTGACCGTCGTCCAGTAACCATGGTGTAAGCATATTGCGGTTATCATATTAACATACGAATCTCGCTCTCTATAATATGTAACGAATATAAATGATCGTATAATATAATAAAAGAATTTTGTGTATTGTGGAGAAAAAAAGCTATAGGCTTGCAGTTATATTATCTAAGTTAAGCAATGCTTAATTTGGTTGGATTATTTTTAGCTTCACGCTCTTTTGCTGACATAGTAGGTTAGGAAGAGGGAACCTGGGTTAAGATACTGGGTTCCCCATTTTCAGCGGAATTCTGGAGTAGATTGTGATGGGTGTTCATTTGATTATTTATAGGGTTTAGAAAAAAATTTATTAAAATTATGAATAGATTAGTAGAGGACATCTAGTGTTTAGACATCTCGCTCTCCACTTTTATGTGTGAGCAAAAGAGTGGCGGAACTCAACGCCACACTTTATCTTGTAACCAGGGAAGAAAAATTTTGCTCCATGACGATCTGAAAATGTAATAAGTAAATATAAAGTGATTATATTATAACTGAATAGTTATTATGCTATGAAACACAATGAATTTATTGCATTTTAATTGGCTACTTAACCTTGTCTATTGAAAATTTTATATCAATCTAGACAGTATTTTATCGAAACATGTCAAGTGTACTCGATTGGGGTGAAAACAAGAAAACACGAGGCCAGATCTCATTTTAGATTTTTTGTTTAAAAACTGCTTAGTTAATATTTTTTACCAAAGACCTCTTATACTGAAGCATCTATACAAAGTAACCGATTTTCAGTAATTTAAATACAATATTTCGATAATTTCTACACTTTTTTAGAAAAGTGGCAAAATTTTAACGTAACGAGATTTGAAACTACGCCTCTTGGAAGCCGTCCAAGGACTCTGACTTCTAAGTCATACTCTCACAGCCATAGCCATACTTTAGTGCTCATCAAGCCACGTCGAAAGTCGTATATGCTTATTTACGTTGATTTATAGTGCTTGGACGGTTTTCAAGAGGCACGCGATCACGTCAAAAATTTTCAGCTACACGCTCTATTAGCATAGAGTTAAAACCGTTCCCCACTTTCCGCTGAATTTTTGAGGTGTAGCGTGTTGAGTAGCGGTACTCAATGCCACGATTTGCTTTGTTACCAGAGCGAAGAGATGAAGATATTAATAAATAATGATTCATCCTTCAGAGTGAGGGATCGAACCCACACATCTGTCGCGCTTACAGTGAACTGCTTGTGGCACTGCGCTACGACGGCCTCAAAATATACACATTGGAATAAACTTCTTTTTAGTATTATATAAACAATGGAATGATTAATGTTGACTGGAGAATGCGTGAAGATAAAAGCAAACGTACCCTTGAATAGAAATTCGGTCTTACAAGGCACTGCGTGTACATCAGACATGTCGAGATTGAGAGCGACTGTGTTTTATTTATATGCGTACCTGAGCTCAGTGACTGTAACCGCCACGGGTTGTGGGTTTTTTTTTTTTTTTATGGAAGAGGCACGACAAACGAGCGTGCGGGTCACCTGATGGTAAGTGATTACCGCCGCCCACGGCCCCGTGCAACCCCAGAGGAGCTACAGGTGCGTTGCCGGCCTTTACGATGGGTTGGGCGCCGGGGCCCGGCATTACCTGATGCGAAACGCAGTGGCATAAAGCCACTACTTCACGCCGGTTTTAAATGCCGGGGGTGGTAATGATCCGGTCGAGTCTGCCCATGCGTGTTGTCATTGCTGGCGACGTGACTCTACCACACGTACTTTAGTCGCCTCTTACGACACCACCAGTACCAGGATGATCCTATTCTAGGCCGGGATCACACGGCAACGTGAATCCCGGTTCTCAAGTGGGAATGGGTTCCATTCCCACTTGAGGGAATGACATTTTTTATATTTTTCTTTCCCCGCTTCAGTAACGGCAGAATTCGACAGAAAGTGAGGAGCTTAAGCGTCTTCGTCTTCTTCGTCGGAAGTATAGTATACAGGTTTTTCAGAGAGTGAAAAATCATAAAGTTTCGAGCTTAAATCTTGTACTTTATATAAAAAATTGTATAAAAATTGCAATGAAACTCTAACCTGCACCCTTTAGGTACCATTTATATAACTAGGATACTACTGTTATATAACTAGGATATTATCGGACAAATTCTATTCAGATACTGAATCACAATAGCTCACTGAATCACTGAATCACAATAGCGCCTAAGTTTATGTAAATATTATATGTATGTATAAAATGACTATCATACATAGTGTACCTATATACTTCATTCACTACAGAGAAACAAATATCAAATGAATTTGAAAAAAAAAATCCTAAGTAAATTGAACTGATTACATTCGAAGCAAAATGCTACGCTTTAATATAAACAATGCCCTAAACAATTGTACGAAACAATAAATAAACAAAATAAGGAAAATGAGAAATTTACTATAAATAAAAAAAGAAAAATTGCTAACATTCCAAAGGGCTATGTGATCGATTCAACATGAATTTCCTTTCAATGATATTGTAGTTTTAGGAAGTATGGCAGGGTCAGAGCTTTTAGTATGCAGAATCCGGATTTGGTTATTGGTGGTTGGTTATGTAGAGTTCTTGCCTGTGCTTAAATATATAGAAACTGGTGACTTTAGGTCGCAGTGGTAATTTTTATGTTATATTTTAGTGAAATTTATTTTTTTATGAAAAAAACACAAGACAAACGAGCGGACGAGTCACCTCATAGTAAGTGATCACCAACGCCCACGACATCGTAACACCAGAGAAGCGGCAGGTGCCGGCGTTTGTGGTGCATAAAAATATACACTGTTAGAAATTGAAAGCGGTTAACGTTTTTAAAAAACAAAGTAAAAACACATATCGTTTTTAAATTATTCTATATGTTTCGAAATTAACTTAAATTAAATTAAATGTACTCATATATATAACCCAACACCACGCTGTGTTGTTCACAGAGAGAGAAAATTAAAATATTGTTTTCCTTTTTTTATTATATATTATTTTCCCACATTTACATTCACACCCTGTACCCCTGCGACACGACCTTCTCATTCAACATTATAAATATATGAAAAAAAAATCCTTTGTCCAAGATATTTAATTAACAAAAACATATATTTAAAATTTTATAAATAAAAGGGTCATTTAGTAGTCCTGTCGTTCTTTCTAATTATACAAATTAATATGGGTGACATCTCACACTGGAATCGCCACCTACGTTTCATTTCTAACCTCATAATAAAATACTTTGTTAAAATTAATGACCGTAAACTACCTGCTAGTGACGTAAGCAGAACGTGACTAACCAAAGGGTGCAGCCGAGATACATTTGTTTGATGTTTTATAATATTTATAATAGTTATTTTAACAAAAAAAAAATTATTACCATAATAGTTAGCTTTCTTACATACTGCATCCCGGTCATAGCAGATAGACAGAGAGATCCTAGGAACCTCGTGTTATGATACCTATTTTTTGCTTCGTTATCAGGAGGAGGACAAGGGCCAGTTTCACTCGGTAACGAATAAGGTTTCATATAGTAATCTAATAATTAATGCTATCTTACAAACAGAGGATATATTTGGTTTGTTATATTCATACGATATGTTACATTTTTTAACTACAAATTAGTATATGAAAATGTGTATCTACTAGATATTGCTATTAGACCTGTGAAACCAAAAATTAGAGCTTATCTGGCAGATAAGGCTATCCGCCACTTTATCAGCCTGTAGTGAAACTGGCCCTAAACGTTTAATTCCCTGGAGTGCAAACTTGACCCAAAGTCATCGCATTTAGACTGTAATTGTGTCCCAAGTCACAACGGCCTCAACGGGGTGATTTAATAATTATGTTAAAAAATATATATTCCTATTATTAAAATAAAAATATTTTAAAGCATAAAAAATAGAACGTAGCAGGTCCCAGGTCTCTAGTGACCAAGTGCTTGTATCAATTAAACAATATGTTCTTTCAATATGTTCACTTGTTACAATTTATTTTTCTTGTTCTGAGAAAGTTTTCTAATTTCTCTTTTTATTTTTAATAATCAAGGTAAGAGAGGATGCAATTCTTTAAATACTTTAAAAACAATATACATTCCTTGTTAAATAGCAGAGCAATCGTTTCAAAGAACGTAGGAGGACATAGCGCATCATTTTGTTGAAACTAAAGTCGTTATTTAATAATAATTTAACTTAAGTCGTTATTTTTATCCATAAATACATAAATATTCAACGCCGTGTTTTGCCTCGGCACCAGAGGAAAGAAATGAACATTTTAGATATTTCATCTCCTTTAGTGGAGGTGTCTTAACACTAGATTCATATCCTCGAATGGGAAACGTACCCACAACCTGTCACATTTACAGTCACAATCTTGTACCATGCGCCACAAGTCTCCGCGGCCTCAAATTTGATAAAGTTACACTAAAAATTTATAAATAAAATCAATTTCAAATTGAATTTGTCAAAAACTTGAATATTTGATAATCAAATTACACTGCCTTTCACCTATATGTATACAAGTGTAAATTTTATTGACACAGTGTATGCTAATACACTACCAATTAATTGTGTTGAAACCACCAATGAATAAATAAATAGAGGCCAGTCGTGGCGCAGGGGCACAAAGTGTGACTAAAACAAAACCGACCGAAAACATATTATGTTATATAATATAATGTAGTATACATAACAAGATTGTATACACAAAGCCAGATCCTGTGGAAATTCAAGACAGCTTGTCTGGCTCCTGGCCATTTCTGTCTTCTTGTTAACAGACTAATGTTATGTAGACATGCAAGATTTGCTGACATATTGAAGTACCTAGCTTATATATAAATATATAAGTATATTATATTTTTTTACTTTATAAATATATTTTTTTCTTTTCATGTTCATACATTTTTGTTGTCTTTAGGAATGTATATAGAATTTAATGTTGAAAGATTTCTTATTCTAAATTTTATATACATTTTCTTAAACCTTAAATTGGTAAGATAGACTTTTTAAATAAACCATATGGAGGCCAGTCATGGCGCAGGGACGCAAGCGTGTTATTTTAAGCGCGACATTTGTGTATTCGATTTCCACTCGAGAAAATAAAATATTTAATATTTACATTTCGCTCCGGTAACGAGGAAAAGCGCGGGGTTGGAGTGTCAACACTCAACACTTAATGCCTCCACAATTCAACGGAAAGTAGAGAACGGAGTCCCCTTTGCTTATCCTGCTATGTACGGGATACAGCGTGAAATTTTTAAAAATCATATCATATTTTAAGTGAGAATTTACAACTGTTGTATGGGGATATTATACTTCCCAATCGTATTAAGATGGTGTCATGTATCGCTATATATAGGCTGCCCACAATTCCACACGCCTTACAAAACACCTTACAGTATGGTTAGGTTCAAGACTAAGATCAGAAGCACTTTGACCTAACATCTAGGCTTTACAGAGGAATTATTATACAAAAGGGATGGTCTAGCCCGTAGCGTAGATTAAACTAACATTGTCTTGGTCTAAGACCAAAGAGATATATGAATTATAAATCAAGTACTATCAATTTAAAATAGTGCACGATTTAAATAAACATTAAATATTTTTTATTTGATTTTTATATTTTTTATACTGAGACCAGTCGTGGCGCAAGAGCACAAGCGTGCGATTATAAACGCGATAGGTTGTAGGTTCGTTTCCCATTCAAGAAAATGATATATTTAATATTGTCATTTTCCTCGCTCTATTGATGAAGCAAAACGTGAAGTTGAGTTCAGTTACTTAATAATACTTCCGGAATTTGGCGTAAAGTGAGGAACAGAAGAATCTTGAAGGGAACAGAGTGTCCCAACACTGGATTCCTAGGTTCCCCCTGAATTATCTGCTATGTGTGAGTATAGCTACTAATATGTGATGGTCTTGGTCCACTTTCTTAAAGATGGTACTGATTTTATTTGTGACAGGGTTCCAGAGCGAACCTCATCTTTCACACTAAAATTTCCAGACTTGAAATGCTTTAACCACATTTGTGCTACTCTTATTGATACCGCATCAGGTCCATAAACCAGACAAATCTTATTCGCGACGTTCATCGCATTTTTACTTTTTTTTATAATAAAACTTTAAAATTTTATTATGAAAAAGGTAAAACTGCGATTCTTCGGTTTATATGTTCATTTTGCTTGCTTGAAAAACAACTGAAAAATGGCGGGAACTATTTTTTTTATTTATTATATCTTTCAGAATGTCACTTTTAATGGTATTAAAACCAGCCAGTTACATTCATTACAGCCAAAGAGATTTAATAAAATCTCTTTGTTTGTTGTTGTTGTTGATTTAATAAAATCTACTTGTAACTAATAATACATTCAAAATATGAAATTATTTTTGAACCTATTATATATTTTTTTAGATAGACAATGTGTCGTCCTTTGAGTCCAATCTATGAGAAAATTATTATATTTTGATTTCGTTGGGTTAGTTACCACCTAATAGAATGTCAAAATAAAAAAAAAAACAAAAAATAAAGAGTGTTAACACAAACTTCTCCTTGCATTTTTCTACTATGTATTATATTAAAATGATACATTAAATATTATTATTGCATAAATAACCAAAAACGTAACGTAACCAAGTATAACCACTAAATGATTTATACAAACAAATCATATAAAATACATATAATTCTTACCAAATTCATTAAATCAAAGACCGTATATTAATCATAGCGGAGTATCTATTGTAGATCAAATTACTGGAACTAGTGTTGTTTACTCCACAGGTGCTCTAATTTGTAACAATACGCTCGTTAGGCATTTCAGGGGTGATCAAATATTATTGTGGGTCGTATTTACTATTTTGATTAATAATCAATCACCTTCACCATGTATCCCGCTCACAGTAGGCAGAGGGAAACTAGTGTTAAGACACTCCATTCTTCACTTTCTACATTTAAAAGAAACAAGACAAGTACATTTAAAAGAAACAAGAGATGCCAAATACTGTATGCAGCACTACAATCAACACATTCCAAATAACAAAATACAAAATAAAATAATAACTGTTCAATTATTTTATTTTAAATATAAAATAAAATAATTGAATAAAATAATTCAATAAAATAATTCAATAAAATAAAATAGTTCAATTATTTTATTTTAAATATAAAATAAAATAATTGAACAGCCACGTACTAAGATTTTTAAATGATTCTTTTTGTACTACGAATATCTGGTACGGTTTGGAGATGCTGTAGGTAATAAATCTTTCGTCATCCCGCTAGATCGGTTCAATTAATTAAGTAAATATTTTTCCTGGTGATTAATTTAGGGTTTGTTTATGTTTTTTATTCAAAATAGTACTTTAATCTAAAATAAGTTATTTTAATACAATATGATAAGAAAATTTATGTGGTTAAATAATTAAAATACCATTTGGTAACGTGTCTAATTGTAACTCTAAGGTTGTGTGTTCGATATCCACTGAAGGGATTGATCGTAATATTATTATTTAAATTATTTTCGTTTCTCCATCGTGCAAAGCCGTGGTAGCATAGAGGGACAGCGTTTGACTATATACGCGATCCTTTTAAGTTTGATTTCCTCTCGGGGAAATTGTTATATTTAAATTATTTGTATTTCTTAGCTCTGGAAGTTAAAGCAACGCAATGTCTCGAAAATTGTGCAGGAAGTGGGAGAAAGAAATTCGTTCGTGTGATCCCGGCCTAGAATAGGATCATCCTGGTACTGGTGTCGTAAGAGACGACTAAAGTACGTGTGGTAGAGTGACGTTGCCAGCAATGGCAACACGCATGGGCCGACCGGACCGACTCGACCGGATCATTACCACCCCCGGCATTTAAAACCGGTGTGAAGTAGTGGCTTTATGCTGCGTTTCGCATCAGGTAATGCCGGGCCCCGGCGCCCAATTCACCTTAAAGGCCGGCAACGCACCTGTAACTCCTCTGGTGTTGCACGGGGTCGTGGGCGGCGGTAGTCACTTACCATCAGGTGACCCGCACGCTCATTTGCCGTGTCTCTCCCATAATAAAAAAAACATAGGGTTCCCTACGTCTAAGAAGAAAATCAACTAAAAAAATATTTCACCTTTTATTTTGTGTTATTTTGCATATAACGAGATAAATTAAATGTAACTTGTATTCATGACTTACAATCTAGTATATTTACAACACTAATAAAAGCCAATAATCTCTTACAATAAAATAGTACATTTGAAGATATAATTCTATAGAATTGTTTTTATAGATTTCATTTGCAGTAAACAAACGGTATAGACGTACGCTATTTTACATAGTATGTTTGAACCTTCAAATTGAATATAATGTCTGATTAGTCTCTGTGGGAGACACGATTAATATGCTAATATTAGATAAAAGATAGACTTATAAAAGATAAGAAAGGGAAGATGTAAAAATTTAAACTTTTGTTTTCATGTGTTTTGGAGCGATTAAGGAGCTATAAATAACATAGTGAGTGTGGTTCAGTATAAATTTGTCAAAAGATAGCCATTTGTGCGTGATTTTGGATTGGATGTATTTATAAGGTTATTTTGTGATTAGAGGCCAGTCGTGGCGCAGCGGCACGAAGTGTGACTGTAAAACCGACTAGTTGTGGGTTCGATCCCCACTGGAGGAGATGAAATATTTTCTTAAATTTATATTTCCCTTTCTTCGCTCTGATATCGAGGCAAAGCGCAATGTTCAGTTCTGCCAGCAGTTTGTTCAGCAGAATGTGGTATACGGAGTAGTGTCTTAACACTAGGTTCCCTCTGCCTACCCCGCTGTGTGTGGAATACAGCGTAAAGCTGATTTGATTTATTTTATTTTTTTTTCGTTGGCAAGGACTACATAGTGTGAAGACACTGTTTTTCACTTTTCAGGGGATTTTGTAATATTATGTTTTATAAGTATATCATTTTCTTCTTTTAATTTATTTAAAATGTTAGTTTATTTAAATTAAACGATGAGATATACATAACGTACTAAGCGATTTACTCTACTTACTTCTAGTGAATAATAACCTCAGATTTAGAAAAACATACGATATATTTATTATACAAGCGTAAATAAAAAAATTGTATTGTTCAAACTACAAAGAAGATTGGAACCTACTATCAATACGCCCGGGACAAGTTTCCAACTGTGCCAAAAATAAAAACATGACTTTTATTAGCGATCCAGGGGTGAGATATTAAGATACACTGGATTTTATGGCCTTCATCTTGATTTGAGCGCCTGATAACGGGTTTTGTAACAACTTTTATGGATTAAATTAATTTTTACTCTTTCATATTTTTATTCGACAGGATTCAAGTAAGCGAATAATCAAAAAAGATTGAAATAAGATGATTTCTTTAAATCGTGTTTCTCTGCAAAACTGGTGTGTAGGGAAAAATACTACTACTTTATTTTCCATTTTAGTCGTTATGGATGTACAATTAATAATTTAATTTATTTAATTTAATTAATTAATTCAGCTTCACGCTGCATCTCGCACGCAGCAGGATAGGCAGAGGGAACCTAGTGTTAAGTCACTCCGTTCCCCACTTTTTGCTGAATTCTGGAGGCATTGCGTGTTGCGTGGCAGAACTCTGCACCAGAGCGATGAAATGCACACCCAGTCGATTTTACAGTCACATTTTGTGTCCCTGCGCCAAGACTGAGTCCTCTATTAAATAAAAAGCATTATATTATTTAAGCAAAATATTCAAATGACGATAGCTTACGTAGTAATAACAAAATGAAAAAAATATATATTTTTTGCATTGCTACCGTTTCGTCAATTATTAAGTCGTTGATTGCTATCAGATCAGTTGTCACTGAGTTTCATGGTGAAACAGAAAAAAATATCAGCAACTTGCATCTGATAGATATAATTAAATATCTAGATATAATTAAATTTTATTCGTAACCTATAGTCTAATAATACATTTTGATAAAATATCTATATGATACAAAATTTTTATTTATTTTATTTAAAAATACCAAGATCAGTAGTATAAATGCAAGTGAGAGGCATTTTACGAAGAATTTTTAGGTAAATATTTCTTATTATCCACAGAAATACAGTTCTATTGGGTACTGTAAGTATGTCTTAGAAAAAAGGTCACCGCTCAATTAATTTAGTTAATATATTTCGTTTTTCATTATAGACTTAAGAGATTACTTAGATTTTAATTGAGAGATATAGGTTCTTAAGAAAAAAAATAAATAGTACAATAAAAATTAAATTTTAAAAAAAATTGTCGTGGCGCAGGGCTACAAAGTGTGACAGTAAAATCGACTGCTTGAGGATTCAATCCCCACTCGGAGAAATTAAATATTTATTTATATTTTGTGTCGAGGCAAAGAGTGGCGTTGAGTTCCGCAACTCAACACGCACTGCCCTCAGAACTCGGCGGAAAGTGAGGGCATTACACTCCATTGAGTGTCTCAACACTAGGTTCCCTCTGGCTAACCTGCTGAGTACGGGTTACAGTGTGAAACTGAATATATACATATAGCTTCACTCATTTCGTGAATATTGTGTTGAGTGTCGAAATTCAACGCCATGCTTTTTCCCTGGAACCATCGATGAAATGATATAATTAAATATCTCTCTCTCTCTGAAACGAAATCGAACCCACAATCATCGAATATTCATACAGTTACAATTTCTCCACTTTGACGTGTTATAATTGCAATGTACTCAAGTATTTTAACAACAAAAAAGGATTAAAGGCTTGTTACAAGAAATAATAGTTGGTATAAAATTATTTAATTTCGATTTCTTTTTGTGTGTATAAGAAATAGCCTAAGGGAAGAAGGAATACTAATAAAAACAACCCTTGTCATTTTTAAATTACATTTTATCCGAGAACGCTGGAGGGGTTAACTTCCGTTTTCTTATTATCTTCTAATGTTTTAAAAGTAAAATTAAACTAAATCTCATCAAAAACATAATTGTATATTTAAAACCGAAATATTCAAATACATTTTAGGATTATATTTTTTTGGAAACCTAACATTTCGAACATTTTTGTGGTCACGCATTCAGTCTCATTTGACGGACTCGGTTGAGTGTTAGATAGCGAAACTCAACATTTACTGTACCCATTACTGTATAGACCTTCACTGTATTTATACATATATTCATTATACAAAAAAAAATCCAAAATTAAATATAATTTCCTTGCTGTATGTAGTGACAAGACAATTACGTCGTTGAATTCCGCCACTCAATAAGCAGTTTTGGGGAAAAATTAGAAAGAGAATATCTTAACACTGGTTGAGCTGTCTGACTGATATATACGGAATACAGAGTAAAGCTGAAAAATCAATAAAAATTATTTAGAATAGGGATCGAACCCACAGCCATTCCGTGTAGAGTCATAACAACGTCACATTAACATTAATCATATATCTATGTTTAGCCTATAATTTATATCGTGATGAAACATATTTAACAGAAGTTAGAACTTTTCTAATTGCGGCCTCGTTGATGGTTTATGCTTTGATATACTGATACGATTTGATACTATTCTGCTGACATTTGAGCAATGTAGTTAAAAACATGAAATAATTTTACTCATCACTATAGTGGGCGGACTTGTAGTAGCGTAATAACATAGGTGACTGTAAACGAGACGGTTACGGGTTCAGTTTCAACTCAGGGTAATGTGTTTTTTTTCTCTGATTAAGAAAAACGAGAAAACGCTGGAATAACGTAATATCTCTGAATTAATATAAAGTCTTTAACTAAGGAATTCAGCAATATCGTTTTTTGATGATCCTGAAAATATTGTATATCTTTTTGTTTTTATTTTTTGAAAAGAAAATGTTGTTTCATGGGTATTATTTGAATTATCAAATATACATTATTGTTATGTTTATATAAATATATATGAATTTAGACACGTGGCAGCGTAGAACGCCAAGTTCACGATTAAAATAAAATAAATTATAAATTAAAATTTTATTGATTTACTATCAGAATAAAATATTGAATCCACTTCCTTCATCACACAATGGAAATATATTCATCAGCACACATCTCGTACCCTAATAGCTATCATATATAATATGTTAGCGGAAACAGTTAAAGTCATAAGTTGGCAAGTTTGAGGGCGTCGTGATTTACGATTACCCTAAACTGTTATGGACGTATAAAACATTTTTATATTCTTTACAAAGTTTTCATGTGGCATGCTTAGTTTTTATAAAGTTTTATAGTATATATATAATAAATTATCGATTTGTCGTTAGCTTCTGAAATTAAATGAATTAACTTAAAGAGCTTGTGGTATGTATTTTGGGACCATTTTTTTTTTAAATATATGTTCTTGAGCGTAATTTTACATAATAATAGTAAACGAATTGGCACTTCGCAAACACACAAAAAACAATGGAAAATAAAATTATCAAAATTATAGACAAAATCGATTTTCAATCACAAATTAAATTTTGTATAAATTAAATTAAAATTAAATAAGCTTCACGCTGTATTCTACACACAGCAGGATAGGCAGAGGGAACCTAGTGTTAAGGCACACCTCACTTACCGTCGAATTTTGGAAGTATTGCGTGTTGAGTGGCGGAACTCTACGCCGCGCTTTTCCTCGACGCCAGACCGAAGAAATGGAAATATCAATTTAAATAAATATTTCATTTCTTAGAGTGGAAAATTATTACTAACAAGTTTCTATAATAATTGTATAAAAGTTAATTTTATAAAAAAAACATCATCTTCACGCTGTATCCCGCACATAGCAGAGTAGGCAAAGGGACCGTGCTAAGACACTCCGTTCCCCACTTTCTGATAAAGTCTCAACGCCGCGCTTTGCCTCGGCACCAGAGCGAAGAAAAGGAAATATAAATTTAAGAAAATATGTCATCTCCTCAAGTGGGGATCGAACCCACAACCAGTCAATTTTTACAGTCACACTTCGTGCTGCTGCGCCACGACTGGCCTTTAGTTTTGTAAATTTATTATAATAAGATATCTAATTTGGTACGGCAAAGTATTAGAATAAAAGCCTTTTAAATAAGCCACCGATACTTTTAAGTCTCAGCATTAATTTGTCTCCGCTTTGTGAAGTCTGCGCAGTGTGATAAGACATTTGAATTATAATAGAACCTCAATTTTACACACAATTTTCTGAAATCTGTACATATAATAAAATTGTAACTGATGGTTGTCCGTACATGGCAAATATGTAAAAATCAGTGATTTATAAATGTAATAGGGGATACAAAACAATGGATTTTAAACTTTTTGTCTGTTTTTTGCAACTACCATGCATTTGAGCACGCTTACTAAAGAAAAGGATTAACCGATTTAAATGCTGTTGTCACTGTATATCTCTCACTAAAATTTAAAAAAATCTTACAAAAATAAAGAAGATATCAAAATAAAGAATTTTGTCGGCTGAATGGTTGTAAAAAAGCGGTTTTATCAAATGGGCTCAAGTTTATTATAAAAAATGATATTCATAGTAACTAAGAGTAAATAAATATTGTAATAAAAATTGTGTATAATTGTTAAAAACAGATAAAATTGTCATACAGAAAACCATATGTATATAATTTAATGTGTATTTTTATATTTAGATTTTATATTTATAAATGTAGAAAAATAGAACAAAAGGCGATTTTATATTTATAACACATTTAAAAATGTATGTAAATCCTTATCCTTCGCGCCGACCTATTTTTCATACGTCGATGTTTCTTGAATATGCTATACTTTTATATTTTTTTCATGTTAACGCTTCTTCCCGCATAGCTATGTAAATAAGGGACATTAAATGTTAATGCGCAAAATACCTATAATACCTATAAAAAACTAAATTATGCTCCTACCCCCCAGTGGAAATCGAACTTACATCATCGCTTTAAAATCTACCTCAATGTCCTCGGCAATAGAAATAAAAATAAACATTAAAAAATTATTATATTTTCTAATCACTTATCATAAATGCTAATTTTACAACAACACAGCAATTTGAAACTCGAATTTGACATAAAAAGTCGAATTCTGATGTGAATTATATAGAAACTTTTTAATACGGATTTTACGATTATTGGCGTATTTCAGACTTTTACTGTCACATTGTGTTGTTTCGAATATAAAACGGCTGTTTTCCATTTAAATCAGATCACTCAATCCTCGATACTTGTAAGTGGGTATAACGCTTTGGATAGAGAGAAATGAATAAAATATGAACATGTGAATTTATATACTCAATAGAGGAAAAAGTTGTGTAATTGTTTTTAACTATTAATGCTATTAACAATAATAATAAATTTGCTGCTAAAGAAAATTGTAACAATGCTATACAAAAATAAAGAAAAAATAAAAAAGGTATATTGTTATATTCATACTAAGGAATTGCCCTACATTTCCGAGTCGTATATGCCCACCAAAGGTTCCGTACCACTTTCAGGGTTTTAGTTTAACGGTAAGTAAAATCTGACTTCTTGCCAAATTTCATAATTCTAGGCCAACGAGAAGCACCGACTAGGTTTTTATTCTGTCTACCTAACGTTTTTGTGAATCTTTCATCTAAGATATAATAAATTATGTAATCTATACAAGAAAGAATTATTTACTGCTGTTTAAATTAATATTTAAGGCTGCGACCCCACTTATAACAGAGTAAGTAGGGTAGGGCTTTGGTAGTAGGGTGTTTAGGGATTGTATTCTCCACTTTTGTGATATATTTGACAGAACCTAACCAGAGAAACTTTCCTCTTATGCGGGATAAAATGTCGCTCTGTATAAAAAAGTATATCCGTACATCAATTTCGTCGTAATACAAACGGTTCAACCATATAAACCTACATACGTTACTCGATTCATTTACTGCTATTAAAGCCAGCCGTGCGAATTGCTATGTTGAGTTAATACTTCACGTGAAAATTTTTGTGTATTTATTTGGATATTTGTTAAATTGAAACTAGCGACTCTAACGCGTTTTCGTCTGCTTAAACTTGTTGTTAGATTATTGTTAAATAATATTTTGTTACATATTTTTATTATATAAGCTTTCCTTAACAATCATTATTAACTAGTGCGTAAATTGCATTAAAAACTGTCATAGAAAGTGACTTTTTTATTGTCTGTTAAGATATTACAATATGTGTATTCTAATTACCTTTAAGAATAAAGTGGTAATTGGAATATTCAATGGTTGGAAGACACGAGATAGATGTGGAAAGACGTATTGCTGCAAGTAATAGGATTAACGGATTTTAGCTGCATTGATGAGACAGGGAAACGTCAACACAGCTGCCCGTTTGGCCGTACACAATACAGTGTTGGTACCGACTCTGTTATAGGGCAGCGAAACGTGGGTTTTATAGAAGAAAAATGAATGAAAGATGAATGCTGTGGAGATGCGATTTTTTCGTAGGATATGTGAAGTCAGCTTAGCTGATCGAATCCGCAATGAAGAGATACACAGAATGGCAGGTACTAGCGAGGTTGTCACGGTGAGAATGAAGAAGAAAGTGCTCAGCTGGTTTGGGCACGTCGCACGAATGAGTGATGAAAGAATGGCAAAAAAGATTTATGATAGAAAATTGAGTGGTGGAGATAGGGGAGAAGACCTCGGTTGACCTTCGAAAACACAATAATAAAGATAATGCAGAAATGTCACGTAAAAAGCATGAGAACCCCCCGGACGGCATGTATGAAGAGGTTGACGACAGTGGACGGGGCGAAAGAGTATGTAGAGACCGTAACGTTTGGTGCTTCGTTCTCCCTGACTACCCCACTAGGGATAAAGCGTGAAGTTAAGTTAAGTTCGGAATATTTAATCACTAGCTCTGTATACAAACGTTCATCGCTCTCATTCCAATTTTCCAACTTTCACAGAATCTAATATGAAGTGATTGCTTTTACCTACATAATTTTACTTTATAAAATTTTTAGGTTCTACCTGTAGTTTCATCTGCATGCTCAAATGGATATAAATGTTGTACGACGACACGTAACGTACACTAAGGTGTTTAGCTTCACGCCGTATCCCGCGATTGGATTGACAAAGGGAACCTAGTGTTAACACACTCCGATCCTATTAATACACTTCCGTTTTTTACTTTTCCACCAATTCTACAGACATTACGTGTTAAGTCGCAAAACTCAACGACCGCGGTTTGGCTCGGCTCTGAGTTCTGCCGCTCATCGCGATGCTTCCAGAATTCAGAAGCGGGGAAAGGAGTGTCTTAATACTAAGTTCGCTCTGTGTATCCTGCTGTTGTATATATTGTAGAGTTTCTGTATATTTTTTAGAATTCCAGCATTAAAGCCCGCTAAGAAATATGCAATGTCTTAAATATTCGGTGAATAATGGGGCACGTAGCATCTTAGCACTAGGTTCCCTCTGCGATCCTGCTATGTGCGGGATTGCGTTACGTAAAATTGACTAAAAAAAGGTTTTTTTTTATTTTTTTTTATTTTATTTCTTAACACTACAGACACTTGGTCCGTACACTGTAAAAAAAGGATTAAAACCTTCAATATTCTGTAAGCAAACCATCTGAAATAAAAAAAGTGTAGAAACTGGAAAATATATTTTAGGCCATGGAGGCGGCGTAGGAATCATCTCACGTCTCATCACGGTGGTTGCGGCATTGAACTTATTCCAAGGCAATGGATTATATTAAACTATTTTCGTTTTCCCGCTCTGAAAAACAAAACACGGCGATCAGTTACGCCATTCAACATGTATAATCTCGAACAATTTGTATTTAAAAAAAAGGAAACTTTACTTTAAATAACATTTTCAATTTTAAAATGTATTTTAGTTAAACTATAAAATGTGGAATGTCGAGTAAATGGAAAATATAATATTGCCGAAGCTGAATCAATAGAGCATGGTCACGTAACATATTGGCGTTATATTATTTGCTACGCGATACAAGCTGCTGGCCACTGCTATGTATGCGTTTTTTATTATCTTCACGCTATATGCCGCATATAGCAGGGTAGGCAGATCTAGTGTTGAAACACTCCATTCTCCATGCCGTATGGTAATTTATATTCTTTCTGATGGGAATTGAACCCACAACAAAGTTAAATAACATGTTTTTATTTATATATTTAGAACAAAAGCAAAAAAAAGAATAATTATTGGTACAATAAAACTTATTTAATTATATATACGAAAAGTATGACATAAATGGCATTCAAGATACTTCTAGATTTCTTATAAAAGTCAAATCGATAAAAGTATTTTATCTAAGTCTCATTATAAAAAATATTATTAAATACGCACAAGCGAGTATGAACTTGAATATGAAATGCATTTACGTTTACTAGACATATGCATGTCACCAGCTTTTGCGTCTTTCATTTTCAAATGTATCACCAAAACAATTTCCAAGTCAATGTAAACTCTATTACAATCAGTGAAGATGTTGATGTTGCGAGATTTGGCGTCTCCACCGAATTTGTGACTTGATGATGATGATGATACTGCTACTGATGATGTAGTTGCAATTTGTTCTTGGCGGTAGTACAATATGAGTTCATGGAATTTTCCATCTAAGTTTCAGTGATTGCCGGTACTGCTGCTTTCTGTCATATAATATTTTATTACTACCGTTAGATCGTTCTGGAAATGTCTTTCTAACCATATACGATATGTGAACATATTTGGTTTTGGATTTTGTATAGGCTGACATAATATATTTTTGATAATATATATTTTTTATTAAAACACCTTATTATATTCACTGTCACTATTTTAATCAGATTTTTTATATACAATCAATAGATTTGGACGATGTTTGACGATGAAAAATTAAACTAACTTCGTAGCTTCAAAGTCATAGTAATTGCAAATCTCAATACACAGCAAAATGTCGTAGCGCACCGCGCACGATATGTCACTATTCTCATTGATTGTTATAGATTATTTGAATACTTAGTTAGCCTCTGGTATAATTTTATTTTGGATGTAGCCGATTTTATCGAAACTACAAGACCAAAATGTATGCCCCGATTTTGTTATCAATATATTATTTATTAGTAGCAAATTTCGTAGAAATAAGAAAAGTCTATTATATATTTCTATTTTATATAAGTACTCTATAAATGTATTTTATAATCTTCGGACAAATTCGAACACCGTATCTTGGAGACTGTGAATAATTTTATTTAACCTACAAAGCAAACTCTTTGTAATTACCATTGACTTAACTAAATATTATCTTATTAGCATACTTCAAATCTTATTATATACCTTAATGCTATGCACATAAGTGTCATTATTCTATACAACATCCCAAATATATTCCTCGTAATGTCGGGAGCTAACTGCGGTGCAGTTAAATTAGACCGTACAAGCTTTAGTACGAATTATGCATAGGATACGGGTTTACTTAGAAGTACGTAGTTCTCACATTATCATTTACTTTCAATATTTAATTTTATTTTCATTTCCTCGCTCAACGAAAGTGGGGAACGGAAGTGTCTTAACATTAGGTTCCCAGATTACTTCTACCTACCCTGCTATATGCAGGATACTAATTGTAAATAAAAAATGCTTAAAAAAATCTTTTTTTTTTTGTATGAACGAATACATTTTTTTTCCCGATTATAAAAAAATGTTTAAAAAAATCCTTTTTTTTTAATTATTTCTTCTTTTTTTCCCGATTATAAAAACGATGATCGTGTCGTGTCGATTTCGTATGGAGATTCAACACTAGTTTCTCTATAAATAAACTATTACGCTATAATAAAAGCGTAAACTTGCACTTTTTGCAACGTATTATGAAAAAATATTCAATTTTTAATCAATGCTTAAAAAACATACCAGTTAGATTGTGACATAAAATATCGCAATTTCTAATATATATATATATATATATATATATATATATACTGGTAGATTTCTTATTTATATATTACATTTGCAATTTGTATAACGTTCTAATTTCATTTAGTTGTATATTCTTATGACATCTCATATCCCAGAGGATTTATGAAACTGCTGAAGCGTTTTCTTAGCGGCCTCGTATATTTGTTATACAGAAATCGGTTGCCTACCTACAATTTCTTTGAGGAATAAAGTGATGCCACATCCGAATATATAGAAATGCCACTTCATTCTCCAAATTTCGAAATAGAGTACCGACGATGATTATAGGTTCAAATCCTAAAGTCCTATCTTGTAGTAAGAATATGAAGAAACCCAAATGACACAAATGAATTGGCTACCTACAATTTCTGCCTGCACAGAGAAACTTCCAAATATATAGAAATTCCAGCTCGTTTTAAAAATTCCGAAACAGAACAGAACCGGTGATGATTATGGGTTCAAACTTCAAATCTTAGATTTCTTTCTCGTAGGAGATATAAGAAGAAACACAATCTGCGTTAGGCAAATCCTAAACCATCATCAAAAATATTTTGTATAACGTTTCTATAATTGAACAACTTGAAATCGTGCGATCTTGATCTACAATGTTTAGAAATAGAAAATTGATATTTATTTAATAGTATATGTATAGCTCAATCTTTCTAGAACGAGATAAAGTTTCAATGTAAAGATTGTAAAAGGGTAAACATAGAGTCTCGCTGCAATTAAAGAAAACAGAGAGAAAAATACAAGCCAAGTAACTTATCAGGATTAAAATTTTACAAAGAAGATGTAATTGGTTAAACAACCCGTCCTAACTTTTAAAACATAAGGAAGACTCTACTATTCAAACCACCACCTGTCACCTGTTTAGTTTCTACAACGCTACATAAGAACGTACGCAAACTGATAAACACATAACCCTCCTTTGCGTCCCAGAGTCGACGAGTGCCATAAGCTTTCAAATGTTTCCATTACAAATTGACAATCCCCAAGCACTATGTTATAAATTACACGATAAAACTGCCATATCCCACAAAGAAGAGGAAATGGTAGCGAGAAACGATCGTTTAGCACATAGAGGCTTTGAATCATCGATTGGGTTATTTTTCTTTCGAGATGTAATTTTTATTTTTTCTTTAAGATATTTTTTTTACTATTCTAATGATTGACGATTTATTGTAAACGCGATGGTTGTGGGTTTGGTTCCTTCTGATTGGAACAGTTGTATTTCAATTATTTTATGCTCTGAAGGAAAAATTACAGCGTTGAGTTCCACCGTTTGAAACGCGATGTGTCAAAATTGGATGGTCAATAGGAAACGGATTATCTGTAAAACAGATTATACCCAAAATTTTACTTTCAAACGATATATTAATTACCTTTTTATTTTTTTGTGCTTTCTATGCCTATGAAATGTGACTTAAATGTATGCCTAAATAGGCAAGCCGGGGGTAAAAAACTAAAAGATTGGATTTTTTGTTCGTCTAGAAGCAGCAAGTTTATTGAAATTTTACCAGATCTAGCCAACTTATAGGAGAGAAGCGCAATGTATTTTCTAATTTTCTTTATAATTACCGCACAAATAATAATCCTATTAACTATCTTGTAAACAAAATTACGTTATTATGTTTTAGTAACTATCAGATATATTTTATAAATCTATGGAATTGACTAAATAAGCGGAGATGCTAAGAAATATGACACAAAATTACATAGAAGAAGCTCTACCTTTTGTAACATGATTTATGGTAAGTAGCATGGACCTCTACTGTAATAGTCGCTAAAGTAGTACCTTCGAAGAAAATCTGTTCCTTTAAAATTATAAATGTAACTATGAATATTTAAAAATATTTTTAAGAAAAAAATTTTTGCTTTATGGTTCAGTATAACAGTGGTTGACTGTAAACGCGTCGCATTCCTAAAAATAACTGTTCTTATTACCTTGATGTGGTAAAAGACAAAACGCGGCGTTAAGTTTCGTCACCTAATACACAATGTTTTCGAATTGAGTGGAATGTTTCTTACCACAAGGATCCATTGTCTACTTTGTATATACGGAATATTGAGTACTGCTAATAAAGGACATTCCCACTGGTGGGAATCGAACGTGTACTTCCATTAGATTCTTGAAGAGCTATTTTTGAACCCCTGTGGGTGTATGTCACTGTTGAGAACGAAAATTTGTGTAGACATTGGATAATTTAATTATAAAAGTTGTTTAACCTTAGAAATCAAATTGACACAGCCATTATATTGATCTCTTTGTAAATATAGAGGATTCGTCGTTGTGGGATTAGGCATTTCATTGGTCATCAAGAGAAATCAAGTTTTCGTGAGGCGTATCTATTGTTAAGACAAGTATCATTGAAATATAATGCTACCATGGGACAAAAACAAATAAGCATAATTGTATGATTTTTTTTTATATTATCCGTATAAATGTTTATATTATTTACTGCTAGAACATTTAAAGAAAAGGCAAAAACGCCAAAAATTTTTTAAAAAATATATAAAAATGCATACAACTGTTATCAGCATTTATACACAAGCTTCTACCTTGAAGCCAGAAGAATGTATATATGTAAGATGAGGAGAAGAAGATCCAAAAAATACAAAAAAGTCGTTTGCAGAGAGCATAAAATTGAAAGCTGTTCTTTCTATACTTTTTTTTATAATTTACTTACTTTTTATAATTACACGGGACTATCTTTTACGCACGTAAAAATATGACTATCATTCTAGGGTTAAAACAAACATATTTTATTAAGCGTTTTATTTGTTTTCATAAATATAAATAAAATTAAAGTGTCTTGGATTTCAAAATACTCGTATTTTTTCAAGTTCATGTAATTTATTTACACAATAATAAAATAAAATTATGATATCTCTTTCTTAAATACATTTAAATAAATATTCATTTAGTGAATTATTCAAATATTTATTTATTTAGTCTTTTAATAAACGAAGTAAGACAGGCCAGTCGTGGCGCAGCGGCACGAAGTGTGACTGTAAAACCGAACCGGTTGTAGGTTCGATCCCCACTTGAGGAGATTAAATATTTACTTAAATTTATATTTTCATTTCTCTGCTCTGGTGTCGAGGCTAAGCGCGGCGTTCAGTTCTGCCACTCAACACACAATGCCTCCAGAATGCGGCAGAAAGTGGGGAACGAAGTGTATTAACACTAGTTTCCCTCTGCCTACCCTGCTGTGTGCGGGATACAGAGTGAAGCTGATTAAATAAACAAATTTATTTCGTCACATACTTGATGTTCTCTCATGACAGTTTTATTTTATCACTAACATTTACAGTATGGGATGATAAATAAATGAAAATGGGATAACAAAATTATGGGATAAGTAAATGGAAAGAATAAACTGACTACATCTAATTGTCAAATTTTCATGCATCTTGGAATGCTCCTTTGATTGAAGTATAAGAAGTTTAAATCAGAAATGTGAAGCTTTTTTATTTAAACTCTGATATGACTTTAAGTTATAGAGTTAATTGTAGACAAATATACAAACATACATTTTACATATATGTAGTATATGAGCTTAAGGAAGCCTAAATGGATACTCGAAGATATCCGATTCCATCAATTTCATATTATACCTATGTATGTACATAAACGTTAAACTGATAACCTCCTTTTTGAAGTTAGTTAAAACACAAAATACATAGATAATAAGAATAATAGATAGCGTATTATGTATTTAAATGATTTATATAGCAAAGTAAACATAATCTAATTTCTTATAACTCACTTTAATTTTAAATATACAAACTCGAAGCAGATGTTACTACGAGTTCCTCCTTAGCGTAAAATCTTTGTGTAGTTTTCATTACAGTTGTTACTTTATAGTTAGTTAAGGGGCTTTATTATACATTTTAAGTTACGAATTAAGTTATATAATGTTAAATATATTCATACTCTTCGGAAAATGGGGAACGGAGTGTCTTAACACTAGGTTTCCTCTACCTAGCCTAGCCTAACCCAGCCTCCCCTGCTGTGTGCGGGATACAGCGTGAAGCTGATTTGATTTAATTTAATTTTTAATTTCTTACTTAGTGTAAATAATTAAAATTTGTAAGAATAGCGCGCCTGCAAGATGAAAAGTGGGCAAAAAGTAAGACCGAATGGAGGGGGCCAATGGGCAAGAGAACCAGACCAAACTGGATGCAAACAGCGCAATCCACAGGAAACTGGCTCAATTTGGAGGAGGCATTTACATATACAGCATAATAACATATAATCTGTAACTGTAACTAAATACTACAAACTAAATCGCTTGGATACTTACAACACCGATGATTCTTTTGTAAGCTTTCTAGAAAAAATAAAAGATTTTTTAAATTATTTCATTATTATTTTTATATAACTTGGGCGGTTTCCAAGAGGCGTCAAAATTTTAATACTAGAACAGTATCTGAAATAAAGATAATACATTACCTCGTGTAAAAGATTGAACCCACAACCATCACGTTTGCTGTCATGACCTGCTTTACTACGCCACGATGACCACAAAAAAGTATATAGCTACATGAAATATATTAAATTCTAGATTTAGCTCATAATACTAGGTGAGGAATTGAATTTCCATTACCAATTGAAATTATTTCAATTTTAGTACAGGCATAGCTTTCCTTTTGCTAGTAAATATATTTATTAGCCGAATAATTTACATTGTGTTTACATTGTGTTGCCCAATAAACAACCCTGGCGATAAAATTAATCTTTTTAAGCGATTTCTTTTCATTTTCATTATTTTTAATTCGTTTAAATTCTTGTAAAGTTTGTATTTAAAAATACTTAACAAAGAATAAACGGGAATCTATTTGGTTGTTAATGCAAACAAATAGATTTTCTTAAATCTAGCAAAAACACTCTATTCTGTGTATAATAGTAAAACATTGAGAGATGGAAGTAAATCGTGATTTGTCCAAAAAGGCAGAGACGTAATATACTTTTTTATGTAATAATTTCTTCTAGCGCAAATCAAACCTTAACTCACAATACAGAAGACAGTCGTGGCAAGGGGCACAAACGAGCGACTATAAATAATAAACGAGCGTAAATGGGACAAATTGTGGGTTCGATGCTCACTAGCCGAAATTTTGTAATATTTAATATTTTCATTTCCTCGCTCTGGTAACGAGGCAAAGCGTGGCGTTGAGTACCGTCATTGAGCGGAAAGTGGGGAACAAAAGTGTCTTAATGAGAACGCAGTATTTTAACACTGGGTTCCATGTGCCCTCTGCCTACCAAGTCGTGCGGGTGTGAAGCTAAAACAAATCACATTCAACCTACTGATCCATGAGGCTCTAAGATTTATTAATCAAACAATATGTCACCAACTGTAGCTAAGCCCCCAATATATCTGAATGTAGGTCAGAAATCGACACTTGCGAACATGTTAAATATCAACATAGATTAAAGGGTTTCTCCATCTTAGGCTAAGAATCAAAAGTATCGAGGTCTGTGTGTATGTTCTCCATTTTTTTATAGATAACGTCATATTTGTTGAAAATATTTTGATTAAAATTCTATTCAAATCGTCGCTGTTTAGTGTCATACTGTTTGATTTGAAATGGGACGATGGTTTCGAGTTCATTCTCACGAGAGAATCGAGGCTGTAAAATATTTTCATTTTCTTGTTCTGCTATGGCAAAACGCGGTGTTGAGTTGCGTTTTTTATATTATTATTCTTACGGACTAGTGATATTTTTTATTAGATATCAACGCCAAGGAGTTGTGCATGTTGGATGGTGTCTATTCCGCACTTCGTCTAGAACGTGAAAAAAAAATACATTTAGAAATTAGAAAGAAAAAGTTTTTAATTACTTTAAAAGATTGTTTTGCAGATGTCTGGTAAGTTTCTTTTAATTTATTTTCTGGTAAAATATTTAGACGCTATCGGAGTTTTATTGCGTAGGGAAATATAAATCAAGGTAATCCTAAGAATATTGACAATTTGATGGCTAAATGTTAACGCAAGGGTGGTAGGTTCGGTCTCCATTTGGGGGTAATTATTAATTTTCAATGGATAGCTAGGTTGAAATTTGAATACTATTGTTCTATCAAATTATAGTAACTTCCGGTGCATAGTCTGAATAATTTTCTAACTTTACTTATCTATTATAAGGAAATTGCATTAAAATCGGTTCAGCAGATTGATTGTGAAAGAACCAAGTTACAAAAGATAAATGGAGTCTGAAGTATTATTTTTCTGTAAGTCTTAATTTTTTTATTATATACAGTAATTGCTTGAACTGCTTTAGCTATTAATATCTAATTATCAAAATGTTAGCCTAATTGGCTAGCTAGCTTTACAGACCGTAGCGTTGAGTTCCGCCACCCAATATGTAAATATGTGATAAACATTTTGAGATTAGATATGTCCTATTAGTATAATAGCACCTAATAAAAAGTAATAGAATGAAAATAAAAGAGAAAAACTGTTGAGTGAAAAAATACGCATTTTTGGTTTTACATAATACAATTATAAGAAAAAGGTAAAAGGCTGCAGGTGCTTGATAAGCTCTCGCGATTAAAAGCGTGTAGGTTTTTGCTTAACTGAAAAGTAAAAATCATAAGATCCGTAGATTAGCTAGAGCCGTCATGGCGAAGGGGCACAAGTGTGCGACTATAAAAGCTACGGTTGTGGGTTCGATTCTTATTCTCAATTTTTTTGTTCAATTATTTAATATCTTCATTTCCTCGCTTTGTTTACAAGGTTAGGTCAATTCGCAGTGTCTCAAAAATCCTCATATAGCATTTAGTTAAAACAAATAAATAATATTAAATAAGTTACATAAATGTCTTATTTTTTTAGCTTTATGTTGTATCGCGCACATAATAGGGTAGGCAGAGGAAATCTGGTAACAAATTGTAAAGACACTCCGTTCCCATTTAGACACTTCCATTTCCCACTTTACGCTGAATTCTCGGGGTATGCGAGGCTTCTTATAATAGACAATTAAACTAATTCCAAATACGAAAAGTACAAAGGATACTTTTTTGGGGACCTACACAGAGATTCATATGAGATGTTTGGTTTAGATGTTTTTTTAGTTTTATATTTAAATTTACAAATCCATATTTTTCATTAAAACCTAATAAGCTACTTGATTCATATATAATGTATTTATAACATTCTAAAATACTGTTATTATAAAAAACAAGAAGTGAAATCATGACAAAAAAAATGATAAAACTAAATCGAACCCACAACTTCTGCCATACTTCAATACTACCTACATCTACAATGTGAAACCCTCGCATTTTGTCTATACCAATGTTGTTTTGTCGTGAGAAATCCAACTAGATACGTTATTCTCTTGTGTTCACTGAATCGCTGTATAGGATTCTAACATGAATACGACTTAACAGTTGAGAGAAAATCGGAACTACAACGAATTTACTACTATATTTCGATTCTAGATTTTTAACTATTTGTACGATTTTGGATATTAGAAAGTTATTATATTCACTTTTATTGATCGACATGTTTTATGTGTAGTCGATTATATGTCGAGGAAATATTTATTATTTATCGTTATATTAACAGCGTTGAGTTCCGTAACCTAATAGGCAATATTTCTTAGATATTCGAATAATTTGTAGTGGAATTACAAGCCATAATTACTTTCTGCATAAACATTTAAATTATTTTAAGCTTTGTATAGATAAAATAATTTCTAAAATAAGGCCTAGTTTAGATAGATCCGTTTCCTACCGCATAATTACATACATAAAAAAAAAACAAAAAAAGAACTTTTTTCTTTATAGATAAAAAAATATATGAAGAATGATTAATAAATATGAAAATAAAATGAAGTTAAAAAATAATTGTCTTCAAAAATGCTATCGAATTAATTAATTATACCTTATACAAATTTGTAAATTATATCGTTTCACTTCTAAAATCCTTTATTTTCTCTTGAATACTTCGAGCGAAACGAACGCAGTTTGGCAAGCTAAGCAAACAGCGGATGAAAGGTCCCTAGGTTGCTATAAAATAATTTAAAATGTCAACAATCCTTCAAGTATTAACTAAATGTATTATAAAATACAAGCTTCATTAAAAGCTTGATGAGGCCAGTCGTGGCGCAGTGGTACAAAGTGTCACTGTAAACCGACTGGTTGTGGGTTCGATCCCCACTCGAGGAGATGAAATAGTTACTTAAATTTATATTTCCATTTCTTAACTAAAATATTAAAAAATATATTCCCTCGATTGAGAATCGAACACTCCAATACCGTATAAATATATATTTACTTTATTATCGTTCATCTCGTGTCATCGTGATCAATTGGAAGTAACTAAGCTCTGTATAATAGTATTAATATCTTAATAGAGTATTGGAACGCTAGGTTCCCAGGTTCCCTCTACTTACCTTTCTATGTGCAGGACACGTGCGTAGACACTATTCCATTACCTAGACTAAATTCTATAAAATTATTTACCCACTACCCTATACCCAAAATACATCGCCACTTATATATAATTAATGGAGCAAATGGAACAAAAGTCGCTATACAAACAAAAAATGTTAAGCCTACACTATAACTTTTAGAGTTTGCTTTAATTTATTAAAATGAATACTTAAGCCTTAAGCCTTATTTTGTGTAATATGTATATGAAAATGAAAAATAGGATTAACAAAAATGTTATTTTATGGTTTTCATATGGCTGCGCTAGTTGTGGGTTCAATTTCGCTTAGTATATATTAAATTTCAAACCACTAGTATTTGAATTTTAAATCTATTCTATTATACATCAAATACATAAATATTATTTAGTATGTTTTATCTTATCATAAGAATGGAATAAGGTCCCGTGTATATTTAGTTTTTTTTTCAGTTTTGTATTAAAAACCGAAGATTTTAAGATTTGCACAAAATTAACTGAAAAATATATAGCAGCAATATAAAAATAAATGGATAATAAAAATCAGCTTCATGCTGTATCCACACACACAGCAGTATAGACGGAGGGAACCTAGTGTTAAGACATTCTGCCTTTGCTCACTTTCTGCCAAATTCTGGAGGCATTGCGTGTTGAGTGGGAGAATTCAACGCCGCGCTTTGCCTCAACACTAGAGCGAAGAAATGGAAATATAAAATAAAAAGTAAATATTTTATATCTTCGATAGGGAATGGAACCCACAATCAATTGGTTTTACTGTCACACTTTGTGCCCCTGCGCCACAACTGTGCTTTGCATTGCATTGCGTGCATTTATATATAAAACAAATAATAATTACTCGCTTCATATTATTCATTCCAGCGATATAAAGACCCCGTCGGGGCAACGCGACAGTTCCAAGTCTCGTTTTGTGAAATTAATTATTTTTATTTTCTCGCTTTGGTAATAAGACAAAGACGTTAAGTTCCACCGCTCAACACTTGATGTCTCGAAAGCTGGACAGTGAGAACGCAAGTTTTTAAGAGAAAGTAAGTTTTTTTAAGCAGAGGGAACCAGGGAATCTAGTTTTAAGACAATCTGTTCCAAGTTGAGTTCTGCCACTCAAAACGCAATGCCTCCAGAATTCAGTGGAAAGTAGGGAACGGAGTGACTTAACACTTGGTGTCTTAGCACACTTCCCTCTGCATACCCTGCCGTATGCGGGATACAGCGTAAGGCTGATTTATTTATTATTTATTTCTAACATCATACGTTTTATTTAAGTTTAAATTTTTTATAGTAAGTTCGAGCTTTCAGCTGCTATATTCATGCTTGCCCCATATAGGGCAGGGCAAGGCTATATATAGTAGAGCTAGTTGAGACTATATATACAACAAATACCGCACGTTATCTAGATAAATCGAAAAAAAGTTATAGATTTTTAATATTTTTTAAAATTTGTTTGATACTTGATAGTTGTAGGTTTGATTCCAGATCGGGGGGCAAATATTCCATTTATCTTGGTTAGGTAACTAATTGTCGGAAAGTGAAAAATGGAGTGACTTAACACCATCTTCATACCCTTCTATATGCAGGATACAGCGTGAAGCTGCGAAAATATTTTTTTAAATATCCTTGCGTGACAATTGAACTTATTACCATCACGTGTACAGTCACTTCTCACTACACAACTGCAGCATCACATTTAAATATTGCAAATTCAAAAGGCTTTTTGGACTAAAATCCTACAATTTCAGATTTTAATTTATGCATGAATCTTTAAATAGAAGAACGTGCCACTTTTATGTACGTAAAACATTCTAGAGCACTCGAAGCGTTCAACGCGGTACTGGCAAGCATGTATGTGCCTTTTTCGCGTCAACTCACATCTCAAACGACAAAATCTAGGTAGCAAATATTTAAATTCTTTGATCTTGTAGTTGCTGTAAAGTATTGAATTTCTGTATTGAATGGAAAATTTGATGTTTTTCAGTGTGCAATTGGAATTTGATATTAAAATATATTATTGCAAAAATGTGAATAACTGATCTTTTTGGTGCCAATGTTAAAACTTTAAAAGAGTCATATGTTAATGTGAATATTATAAATAAGAATATTAAAATTCTGTATGTTGCAAACTACGAGGGAATCTAGTGTGATATTTCATGTTGAATGCCAGAACGTAATGTGGCGTTTTCGGAGAATTGAACCAATTATCGTCGCATATACAGTTAGACGCTGTCCCACTACGTAACAATTTTTTCATTAGTTAGGATGTGGAACTGGAAGGGTCTTAAGACGCTTACGTTCCCTCACTTATGGAAACGTTGTGTGTTGAGTGGCAGAACTCTATGCCGCGCTCTACCTCATGCCCCCAGAGCGAGGAAATCAAAATATTTCAAAAAATATATAATTCTTAGTCAAACCTTTATATTTTTAAATGAAACTATTTTAACCGGATTAATCGGGTATATTTTGTCACGTCACGGCGACTACGGACTACTGCAAAGTGTTCGAAACGTCGGGTTCCCCAAAATGTATAAAAATACAAACTATACAAGATTAATCCAGTTGAAATAGTTTCATTTAAAATGTGTTATAATCGTAAAAATCAAAGAACTTTATATTTTATTAGTTTACATAACAATAAGATAATTTGTATTATATCAGAATACGAGTGTATGATTTCTGTTTTTTTTTTTATTATATATGTGAAATAAAACTGCTTTTACAGATATAAATATATTTTATTTCTTTTGAAGAAATTCTTGTAAAAAGAACATAATACGCCAAATACCATAAACTTAGAACTATAATACAAATAATGTTATTAAGTAACTTTAAAAAAATTATACATTAAAAAACTAATTGGTTAAAATTTACAAATGGAGTTGAGAATTTACGGTAAAATTTATTATTAAAATAAAAAGTGAACAGCTCTAGATCTCAACTTTCCACCTTATAATAGTAATGTACTCTAAGAGGCGACTGCTATTATTCTAAATATATGATATATTGCAATTAATTTAATATAATTTGTAATTTTATTAGCATTAAAGAACCAGAGGTTAAATAATATGAAAATAAATATGTTTAACCATTAAATTTACGCTTATCATGTTTACAAATATATTGCAATTAAATAAATAGCAGTTGTCTCTTAGACTATAAACACAAGCAAATCACAAACACAAATATTATACAATATAATATGCTATAACATATAATAGAAATCCATTAAGGTAATGACAATATATAAAGTATAATTTGACGGTTTGTTTGTCATTTATATATATATATATATAAATATAGATATCTTTATATATATTGATTTTTTTAGCGCGTATGTATATATGTATATTCGGTCTTTTGTTTCATAATAACTGTTAAACCGGCGAATCAATTTTGATAAGTGATATGACGTTGGCTTTGTCTTAATTCCGCAAGTGCCACTAGATATAGTAATATAGTTTTTGCAGTCGAGTTTTTTGTTTCGTTTATAATTCACGTGTTACATATTTACTATTTACTTTATGCCCATTTTAGAGACATTTCCAATACACTATGAGAGGATTTCATAAGGGTAATATATAGAAATGAAAATTTATCCAAAATATTTTTTTTCTTTCTATATCTTTATAAGTTTATATGTCGAGTAATATAACTAAGTTATCAGGAAGGATAGGTAGGATAGTGTAGTAGTACATATAATTTTGTATAATTAATCGTTTTTAACTATCTTTTTGAGATTTGACCCACAATTATACAGTAAACCTAATCTTATTAATAATATTTTTGAATATTTTAGTCAATTTATACTAGTTATATTGTCAAAAACTTAATTAAATTAAAAATAAAAACAAACATCTTACCTAATATGGCAACATTACTATCAGTTATTTATTACCTGTACATCGAATATTTACAATTAATATTTAAATATTTTTTTTAACTTTTCATAATTTGAAATTTGATTACATTAAAAATATCAGTCTCAAGACTTCATAAAATTCAAATAGTTCAATCCTTTAAAATTGACGTTACGCTGTATATTTAAATTTAAAATAGTTTTTACGCAATCTCTTCATGATGCTTGGAGTAAAGAGAGAGAGAGAGAGAGGGAGAAGTAAGAAATAATCAATCTAAAAATAAAACAAACAAAGTAAAATTTTGCTTCTATTTTTGATACAAGCTTCACGTTGTATATTGACACAAATGGCCCACTTTGCACCGATATCTGGAAGCATTGGGTGTTGAGAGTTGAAACTCCACGTTTTGATACTCCTCCACACCAGAACGAAGAAGAGAAAATATTAAATATTTTATTTCCTCGAATGAGAATCGAATTCACAACCTGTCACGTCCACAGTCACACGATTGTGCCCCTGGCCTCAAGTCATCTGTAGTTTATCATTAATCATGTTGTATTATCATAGTATTGTATATCATAATATTTGATAAAATTTGTATGCAAAATATTTTTTTTAACACTTTCATTGATTTTTTTTCTTTTCATTAATAAATAATTTACGTTCTAAAGTACGTACGTGCTTTAAAATATCGATCACCCATCTTATGAGTGTCGTTGATAAAATTGCATTGCTTTAAAATTTATTAATTTCACAAAAAAAAATCAATTAAAAACATTTTTTTAATAATTTCATTTATTTTTCATTTCATTTATTTTAAGTATAAACTCTATCATAAGTTCAATAAATAATGTTTCAATAAAAATTCCGATGTAAATATTTGAGTAGTATTGTATATAAATGACCATTATTTAGGACGTTCTAGCCATAAACAGGGCAGGTAAAAATTTTTATACAAGTACAAATTTTATAACCTAGACATAAAAATATCGTTAGTTCACCTAGCAAACTAAGATCTAGGCTAACATTAAAAAAATATTTAACGTAAAATAATATAATTAAAAATAAAATATATAGTATATCATTATTAATAATTTATTTTATCCAATTGACTCCTTCTCTCTTTCTCTATTACTACTTTCCTCTTTATAAATTATCTTTGAGCACTGAAGCTTTAGAAAACTATTCCTTTGAAGAACTTTTACGTCAAGTAACAAATGTAACTGTATCGAATTAACACATGGTTACTGCATTTCATTTATTTTTCGAAGTGCTCTTAATTTTAATAAAGTTAAAATACACCACAAACACAAATATATATTAAATTTAGTTTTTTTGAACAATAATTAACAAATAAATGTATAAAATTTGTTGGTACGTTATTTTCAAACAAATTGTTTTTGCATAGCATTAATTTTAATTATAAAATTTTGATATTTATAACATTCTTAAGCATTCACTTCGTTTCGTCAATAAACTTCTTCCTTTTTTCAATTTTAATATTTTTAAAACTAAATTTTTGTCTCTTTTACTAGACACAATGAAGCTAGCCAGAAGCGTGACGTTGAAAAGAAAATCCGTTGACATTTTTTTTTCATAATTCATAATATAATATTATATGAAACATTTAAAACATTTTATTATAGAAACAAATATTTTTAACCTTTATACACTTTTACATATATCACTAACACTTGTTGTTTCTTTTTAAATGTCTTCACATTTTAGTTTCTAAACAATCATCAATATCTCACCTGCACTCTGTGTCGCTTGGCGTTTGAATTGTGTTGGTTTCAACCGACTTTACTGAATTCGGTTTGACTTCTTGAGATGAATTCACTATAAAAAATATATAAATATTAATATCAGCAGCTTCATGTATAGAGGAATAGGCAGGGAAAATCTAGTGTCAAGACACTTTATTTTCCGTTCGACACTGCGTGCTTAATGGCGGAAGCGAACTCCATTCCGTTCCATATTTTATATAGCCAGAACTGTAGAACAACAAGAATTGCTTTTTTTAAAAAAGGGGTTTATTTAATTAATATCAATAGCCGTACTTATAAGAAAGAAAAATAAGAATACAAGGGTATTAGGAGAGACAAAGTTTTAATTGTTTCAACATTGTTTAAGTGTGCACGTCGAGATTTCAATTTTAATTCAAGTTTTTTTTTATTTAAGTTTCATAATTATAATAATTTGCTTTATGCAACTTAATAATAAATAAAGTTAAGTAGATTCAGTTTTCATATTGTTATTTTTAATCGAATTTAAGATATTTCTTTGCTTTGCTTAAAGCAAATAGTCTGATGAAACGCGACAGTTGTGGATTCGAACCCGTTCGAGGTTATAAATTGTTGAAAGTTTTCATTTTTTCTGTCCGATAACGAGATAAAACACTGTATTGAGATCTACTAGTTATCTCACCACTTATTATCTCGAAATAATCGGGTAAGGGAGTCGAAAATGGGTGATGGAGTATATGAACACTAGGTTCCGTCTTCTATATACTATATGCAAAATAAAACGTGAAGCTGAAAAACAATATGAAAAAATACCTAAAGTAATCAAAAATACTTACATCTATATACATTGTCGCGGTCCACCACACTGTAATGGGCGCTAGTATTCTGCATATTAACGCTCACTGGTGAGGGGGATGGCGCGGGGGAGTGCCTGCAGTGGGACCGGTAGGACAGATCAGGCATTTGGGCCAAGTTGAGTGGATTGCGATTGTTTGTATTGTAGATGGTTGGGTAGACCTCCGGTATTTGGTCCACTGGGAGCTGGTAAAGGAATTTTTTGGGTTAGTCAAGATATGTTACTTAAATATGAAAATTAAATAAGATTCAACATATAGGCTTTATTAGAGTTGTGTCTTGATTTTTTAAGGTTGATTCTAAATCTTAAAGAAAAAAAATTGTAAATATATTTAAACAGAAATGGCATCATTCGTCTGCGATATACTTTAAACAAAATAAATCTTCTCAGTTTCTCTTCTACACAAAAATATAAGTATAGGTTACGACGTAACCTACAAAAGAACGTAAAAAATACATAAAAAATATAATGTGAAATACTCACTAAGCCACTAGTATTCAATGGCAAAGAATTTTTGTACTTCAACCAATTTTCATACACTTTGTCATAAGGCCGACACTCATTGGGGCCAACGTTGGCCATCAAATTTGTTCCCAATCCTTGCATTGGCATGTTATGCATTGGCATTTGAACATTATACATTGGCCGTATTTGAATGTTTCGGGGGTCAGTTATATCGAAGTGTCGCTCGTATTTGGTGTCGTATTTTTCGGAATCCTTCGACAGTAACGGTCGTATCGAGCTATAGTCCGTTGCAGACGATTTGTTAGAACAACTGTCGCTTATTTTACCTTCTATAGGTATTATGTCGGGATTTTTGTCTGAAATATTTGTTTGTAGTAGATATTTAGATATTTTTTCTTGAAAATTTAATGAGAATATAATTATTATTTTTTTTCTTTTTTCATTCACAGTTCTATTTATTTATTTATATTATATCACGCATAAATAAGGCTACCAAGAAAATATAATATAATATATTATTTTGTTCATTAGATGATTTAATATTAAAAAAAAAACTAATATAGTTTTATTTATTTACAATATTACCTACCCAGACTATCAACACTTTCACATTCCTTCGCTCCAGTCAAGGGGGTATTAGATATTTCATCTTGCATTCGTTTAGATTTGTCGTTTTTTTCTATAAAAAAATATCTAGTTATATCACGTATTCATTATAAGAATTACTCAAATGATCTTTTTTTACTTTACAATCCCTACATTGTATTAGATTGAACAAATGGCTCAATGAAAAATATCCAGTTAAATACTTATTTCAATAAAATTATAATATTATACCTGAATCTACTAGTCTAAATAAACTTTTTTAAAAACTAACAGTATTCGGCAAAAACTCACCATCTCTCTTATGACAGTACTTCCAACAGAAGATGAAAGCAAACACTGTAGTAATGGTAGCTATAACGGCTATAGAACATAGCACAGTCACCAAAACTGTTGTCAATTCCACTCTCACTGGTACATTAGCTAAAATAATAAAAGAAATAAAAATACTGCATAAATTTCGAGATTGAGTTGAAAAAAAAATTGATTAAATTAAATCAGCTTCACTCTGTATCCTGCTCTTAACAGTGTAGGCAGAGGAAAACTAGTGTTAAGACACTACGTTTCCCACTTTCCATCGGATTCTGGAGCCATTGCGTATTGAGAGGCGAACCGCAACATCACACTTTGCCTTAAAACCAGAGCAAAGAAATATAAATATAAATTTCAATTATTAATTTCTTAGGGTGGGAATCGAACCCAAAACCAGTCGCGTCTACAGTTACACTTTGTGCCTCTGCGCCACGACTGGCTTTAACTTAAACTTTACCACAATTTTAATTTATAAATAAATAAGACCCATTTACTCTAATATAACATTCATAAACAATTCAACAAACCTGTTTGCCTCTGAGGATGTTTTAGCAAACTAGACGACAATGTGAACGGTTCACTAAACCCCTTCTGATTGTATGCACGTACGGATAAACCGATTGCGCCGGTTAAGCCCCATACTACGAATTGGGGATCATCGTTGCTTATATTACGTTGTAGGGTGCCTGTTGCTATATCGTATACCTGGTTGGATGGAGAAAAAATGCGGGTGATTTAATATCGCTTTTGGTGTCTTTGTTCCCGTGTTTCACTAATTACATATTTGCACTTTTTGGAATATTGCAATAGACAGAATCAAAATTTGTATGGAGAATTTTAACGTAAATTAAGAATCTTTATTTTATATTTTACAAATAATATTATAATTACATAACTGAATTTAAATTATTGCGTCAAATGAGTAAGCAGGATGTCATTTAATAGAAAATAAACGTAGAAAATGTATATAAAATTTTTCGTAGTATTTACATTTTTATAAAATTTTTATTTGCAACTGTTATATTTTGGATTTAGGTGATTACTATAACTAATATATTTATTCATTGAAACCATACAAAATACGTTACAAAAAATATGAAAATATTTAAAAATTAAATATTTTAAACATATGACAAAGTAAAGAATATTTTCAATAAATAACCAACCTGTAATAGAAAAGACTGTTTCAATCCTCCATCGTGCCCTCGGATGCAGGAGAGCCATAAAGACTCGTGTGTCACGTTCGTTATTACACAGTTCTTAACGGATGATGGTTTTTCTAGAAACGACATTACTGGGTTCAACTGGCTTATTTTTAAATTTATATTTAAATTTTTATTTATAAGACACACTGTTCCCCATTTCCAAGTGGGAAACAGAATAGTTTTTTCCAATTCATAAATACTATTTTTAGTAAGTATAGTAATTATGAATATAAGTCTTTAGCGTCCTCGGTGGTTAGACCATTGGCTCTCATGTCCTGTTTCACGACATCCAACCAGCGCTTCCTTGGGCGTCGATTGGTCTCACTATGAACTAATATTAGTCACTTGCCATCTGTACATATGAAATTTAGACTTTCGTAAACATAAGAAAACATTTTCAAGTCAACCTTTGGACTGCTTATCCCACGGTCACGGACCCTAAGACCTTGTCACGTTCGTAACACATCTAAGAATGTTTTGAAACGCATTAGGGTTCAACTGCATTTTAACTTAATTAATTATTAGAACCTGTTCCACATCCAAGTGAAACAGATAGTTTTTCCATTCTAATCATTTGTGAAAATTATATAAGTCATATTATGTTGGTGAAATGCAAGATTAATTTATACATATAAATTTCGAAATATTTAAAACCTGCTTTTTCTAATTATAACCAATAAACACAAAAAGTAATAATTTTTTTTACCAGCAGGTAATATGTGAAACAAACACGGCGACTCTTGCCTGCCGACGGCGTTGGACCCCGCGCACTGCACCCACCCATAGTCCGCTGAACTGTTCACCACGTACAGGTATCTACCTAAACAACCAGGCATGTTATAAATAATCTTAATTCAGAAGTATTAATTGATAATGATAAAAAAATATATATTTTTATGTCTTTAAATTTTTACAGAGCTATGTGCCGCACTTAGAATGTGTCATACGCAATTCTTACTAAGGCTCGTATTTATAAACCGCTCTCAAGACTAAGATCGATGTTGAAAACCCATTTTTATTCATATTTGTTAAAGGTAGCTTCACGCTGTATCCCGCACACACAAGGGTAGGAAGAGGGAACTTAGTGCTAAGACACTCCATTCCTCACTTTTCGCCGAGGCGTTTCTGGAGGCATTGCGTGTTGAGTGGCGGAACTCAACAACGCGCTTTGCCTCGACACCAGAGCGAAGAAATGAAAATATGAATGTAAATAAATATTTAATTTCCCCCAGTGGGGATTGAACCAGTGAACAACTAGTCGATTTTACAGTCATACTTAGTGCCCCTGCGCCACGACTGGCCTCGAAGATTGAAAAGCTACGATAAAATGAAACAAAATATAGAAAATCAAACAAATGTATTTCTAGGGTTAGTAACTTTTATCACAGTAAAATTTCATTTTATTTTTTTTTAATTAAAACAATAATAAACTTTGTTTCGCTTCAAAAATTTTAAAAGTTTGAAACTAATCAAAATATATTTTTGTTATAATTGGCATTGGTATAATAACAATTTCAAAAAGTTCCAAATAAACTATTTTGAAAAATAATTTTAATATCTCACCGAGACTGCTCTGTGCGTGCATTGCTTGTGAATTTAGCTCCAGTTTCGAGTGTGTAGTACTGTTGAGCCACCACTGGTACGTCATAGGCTCCTGTTATAGAAAAATAAACGTGAACTTAAACTCCGCAAAAACCGAAATTTGTTAGAAAATGAACCCCACAAGTCTACGTCGTCTACCGTCTATATAAATTTGACGTAAAACTCAATGAAATATCAATACCTTTTTTATATTTATCATCGGATCGCTGCTTACTCCCGAACCAACTCGTAGCCAGGACATACTTGAGCCATATCACTACGTTCCGTGATTTTGGTGTAATGAAGAACGTCATTTTGACATATAATTCGGCTTTGTGTAACTTTTGTAATTGTTTCCAATTTCTTATTATTGTTATTTATCCGAGTTAATCATTTACTTTACCAAAGTTGTTATATAGCAGTATATGTTTAGATTTAATATAAGATAACCCGTTAACAGCTAAACCAGGCGGAAATAGCTTCAATTTTAGAAAACGACGACGATTGTATCCAGATTCCGAGCAAGGAGATCGTATAGTTAAAGATAATGTCAGGAATTGTAACGAAGATGTGATAGTCGATTATATTAAGGATAGAAGCAAAGAGATATATTCCTCTGTGTCTAGTAAGAAGAAGACTAATAGGTGGCAAATAGAGTTAGTTATCTTAAAGGATATCAAATATCGCTTTTGTGATCTCCTTTATCTTATACTGCCACAATAAGATAAATAATTAAGATAAAACAACAAGTCACACATAGATTTTATAAACAATTTTATAGCAAAAACAAAAGTAGCTGATGGCCACCACTTTGAAGACGACTCTACTAAACGAATAAAAATATATTTAAAAAAATATGCTACCTACATTTTCAGAAAATATTATTAAATCCAGATCCAAAGAATGTTATTGCAAATTTTATTATATAAAAAAGGCGAACGACCAAAGCGCAGTTTTGCAAATGGGAAAAAGCCATATGTAGAGAATACAATATTGATACTTGTGAAGACTATATAAGGTTTTTTTATTCTGTTTATGTCTCCACTTGTGCACAATAAAGTGTAAATAAATAAATAAGGTCTATTTTTTCTAAAAGAAAGACATGTTGATGATATTTTTGAAAAAAGTATAAAACTGATTTTTGTGAGAATAAGTTCTTAATTTTTTTATGATTGAGTTATAGTTCTGTGATTATATTAATAAAGCGTAAAGATAATCATAAATATATCTTAAATTAAAACTGTGTTTTATTAATAAATGCTATAATAAATGGTAATAGTTTAAAAAAATGAAAAAAAAAACTAAGAAAGAAAAAAGGATTTAATTTTTACGTATGATTAGGCTTTTAGGGTTAAACAAATTGATATTTGTAGAAAAGGATCAATTATATCTTTGCTAATTACAAAGGCTTAATCATAAAAAATAAAATTATAAGAATTAAATATTTCCATACTATTTAATAGATTTAAAGTGTTGATGGTGTTTGGTTCGTTCTTTATTTATTATGTTTCCTTAGCTTCACGCTGTGTCCCGTACGGTAGAATAGCCACAGGAAACCTAGAAACCTAGGAACCTACTCGTGGTGTCAAGAAACTCTGTTCCCCATTAAGAAGCTTCCGCTCTTTACTTTTTACCAAATTCCTGAAGCCGGAATTTAGTAAAAAGTGAAGAGCGAAAGCGTGCAGAATTGCCTCGTTACCAGAGTGAGGAAATAAAAATATTAAATATTTTATTTCAGCGAGTGGAAAACGAATTCATAACCCACTTGATTACGTCGTACGCTTATGCCTGTGCGCACGCAGGCATAAGCGTACGCGCCACAACGGTCTTTAAAATTTTATCAAATAGTTATTAATATAATACATACTTGAGGATTGGCATCTAATTCACAATCTATTTCAATTGTCTCTCCTCGAGCCGCTCTTAACGCCATTGGTTGTGATGACTTGCACGATGGAGTATCTGATGATGATTTTTTTTAATTTACCTAATTTATTTTGAGATAAACTAATGATGATTTAATTGATAGAATCTAAAATGTAATACGTAATAAATTGAAAAGAATTTGATGAATAGTATTGAAAATAGGTATTATAAATTTTCATAGTATTATATAAGAAGTTTAAAAGCTTAAATTTGGTATTGGTATAATTAATTTACTTCAATCAAACAATAGAGTAATTTAAAAGGTGATTCAGCTAATTATAAACACTTAATATTAATTAAAATCAAATGCTACGAATTCAAAATTTAATAAAGCTATTATTTTAAGTAGATTTATAATTTATTACTATAACAACGCTGCAGTGATTAGAAAAATATAAACCAAAAACTGCTAAAATATTTTTTTATTTATATCATAGCAATATTTTTTACTATCTTTAAAAAACCAATAATTGTATAACTGATGAATCTATTTAAATAGCTTAAGTTACTGAGTGTATTTAGGAAGTTGAATTTTGGCATGTTTTGTTTTTGAGTGAAGAGATTTGTCGAAATTCTAAGGGAGGATTTCGCGAAATTCCTCCAGAAATGAGAGAAAACGAAATTTTGAAACACAAAATTTGCAGTCGACGATTGGTAAATGCCAATTAAATACTGAATACTACCCCTAAGTGAGATTAGGATCTAAATAAATACTAACATTTGACATCTAATTCCAGAGGCTGGCTTGATCCTTCGCCCAGGGCATTTCTAGCTACGCACACGTAGTCTCCAGCCACACGTCTTGATATACGCTGCAGTACCAGACTCTGGTTTGCCACTACAACACCACCACCGCCCTTCACCGGTGTGCCCTGTTTGGTTTTAAAAGGTATTTTTTTTTGTATTTTACTTTGATTTCTTTCTTGTTTTTTGCTTTACGCATCCCCTAATCATAGCATATAACTGAAAATGTAAGAGGTGCCTCCTGTCTACCCTGATTTGTGTGGAATACGGCAGAACCAGATTTTATGCCTTGTTTTACTAGAAGTAGGAAATGAAATTGTTTAATATAATTTGCTCCTTAGAAAATATTCTGTGGGACGCTCAATACAAAACAAGTAATTTATTTTAGCTTTAGTAGAAGCATAGACAGAGAACCTTAGTACGTTCACAAGGCGCTTGTTTCGCCACTGGCCAACTTTTTGAGATACCATGATACCGGCGAGAAAATAAAAATATTCACCCTATTGAGAATCAAACTCACAACTGTGGCATTTACAGTCAGACACTGTGCCGTTGAGCCACAATTGCAGCAAGTTCACAAAAAGACAAATGATATTTACTACTATCACAAATAACATGAATAAATGACAAATGCCCGACTGTTACGGTCGTCAACGGAACATCAACGATACACGGAAACTCAATCATAGCCGTCAAACTAGCCTTATGCAAACGAAAATCAGATAAACCGATCAGATTGTAGCTACTAGCTAGCATTGTATTCCAGTTTACCAATTTGAAAAGATGCACTTTTAGCACTAAAAACTGTTTCAATATACTCTAGTAACTGTTACACTATAATCTAGTGACCAAGATATTCCGTTCCTATTAAGACACATCCGTTCCCAAATTTCCACCAAATTTTCGAGGCATTTTGTGTTGAAAGAAACTCAAGACTGCGCTCTGTCTCGTTACCAGAGCGTGAAAATTACAATATTAAATATTTCATCCCTCGAGAAGCACGATTCCTACTTTCAATCCACAATCGTGTCGTTTACAGTCACACCCTTGCACCACCGGGCCACTACGGCGTTAATTATAATATACGTATCCAATTTCAGATATTAATTAATAGTATTGCAAATTTGATTTGGTAGAATTCCAAATCAAATTTGATTTAATGATAATTTTCAATTATTGAATTAGCGTTAACAGAATTAAAATCAATACATAATTCACATCAGTTTGGTATCTAATATTATTTATAATAGCGATAAGAGCAAATAATTGTTTTTTGTATGTATATAGATAATATATTTGATTCGACTGAGTGGATTTAGTTTAGTGATATTAATTAATTTCTTTATTTGGGCCATTGAAGCGAAATCAGTTTGTATCGAAATAGCAGGGGGACTATTATTTTAATTACGACTAGAAACGCGAGGCGACTAAAAAGTGAGCTTAGTCGTGGCGCAGGGGGGCAAATTGTGACTGTTAATGCGACTGGTTGTGGGTTCGATTCCACTCGAGGAGATAAAATATTTATTAAATATATATTTTCATTTCTTGGCTCTAGTGCCGAGGCAAAGCGCGGCTTCTATTTTCGCTACTCAACAACAAAAAAGAATCCAAAATTCGGCGTAAGGAGGGAAATGGAGTAACTTAACTCAGTTCTCTGTCTACCTTGCTGTATGCGAGACACAGCGTGAAGCTGATTGATTAATTTGAGTAAAAATGCATTTATAAAATAAATTGCAAGTCTTCTTCTGCTTGAACTATAAAATTATTTATTTATCTGAATTATTTCTGTAATCTAAACAGATTCTATTCCATTTTAAAGACAATATCCATACAGAGTATAGGACAATTATTTTATATAATAAATAAAATAATTATTTTATATCAATTTAGTTGAAGAAAAGTTTTATATTTATAAAGCGAATTTAATAAAATACACATAAAATATTAAGGGTAGGTCCGCAAAATTTAATACTTCTTAAGATAAATGTTCACAAATACGAAGGCGATCACACAGTTATATTTTTATGGCTTCTATTACATTCATGACCCCAATAATAATTTTTCTCCTGTATCTTCCATGTAAAGATAGCGTTGAGTAACTGCAAAACGGTACTTACTGAAAATTGTTTTTTGTATAAAATATGTTGCGAAATGCGAGGGAAAAAAAAAACGATGTCGAGAAGCACAATATACATACACAAATACATTAGAAATTGAACGACTTATTACTATTTATTTTACAAATTAATTTACTATTCTTATTATTATTTTAATAAAAAGCTTATATTTTGAACATTAATATTGTAATACTTACATTATGTGTAAAATATACATGAGTGTGCCAAGGGTTGGCACGCACCATGCAGTCCAAATACACATCGGAACCCTCCACAACTCTAGTGGCATCCAAATTGGCACCAAGTTCTAGTTTTACCACTGGCAAGTCTGTATAAAATAGAAAATATTTTAAAGAAAACATTAGCTTTATCTTCACGCAATTCTCACATACATTTTTTATAACACGATTCATTTTTCTTTTTTCGCAAAGCGGGATATGCAGAGGAAATCTTTCAGACACTCCGTTTTCCATTCATATAATGTTTTTTTTTTATTTTACCCAGAGAAAACGGAGTATCTTAACACTAATAAAGTGTAACACAGCACTTTAATATTTACGAAACCACAATGACAAGAAATCTCAATTGCTTTAATATTCTATTCAAATGAATAAATCTATTTCGAATCAAAGCCTCTATTATATATGTAGTTGTGAGTTCAATAAAACAGAAAAAAAAACCTTTTCAATCTACTTCACAGATAGATCCTAAAGAGATTGGACCAATCAAGAAATGTCTATAGTATGTCTTTTTTACAGAGCTTTTCTGAAAGCTTGTTAAGAGAACTTGTATTTATATTTATTGTATTTGCATTTTCTGTCTGTTATTTGGATTTTATCATTTAAATAATTTGAGGCCATCGTAGAGCAAGGAAATAGCGTATGCCTGGAAGTCGACTGTTGTGGGTTCAATTCCCACTCGAGGTAATAAACTATTATAAACTATTTAGGTGTTGATTCCAGCACCTCTTGAATTCGGGGGATTGAAAATTGGGGAACGGAAATGTCCTGATCAGAATGAATTATATTATTTTTACTCTGCATTGTAATTGATATAGCGTGAAACTTAAAAAAAGTAAGCAAATTTTATTTAAAAAAACATTACGTTGTATTTCCAATTTGAAGCCATCCTCATGTGTAGAGTGGGGTAAAGACGGTTGTGAAGCTCTACATGACAGAACTCTTCCCGCATCTTCGATAACCGGTACGAATGTCAGTGTGCTTCGCGTCACGTTACCATCCGGTGATACCTGGTAAAAAAAAGAATATCAATAAACATATAATAAAAATGTAATCGGTTGTCTGTACATGGAATATATGGTATGAAAAAAAATAACTCTACTTGGGACATTTTTTAATGTACCTACTGGACTACCTTACTTACGTATCTGATAATATAAATATCTGGTTTATTCAATAGTATATGGGAATATCTTTAGAATGTTTTAGAATTTTATAGAAACTAACAGAATAGTAATTCAGATTAATAAATAAATAATAGTTTAAGCCCTAGAAAAAAATATTAATACTAAGCCGAATAGGGCACAAGCGAGCGACTGTAACGATGACGACTGTGACGCGAGGGTTGTCAGTTTGATTAACATTGGGAGAACAAAATATGTAATATTTTCATTTTCTTCGCTCTGGTAACAAAATAAAGAATTAAGTGAAAAGTAGGGAACGGAAGTGTCCTAATAGAGAATTGAGTGTCTTAACACTAGATCCCCTATATTAAGGTAAAAAAATCAATACTCACTTTTTCTTTAACACTATTAAGTTTAGTGCCTCCCTTCCACCACGAAATGTTAGGCTTGGGTCGTGCTCCAGCTGCGGCGCAGGTTAACTCAGCACTTCTACCTGCTACTAGAGGCCTTGCACCGCCCAGTAAACGAACCCATAGTGGACGTACTGTAGAGAAAATATTGAAATAAATAATTCTTAAGGCAATTTTACGTGTTATAAGTTTTGGCCATACATAGAGATTTTGGTTGGCGTTTAAGTGTTATTAAAATTATTAACAATATATTTGTATTGAAAATATGAACTATAAATATATGTCAATAAGATATCTATAGTATTTATTCTGTATCCTCAAGAAATACGCGGATAATCATATTTGATACTCATATGGATAATCATATGGAATTTAGACTTTTCCCTAAGTTGGTGTAATATTCACATTATTTTTAAATTAAAAAATATTACAAAGAGAAATATTAGATAAAATATTTCAAATTCTCCTTTTTTTTTTAAATCGGTTAGTATATTTTTAGTTTCGCGCTATCCACGTATCCAACAAATATCACAATGTTAATTCACTCCGTTCCTATTAAGACACTTCAGTTCTCCACTTTCCGCCGACATTGCGTGTTGAGGGGCAGAGCTGAACGCCAGTCAATCCTCGTTACCAGAGCAAAGAAAATAAAAATATCAAATATTACATTTCCTTGAGTCTTTTCATCGAATAATATCAGTTAACGTCAACAAGTTATCATTTGATGCATGATTTAGCCTAAATTTGTACATTTTGACGGCCTTTGAATCTGTTTACGTGTCAATTTTAATTAACGCTTCAGGTAACAGGATTATGAAATTAGCGTGTACTTGACATGTGTTTGGAATGATTTCAATCGATGGTGAATATATGAACTTGAATTATTTTTAATTTCTATTGAGCTTTGCTCTTTATGTCGTAATAGTATTAAGACATTCCGCTCTCCACTCTGCTCTCGTCATTTATTTATATATAATTGTGAATAAAATAGGAGTTCTCTTCTTATTTTGTAAATTCGACTGACTCAACTGTTGGTTAATTTATTGTGTCTTTCTAATCTAACTGCATATATAAGGCAATCGTAGCACATTGGGTCAAGTTTTAACAAAACACCAGATAAGTACGAGTTGAGATTACCCACCGAGAGTTCTGTACAAAATTCCGAGGTATCAAGTTTTTTCTGAAATTCAGGCTTTCCTTAGAAAGAATCTTTTCATCTGATACCTCATTTGAACTAGCGGCCTTAACACCAAATTTTGCCCTCCTCTTAAGGTTATTTATTATTTTCTAGGATTTAACCACAAATGTAGTTATAATTTTTTTTTTCCTAAACTAGTACAACTTAGATACTAGGCGCCATATTTCATAATTCTATGTTAAGTGGAAGGACCCTACTAATTTTGATTCTCTATAGTGTAGAAATACGCGTGTTTCACTATTTAAGACTATTATTTTTTAGGATTTAACCATAAATGTATAGTTTTCAGATTTTTTCCTGAACTAGTACTACTTCTAGATGCTCGGTACCAAATTTCCTAATTGTAGGTTAACCGGAAGTACTCTATGAATCTTGGTTCCCTTGATAGTGTCGTAATATGCGTTTTTTGCGATATAAACAATCAAAAAAATTTTGCCGTATTTTTTTTTTTCAAGTAAATTTAGAAATTTTATTTTTTCAGCAAATCATGAAGCCGCAGATTTGAGTATATGGTTTGAACTTCAACTCGATATCTAAAAGCGGTCCTTAGATAAAGGCTGTTGACAGACAGACGTGAAAGTGATCTTATAAAGGTTCCTAAGGGAACCCTAAAGTGAGATTTTTTATACTCCGCCACTCATCACGAATTCAAGCGGAGTGTGAGACAGATTTCTTTCTACCTACTACATGCAGAGTAAAACGTGAAGCTGAAAAAAAACAAATATGGAAATTCCGTCAGTTTACTATTATTTCTCTTCAAACTGAAAATCAGAAACTCCCTAGGATTTTATATATATTTTAGGTTACCTTTATACGTGTGTATTAAAGTACTGTTGGCTAAATAAACAAGCTTTTGTCTGCGGCTTTTCACGTTTGTACTTCAAATTAGTTCGTCGCCACAAAACGCTGACGCTCTCTCGAATTTTGAACTACTATACAAATTGAAATGGAGTTTGTTCTATTTGCAATGTATATGCTACTGTATGTCTGTCACAAAGTGTTGGAATACATTAACTCCATGGTACACAAAATCTGTGGGATTGTGGGTTCAATCTCAATTAGTCTGTTTCGTTTTATAAAGAATAAATGAATTTTGAAAGTTTTGTTAGAACAATCATTAGGCAACAAATCAAATCGAGTTTGAATTTTATTCTGAGTGAACGTAGAACTCAGCTCCCATATCTCATTCTTTTATCGGTTAATTCAACAAAGCATTACTTAACACTTAACTTGGTTCTCATTTCAAATTTATGTTTTTAATGAGATATTTGATTTCATACAAAACAAAAACAAACCGACATCTACTAACTGCTGACACCTCTAAAATGCCCTATATTGCCTAAAAATCTTTAAAAAATAAATAAATAAATAAATAAATAAATCAGCTTCACGCTGTATCCCGCACACTGCAGGGTAGGCAGAGGGAACGTAGTGAAAGACACTCCGTCTCCCACTTTCTGTCGAATTTCGGAGGTATTGCGTGTTAAGTAAGTCTAAAAATAATAGATCTTTAAACGTAAGACTGATTAAATTGAACCCTATATGGTATAATTTTCACGCATGATCCATAATACGATTTTAATATAACTTAATGGGCGCTACCTGTGACAGGAAAATTAAATGAATAATTTTAAGGTTCCGTGAGCACACCATCTTCATTATAATCGAATTTTGTTAGGTAAGGTTATCAAAAGGGGGGAAACAGACAATAAAGAGATTTATTACGGTTCTTACATGCATTTCTACCTATAATATGCAAAAGAAAAGCTAAGAATGGATGGAGCTTATTGCAATTTTTTTCTGTCAAACTCATACTATAAACAATTTTTTCACTATTTTCCACATTTTCAAAATTTTCTTTTTATTTTCTGTTACAATAGAATCATTGAAATTTGAATCTATGAAAATACCAATATTGAGAAAACAATGCAATTTAATTTCAAAAAGGTTTAACCTGAAATGCGTACAAAAATTTCTAAAAATATAAAAATAAATAAATGAACAATTTTCTTTTATGTCTATTTCAAACTTACAGTCAATCCGTATTTTTTACGACTATTAGTATTTTCAAAAATGAAACTTTCCGAACTTTTATTCATATAAATATCGTTATTACAAAGATTACATTTACAAGCATCCGGAACCAATAGTATTAAGAACGATTCGTATTTGCCATTTTTACAACTCCATCATTAAAATTCAATTTATAATAAAGGCAGCGTCAAAGTTAATAAGATTTTTTTCTTCGAATAATGAATAAACCACCATCTGTTCTAAATATTCTTTTATAAGCTTAATTTATTTTAAGAAGGTATACTTTAAAGGAGTTTAAGTATCAATCACTTGGTATCCCGCATAACAAATGAGGCAAAGAGACACAACAAAGTCTTAGGTTTGATACTACTTATTAGTAGCTCAAGGCCTCTTATTATGATAGCGAGAAAACGAAAATTATCAATTCCCCTGAATAGCAATCCAACCCACAACCGTTGAGTTTACAGTTAGATATCGTGACGCTGCGCCACTAGGGCCTCAAGCAGTATCAATCCATCAAAATTTATAAATTATATACAACGAAAACATTGTAGAAATAAAAGCAGCAGAAATAAAGCGTGATACATTTTTCACTCTCCGTCTTTTATCCATACATACAGAAATATGTCAAAAGCGAACAAAAAAATTTAAGAACGTAATGTTTATATAACGAAGAATTACAAATAATAAAATGGAGCATATTAATATTAATGTTTTATTTATTTTATTAAACATATATAATTTTATTTCATCACTCTAGTAACGCAGTGTCTTAACACTAAGTTCCCTCTGCCTACTCACCTGTAGGTGGAAGCGAGGGATACAGCGTGAAATTAAAAAAAAAAACTAGATACTAAGATAGCAATATAAAGTTTAAGACTGTCATGGTGTAAAGTGGGGTTCGCTAAAATACACCCCATAGCAACACTTCCAAGTAATTTATCTTGTCTTGTTTCAGAGACAACATCTTAGGGAATAAATTAATCTTAATACAGAGAAAGAGATTTGATTTAAATAATGGAGATAAAAGGAAATTTGGGAGCTTTAAGCTTCAAATGAAGCTTAGTAAATATTTTCAACTTTTCCTTATAATGGTTGTATATTGCAGGCAGAGGCTAGTCGTGGCGCAGGGGCACAAAATGTGACTGTAAAACCGACTGGTTGTGGGTTCGATGCCCACTCGAGGAGATGAAATATTTACTTAAATTTATATTTCCATTTCTTCGCTCTGTTGTCGACGCAAAGCGTGGCGTTGAGTTGTGCTACTCAATACGAAATGCCGCTAGAATTCGGCAGAAAGTGGGGAACAGAGTGTCTTTACACTAGGTTCCTTCTGCCTCCCCTACAGTGTGCGGGATACAGTGTGAAGCTGATTAATTAATTTTAGATCAATTATTGATTAATTAATTTTTAATATTGCAGGTACGTTTTGTAGTTTAACAGTTGTTTCACGTTTACTATGATCTATTTTTTTTTTTACTGTAACTCGTATATAGTGTGGTAATTAGAGGGAATGTGGCGTAAGACATTCTGTTTTCCATTTTTAACTAAACGCCGCGCTTTATTTTGTTTCCAGACCAATGAAGAAAATATAACCCACATTCCACAAGGAGAAAAATGGACAACAAAATCACTTAACATTAGGTTCTCTATACTTCCTTACTGCATTAAGCCCTTTTTTTTTAAGTTTCATTCTTCAAAAGCTCGGTCTTTGTACAAATTAAACGGTTGCCAATATCTAGATCTCACAGGAATTCGCTACCTTAAATCCATATCTCACTGTTACTAGGAAAAGGGCATATGGACTATATCGAACTGCCAATTAGGATATTCAGATCAGTATCTTTATAAATAAAAGGCTCTATTTTAGGAAAAATCGTACCGAAAAACAACATTTATTTTGACTTTGATGTTTTTTTTTTAATATTTCTGAGTTACTTTTTTTGTGAATTTGTAATTTTTTACAATGTTGTTAAATTATTTACTTTCTAGAGTAACGAAACGGAAACAAATTGCAGCGTTGAGTTCCACTACTCAACATACAGCAAATATAGAGTAAAACAGAGTGTTTTACCCCTCTTAAAAATAATTCAACTACAACAACGCACAAAAGTAGTTTCTGAGTTAATATGTTGAACTAAACAAACAAATATGAATAAACAATTAAAATTCTTTAAAATAAAACAAAATATCCGTATTCTATTTCCCTTTAAATCTACATTCGAAGTCAACAGCAAAAGCCGAAGTATAATACATCTAGCTGTCAATTAAAACGAACTTTTGATAAAAATCTCTTTGATATAAAATCGCCTGAATATTATTATGCGAGGGTTTTAAATTTATGAATGTATTTAGAGGTCTGTCCTCAAGAAATAAGATTGTACAGGAAACATAAGTTAAAATCCAGTTCGTTGATATTTATTTACGTATTGATAAAAAGAAGAAAAAGATCTCGGCTTCGAGTAGCCGCTTTTTTAACATTGAATGCGTTTGGTTGTGGAAATGTAATATATTATGGTGCCTGTGGCTAATTTGTTTTTTTTATATGGAAATAAGAGAAAAAGTGTTTAATTTTACCGCCGTCAAGTGTAACTTGTAAATGACTTGTGATTTCAAATCTCTTTAGATTATCGTATTTGAGACTATTCTTATAATACATTAAAATGCATATAAAAAAATCAAATAAATATAATAAGAGAGCTTGTAGTCATTACAGGGTAAGTAGAACGAACCTGGTGTTAAGACTCTATTCTCCACTTTCTCCCTTATTTTCAAGGCTTTGCTTATGGAGTGGCAGAACTCAGCGCCGCGTTTTACCTTGACACCAGAGTGAAGAAATGAAAATATAAATGTATATAAATATTTCATCTCCTCGAGTGGTGTCGAACCCACAACCAGTCGATTTTACAGTCAAATATGTGCCCCTGCGCCACGACTGGCCTCCAATATTGTATTCTTCATTTTCTTTATTCAGATGAATAGCAGAATAAAACTCTTAAAATAATTTAAAAAATAGACGAAAAAACGCATGTTATATTGTTAATAAGCCTTTTCGAGAATAATTTAATGAGAATGAATGTATTCCTGTTCCTATTTCAAATATAACTACTGAACAGATATAAATGAAACTTTGCAGTAATATAAAATGACTGTACTATTTTATTATGATAAATTATCCATATAATATTTACTTGTAAACAAGTACAAATACGCGTGTATATTTACGGGGTAGTACGGACGCGGTTTCGTATTTAATTAAAATTATATGTTAAAGTGAATATTGTTAAAATCACAAAGCATTATTTATTTATTGTAATTTACACCAAAATAATACAGTAAAAGTTCTAGGTGAACGTTTAAGTTACAATTTTTACAATTTAAAGTAATGAAATATCTCAATACTTAGGTATATTTATTAATATGTTCTAATTGAATCCCCCGTAAAGGTAACAAATATTTATTAAGGTAACCTAAAAAAACTACGTCATACTTTCTGCCTACTTAGTCAGAGCGCTTGGACGGTATCCAAAGAGGTGCGGATTCAAATCCTGCTTAAAATTTTGATACGTTTTACATTTTTAATAAGTATTTTTCTTTCCTAAGTGTGAAATAACTTTGTTTAAGTCACTTTGTTTCCACCCAATTTTCGGGATATTAAGGGTTGAATTCGTTTTTAGAACTGAAGATCCATCAATCGAATGGCATCCAATATGAAATTGGAAAAGCTTAGCTTATATGTCCTGTATGTACACCAGAGTTCACTACGAACATTGGTTATGTTATTCATCTAAAAATTAATCGATATCTATCTCGTGAATTATCATAACGAATTGGAGTAAAAGTAGTCATCATGTTAAAAATTGGCCTGAAACATCATCATCATCAACATCAACAACAACAATAACACGGGATAGTAAATTTATAAAAGAAACTCTGAATAATATATTTTTAATAAATATACAACGTTTAATATTTATAAGTTAAATATAGAAATATAGGTTTTAAAAACAACTCACAGTTAACGTCGATCGTAAGCGTCTCGGAGAGTGGCGTAATTGAGGGATCCGTCACCGCCTGTAACAAACAGGTGTTTCAAAGGAAATACTTTACCGTCTAAGAAGGACTACTCAGAAGCTGACGGTAAGCACGATGATTGCAGGTTCAATTCACATTCAGAAAATAATCATATTTAGATAATATTAATTTCTCCTCTCTGGTAAATAAAATGAGTTAAACTGCTCGCAATGTATCAAAAAATAGTTACCAGATCTAAAGATAATATTAAATATTTCATTTCCTCGAATGGGAAACGAACCCATAACCGTCGCGTTTACAGTCGCATGCTTGTGCAGGTTATGGTGTGTTATTTCAGTTAATATAAATGCAATACACTAGTAATTCATATTTAAAATTAAAGTTACAGCAGTCAAAAACCGCAAATAGCACGTAAATAATGAGAATAATATCATAAAATAATTATAAAAGTGTAATTTCATACATATTTCATGGATCTTCTTACAATCAAAATAATTAATTTCATTTGTTGTATGGAAATGTTGCTTTCATTTCGTTTACGTTAATATAATTGATCATTACATATTGGAAACTCGTTAAAAAGATATCACATCATATTCCATTTTCTTTGCTGCTGCACATTTTTTGTATAGCAAAATAAGTCGTTTTTTCTGCCTTCTATAATAAATCGGATAACGTTTCAGACACTTTATTCTTCACTTTTCATTGTTTGTTTAATGGCGGAACATAACGCCGCGCTTCATCTTACCAGGGCAAGAAAATTTTTATCATCCTTTCCTTTGAGTGCGACTTTGTAACTATGGTCAGACGCTACCAATGTGCCAAGGTCGTAATTTTATACTTTACAATATCTATAAACTGCACATTTGTATATTTTACTTTTGGGTATGTAGTTTTGTATAATATTTTTTTCTTTTTTTTAACTTCACACTGTATTCCACAATAGCAGGGTAGAAGGAACCTTCGAACCTAAAATTAGACACTCCGTTCCCCACTGTCCGCCGAAATCTGGAGCCATTGCGTGATAAGTGGCGGAACTCAACACCGCTATTATATATCACTCACACTCTGTTCTTTATTATACTCCTATGTTGGAACCAAGATTTAAACTTAAAACTATCGTAAACAATATATTAATAATTTTTGGTATGTGTGTAACACACTGAGGGTAATAAAATAGAAGAGAGAATTATTTATCATTGCATTCTCAGAACAGAAGTGAATATAAAAAATTTAACCATATATGAAGCAGTTCATTACCTGACAAGTAACATCGGCCCCCAGATCAGCGCGTTGTAGCGTGAAGGAAACGGCAGCTCGGGCTTCAGAATTGGCTAACAATGCGTGAGACTTCCACCAAGATACTCTGGCAGCTGGGCGACCTATTAAAATAATGTTAAATATAATTATTTTATGTAAATAGATAAAATAAATCAAGATCTCGCCGTATCACATACACCAGGGTAGGCAGAGTGAACCTACTATCAAGACACACCACTCTCGATTTTCTGGCGAATTCTGGAGGTATTGCGTGTTGAGTGCCGGAATTCAACGCCGCACTTTGCCTCGACACCAGAGCGAAGAAAACAAAATATTAAATATTTAATTTTCTCGAGTGGGAATTCAACTCACAAACTACCCCGTTTATTGTCCCACAATGTGGCCCTGCGTCACGCCTAGCCTAGTTTATATAATTAAAACTATATATTGAAAAAATATCACTTATGAAGATTTAATATGTAATTACCCAGTTGGACAGCAACTGCATGTGTACACGACGGTGGTGGGTTCGATCCCCACTCATGGGACATATTGGTGTTTTATGCATTATTTTCATTTCCTATCTCTGCTTACTCTGACTGTGGAAACAGACGTGAATCTGTTATTTTAATAAATATATTTGAATCCACATCCTTTTGAATAAAACGTCTCTACCTGTGAATAATGCCTTATAATTTAGATTTTCCATAATACAGAAAAATGTATGATTATTAAAGTCGACTCCTTAAGCTATTTCATATAAAAATTTCCTTTATTCTAGTTTCAAATGATAGACAAAAATGTGCATGATGATGATGACATATAAAAATAAAAAATCTAAATGCGGTCAGATGGTCAAATGCGAGTCCGAGCCCATACCGAGGATTCCGTACCAATTTCAGTATTGTATGTCAACGCGAAGCATAATTTTTAAAGTTAACGAACTTAAGTTTGCGGACGTATGCACTCATTTTGTATGAAATTAACTACAATTATTAATTTGTAATATTATTATATAGATACCTACTCGGAACAGATCAAATGTCTCCGGATGTAAAATTTAAATAAAAATTAAGTTATAACTGACGCAAAAAAATTATGAAACTAGCACAACGTAAGAACATTACACACATTTGCCCATAGCAAACAAGGGAACCCTAGTTTAATTTTGGGTACCAACCTCCTTCTAAATCCGAGAGGAAAAAAAAACAACTAAAAATAATAAACGAAACAGGAAATGAGCTACGAATGGAACCGTAAAGAGTGAAACAAAAGGACGCTTGATTCAAAATACTGACAGGAAAAACATAGGCGGGTAAACAACAATGACGAACACTATGGAAGAGATTGCCTTAATTTTTTACAATTAAAGCGTTTTTGTTTAGATTAGAAAAATCTTATTGTATTAAAAATATGAGAAATGATGATTATAGAAATATAATATATTCAATAATTAATTATAATTTTCCTGTACTTTTACCCTAAATAAATTAAAATTGGCGTGGCTAAATAAATTAAAGTTATATGACAAGTGCCCGGGGTAACTGTAAAGAAGGTACTATATAATAGTATGATATGTTAATATTGTTATTTGTATTTATTAAATAGGTTAATTTAATTTAAAAAAAACTTTTTAATGAAATGCTCTATAATTTAAGCTCTCATCAGTTCTTAACATATTATTTTATTTCGAGTTATTATATTATTTTCACAGGTGAGTCATGGCGCAGGGGCACACAGTGTGATTCTCAACGAAATAATAACAAATGAAATATTTATTTAAATTATGTAACGAAGAGGGGCGCGTGGGCCTAGGCAGGCGGTCCTCACATGTTAGGTCTTCTTTCGTACTCGGAACACGGTTAAGTCAGACGAATGAATGATTTTATTTCAATATAAATTAGAACAAATACCGCAAAAACCCACCATATCCGCTTTCTCCTGTCAATCGTGTCAACTATGCGACCATTTCGCTAAACAACCCTCGAACTCCCAACAAAGGTGCATGATATTTGATAAGGGTTGAAACGCTTAGGCAAGGTGCTGCTTAATTAACAAATCCAATTGTTTCATCAAGAACGCCATTGAAGGCATTATGTCTATTGTTTTTACTATCCCCATCCCCTAATTTTAGTCCTGTGAAATATTTATTGAAAATTGGGGGTTGTTTTAATATGAAATCATTGCTTATATTCTTTTCATTAATTTGTCGTGTGTTTATTTGAATTTGATTTTTTTTATTATTATCATTACAATGCTGTTATTGTGCATGTCTATGGTGATATTGGCACGTGTTTGAGTAAATACGCTGATTTCGGATTCCATTTCTTTCCGATCAGATAGTTAATTAAAAAAGATTTTTGATTGTAGACTTTAGAATTTAGACAAAGGTTGGTGTTTTATTTGACACTCAAAATTTAAAATATTCTTTATTCAAATACACTTTTGAATGGTAGAATGAATGGATAAAAAGTGATATAATTGTCTATCAACCCTCTTGATGCGAATGTTGAAAATCACAAATAATATTTATATTCTCTAAATAAATAGAATACGAATTTAAACATATAAATACTTAATAAACTATACATATTTAGGATTCTACTTTTAGAATTTTTTGTACTCTATTACTAAAACTCCACTGATCCTATTACTAATACTCCACCTGGCTGCCGTATTTCACGGAATGATGTATTTCTGTTGCCGCTATAATAACATATACTAATAAATATAATTAAATATGATTTATCTGGACTCCCATACATTACGTGACTTTTTTGCTCATTTCTATAGATAATGGTACGAAACTGTTTCGTTTTTTTAGGTTTAGTCTTTATTCCACATAAGCATGGAGGAATTTAATATCAAAACACTCACAGATGAATTAAAGGAAACCATTCCCGCGAGTGGAGAATGAACTCATAGCCTCATCATTTAAGCTCAGACGTTCTACAACTGTGCCCCATGGCCTTATAAAACGTAAACAACGAAAGTGAGTAACGGAAGTGTCTTATAAAACGTAAACATTATTTTTCTATACATGTAGTTATTCGACCATACATACATAAAATTATTCGCAAGAACGCTCGAACAGATTTAACGCAAAATCTTCTTTCTGGAGACGATGAAACTTTTTTGGAAGTCTTCCAAAGGAATCCGGATGACAGCTACGCTCTATATAACACTTTTTTCTATATTGTGTAAGCTATCGTGAAGACTTCGACATAAAGTTAGTCGTTCTTTTCATGGGCTTTTAGAAAAATCGCATCGTTCAGAAAGATATTATAAGATTAAAAATACGTATTTTTTTCATATTAAGAAAATAATTGAAGGCATTGTGGCGTATTACTGACTGACAAAGCGGGTATCAATGTGGGGAATGTATACTAATACTATAAAGTAGAAGTTTTTGTTTGGTTGATTGCGCTAATCTCAAAAACTATTGATTCGAAAGTGCTCAAGGCACTTAGAATGTGTCACGTACGACACAGCTATATTATACACAGATATATTATTTAAACGTACATATATGGTTTCGATAGGTCAACTGAGATGTTTGATTCCTATGAAGACGACGTGTCATAATGTTTTTTTTTTTGTACAACTATACCTAATTAACAATAAAAAAGGGGCCCTCGTGGCGCAGGGGCGTAAACTTGGGACTGTAAGCGCGACAGATTGTGGGTTCGATTCGCACTCGAGGACATGAAATATTTAATATCTTATTTTCCTCATACGAGTAACGAGACCAAGCGCGGCGGCAATGCGCAATGCCTTAGGAATTCTGCTGAAAGTGAGGAACGGAAGTGTCTCAACAGGAATATGTCACGTAAAAAAACATATGTAATAAAATTTAAAAAACTTAAGCTGAAGAAACCTTGATGTGGACACTGCGTTCCCAATTTATCTTCGAAATTTTAAGGCATTCCGTGTTGAGTGGCGAAACTCAACGCCGCTGTAGTTATTTAAAAAGAAGTGCCTATGGCAACATTTAAATAATTTATAATTCTAAAACTACGTCTTGTACGGCATGTCAACGTTATATGCGAATGTCAATCAAATCAAATACAATTCATCCCTTTGATCTTCTAATGAAAGGATAATGAAATGCAGAAGCTTAGTTAGGTGGATTGACTAATTGAGATTTGATGTTAGTGTTCAAGTTAATTTGTAATGGCATTTACTAGTCGTTAAGGTATTTCTAGTATTAATTTATACACGACAAGTTGTGGGTTCGAGGGAGGGAGGGAGGCAGTTGTGGGCCTAGTGTCAAAACACTCCGTTCTTCTCATACCACCCAACTTCAATATTATATGTAATGTGGAAAAATCCACTCTTAGGGAAGAAAAACATTTTAAAGTAAATCAAAACTGTAAAAGGGACGCGGGTCCAAATCCCGAGACGTCGTGTTCAAAAAACATAGCATTTACACTGAAACAATTATTAAAATAATCGTACATAACATAACAATTGAAAAAATTATGAATTCTGAATACTATTCTGCCATAATGATACATTGTTTATGTTTCATGAATGTTGCATAAATCATGTTATTAATACTAGATACGTTCGTTTATGCTCTATTTAGATATACATCTCTAAATTGGCGATAAGAATCACTATATCCTATAATAGCAAATTTAGCTTCATCAATAATTTATTAATACTAGTCAAAGCTATTTAGATAAAATCAATCAGCTTCACACTGTATTCCGCACACAGCAGGGTAGGTAGAGGGAAAATAATGTTAAGACTCTCCGTTCACCGCTTTCATTGTGCTGACGTTTTGCCGTCTCATCCATGCAGCTAAGACTCTGTTAACCCTGTTACCGGCAGCAATACGCCTTTCCACATCCTTCTCGTATCTTCCATCTCAACTGAACATACTTCCCAGGTATAAGGTATTTCATAAAAAGAATGCATTAAAATATATATTGACATTGAAGAGCAAAGTGTCAGTCATATTTGTCTTAATCATAAAAAAAAACAAAAAAATACATTAATATAAAAAAAAATCTTTAACATTACAAATAAATACACTTGCAAAGTTATGATTGCCATTAAAATAATAAAAGCTTACCTCCAACAGCTACGCAAGTTAGATTGACTTCAGTACCCTCGTCGTACGGCCCGAGTACGCCGCCTTTGATCTCTTCCCCCGACTGGTCCAGAATGAGAAGTCGTTCTGGAGGAACTGTGGATAATATTACTTGTATAGTATATTTATTTTTACATATTTATAGCTTCACGTTATATTCCGCTCATAGCGAACTATATCGAGGGAAAGTAGTGTTAAGACACTCCACTCCTCTCGCATTGCCCAATTATGGAGATATTGCTAAGGGGCACGCCGCGCTTTGATTTGCTACCAGAGCAAGAAAATAAAGAGAACTCTCTCTCCCGAGTGGGAACCGAATTATCCGTTGCGTTTACAGTAAGAGACTATGTCGCTGCGCCACGATGGTCTAATGTATATATATTTTTTAAATTTTATTTTTAAATTTTAATTTTAAAGAAAAAGCTAAAAATTCTGTAATTTTTCTATGTTTATATTCGCACACTACTATACCGAGACATTTTTACAACTACAACGAAAGAATTTTCAAAGGTTTATCTTGCAAAATAATGAAAACAATAAAAAAATCTTAGAATATTATTTTTATAATATAATGAAGATAAATTATAATTCTTTCAGAAATTGATTAAAAAAAATAGCTTTACGCTGTATCCCACACAGAGCAGTGTAGGCAGAGGCAAACCTAGTGTCTTAATACTATGTTACCGACTTTCCGTCGAGTTCTGGAGGCTTTGCGTGTTGAGCCTCGGAACTCAACTCCGCGCTTTGCCTCGACACCAGAGCGAGGAAATTAAAACATAAATGTAAATAAATATTCAATTTCCTCGAGTGGGGATCGAACCCACAACCGATCGATTCGATCGATTTTACAGTCACACTTTAATATATTACTAACATAATACTTACTAAGAACAGTGAGATTGAGTCGTGTATTCTTGGTGGGTGATTTGATGAAATCCACTCTGCACCTATACTGACCGCTGTCTTCAGGCCTAAAGAAAATAAATAAAAAAATATTAGAGGAAAAAATATTAGGAGTTTAAACATAGCGGGAATCGATTCTATGCCTCATATAAGCCACTTTTTTATACTTGTGTGTTATTATGTTGTGTTGTGTTATTAACATTTATCGAAGTTTTTGCAGAATAAAATGAAAATAGTCACTCTATTTATTACTTTAAGGTCAGGGGTACGAAAAGCTTAAATGAGAATTGAACCAACAACTGCTGCATGTTCAAAAAACCAATAATTACCAATCTTTACCCAATATTAATTTATTTTTATACGTTCTTAGAGAATATATAGACATAAGAATATTGCAGGACTGAACCTGCGCCGCTTTTTCAAAACCGCAAAAAATTCTCTGAAAAAATATTATTTTCATAAATGTAGAATAACTTTTAAAATGTAAAAGAAAACCTTTATTTTATTTACATAGTAAAAATCTGCATACATACTAAAAAAAATAATCACTAAAATATATTTCATTCAAATAATGGATGCATTTTTAAATTAAAATAATAAAAAAAAACCCTAGGAGATCCCTCTACAAATAAAAATAAAAGAGAATGAGAACGCTTTTGTTTTATCACGTATCACGTTTCGTTCATATTGTGTTTAAAACAAAAAACTACCAAATTTTTTAAATGTTAAAAGTATTGTAAAGTACAGTACAGGATGAATATATTTTTGAATTGGAATTAGCTGCTTAAATAATTTAATGGAATTAAAATTCGGCATTTATGTTTCATTATTCGTTGTCTTTTTTTTCGCTTCGAGCCTAGCTGATTAAATTTAGTGTTAAAACACTCCGCTACCCGAGACGAAGCATTTTTTTGTATTCTGTAGCTCATATTTTGTATTCTTACCAGTGCAACGAAATAAAAATAACTCTTTCCCCATAGAGAAAATTGGGATAAATGTTCAAAATTAAGGTTAAATACCGTGCCGCTGCGCCGCACGCGCTGCCGCATGTGGGAAAACGTGTCTTAATGACAACGAAGTGTCTTAACACTAGTTTCTCAGGTTCCCTCTCTCTACACCTAAAGTGGTGGATATAGGGTGAAGCTAAAAAATATATATTTATAACCTCACCTCAATTTACTCAAAATTAATGCTGCAGCAGTTGTAGTACGGAAAGTCGCTCGAGTCGACAAGGTCGACGGATCTGACCAGTGAGAGGTCACTCCATCTCTTGTATCAAACCTGTGAACAAAATTAAAAAAATATAATAATTATATCAATATAGATCTACTATACATCTCTATAGTATTAATTCATTACTACAAGAAATTACAGTACTCTGTGAGACGACGATAGAATATTTTATATGCATATTTGAACTCCGTGTAACCTCTTTGTTCAATAGGAAAAAGTCAAACTGCATCGCCAAAAACAATTATTTTTTTTTTTAAAAACATCTATTTCAGACAGACTTTAGAGTCAATTGAGAGACGAGAAGGTTAATCAAAGACAAGATTCTCGTTGTTACTCAGCTGCAGAGCCTTAGCCACCGGCGTAGGGTTGCCTCCTTGTCCGTTTTTTTAATACCGTATACACTCCACTGGACTGCACTGAATTTGCGCCACTTAATTCTGCCTCCCCTTTTTTATAATAGAATCCTATATACAACATCCAACATACAATCTGTAAATTAAAACATTCAAATCCGAAACGATGGATATTTCTAACTAGAACTAAACGCTTTAACGCTTACATTCTTTATCATCACTGCGAAAGATAACAAAAGGTAACTCGATGACAGCATTTGTATTTCCTGTGATTTACAATCTTCAAAACCAGAGTTAACAAGTACTTACTAGTGAAGCGTGCACCACCGTATAAACCGCATCAACGCTCATTAGGCTTGTTGCGGTCAAGCACAAGCCCAATTTAAAAAAAAAACAACAAAGATTTGCTGAGCACAGAAATCATTGTTCGTACTATATTTAATTTAATCTATTTTTCAAATCGTTCAAATAGAAAATATGAACCTAGTTAGGACATACCACTCCTCATTTTTACTTCCTTTCCCCATTTTTAACAAAAAATATTTCTTAATATATTTGTTAGCCATTATATAATATAGCAATCTACAATCTACATTCGGATGTTATATTAACATATAATTCCAATTTGTCAATGTGATTGCGTTGAACATAAATTATCGATGCGTGTATCTGTCGACGCTTTGCTTTCTCTAACAAATAAGCCGCCGTAATAATTCAATAATAAAAAAAAAATCTTAAAGCATCTCGTTAGGAAAAAGGCCTTATTTTATGAAAAAAAACCGGACAAATGTGAGTCGGACTCGCATATTAAGGTTCCGTACCAATTTCAGAATTGTATGCCAACGGTAAGTACAATTTATAAAAGTTGACAAATTTAAATTTGCGGACAATTATAAGTTTGTAATGATTTCTTTTCTATGAATAAATAAATAAAAATAAATAAATCTGCTTCACGCTGTATCCCGCATACAGCAGGGTAGGTTTCTGCCGAATTCTGCAGGCATTGCGTGATAAGTGGCGGAACTTAACGCCGCGCTTTTGCCTCGACATCAGACATGAAAATATAAATGTAAATAAATATTTTACTCAGAGAGAACTCACAGCCAGTTGCGTTTGCAGTCAAATTCAGTGCCAATTCGCTACCACTGGCCTCAATTCTCTATATATTTCTAAAAATTTTAATTTTTTTGACTTTTTCCATTATTTGTACTGCAAGTTCTCATTTATTATTATATAGTTTTTTCTGCGTCTCTAAGGGACTGCGGCCATAAATATATTACATTCATTTCAGATTGATACCTCACGTGATCTCGAGATAAATGCTCTTGACAGACGGATTGATGGACAACAAAGAGAATCTATAAGGGTTCCGTTTTTCGTTTTGAGATACGGAACCCTAAAAACATAAAAGTTTAACAGAAATAAAATTTAGTATCTGTTCCATGTTTATTTGTGTGTACTCGTATTTCAAAAGAAATTTTTCTTTTTCTTAAATTAAACACCATAATGTAATATTTTTTTTTATTTTATTTTCTATTTAATCTTAAAAAAAACAGTACTAATAATCTTATTTCATTTAAAGTGTTCGTTAATAAAAGTTTCACAACACAACGCAATTCAATCCAAATAACACTAATATCGAATACCAAAATCATTTCCAATTTTTATATCGTATATAACTAGCCTTATTTTATATTGTATGTAACCAGCCTTATTTTATAAGCAGATATAATCCCCTCAATACCGCCGTCTAGAAGCTAATAGCTTAATCAAAGCGACGCTCGACGTGATGGAAGGATTTAAATGACGTTCACGTCGTACCGTCGTTGCATTGCGGAGCATGTGTTAGGAATTATTTTTGTTGTTTTTTTTTATTTTCTCTTTTGTTTAGCTTCACGCTGTATCTCGCGTGTTACGTACAGCAGTACAGAAGCAATATAGTGTCAAGACACTCCGTTTCCCAGTTTAACCCAATTTTCGATTGTTCGTTGATTGGAGGAACTCATCGCGCTTTGGCTTCTTGGCAGACAGAGGAAAGGAGCATAATTCATTCTCTCAAATGGGAATTGAACCCAGAACCGTCGTCTTTTAGAGCCACAGGCTGTGCTGCTGAGCCACGACCGTCTCTCTTTGTTTCTTCTCATTACATTTAGACGAGTAAGCATAATTTAATGTTTCAGCATTTGGATGGTGTATCAAAGGCGCGGGTTCGATTCTCGCTACGTTTTTATTTCATCGTGTTATGGGACATTCGATTATTTTCCGCTCATTTGATAATAAATAATTTTAATGATATAGTATCCAATCTTATTAACTTACATTCATGACAACTGCGCTACAAGGGCATCACATTTTAATATTAATAACTTATTGGTTATATCTTTTTAAGCAGCCTTTTAAAAATACATTTTTGTTATCGTCAATGTTCAAAGTGCACCTGTCGTTTGTTTAAAATGCATGGTGTATGTTGACATTTCTTGTTATAAACTCAATTAATTCAATCAGATGCCAGTTAGATGGCTTTAAATTTGTATAAATATACATTATATTATATATTCATAAGTTTTATGAATTTTATATAAAATGAACAAAATGAAGAAATTAGAATATATATATATTCTGGTTTAAGAATCATAAGGGAACAGAGTAATGGACACTCATTATGCCGCTGTCGGGTAAATATATATATATATATATATATATATATATATATATATATATATATAGATATATATATATATATAGATATATATATCTATATATATATATATATATATATATATACTATATATCTTAAACCAGTGAAACAATTTTGATAAATGATACGTCGTTGAATATGTCTTGATGTCGCGATCGTAACGAGATAATAATTAAGTATATGGGGTCAGCTTTTCTGTTTTTTTTTTAATTCGCTTGTTTGCTCCATATTTTCAGAGAAAACATAGTGTTAAAACAATCCGTTAAGTGTGGCATCGAGTTACATCACTAAACACACCATGCCTGTCTGCAGCTGTTGACTAGCACAAGCTGCCCTCTGCCTACCATACTACATGCGAAATACAGCAAGAAACTAAAAAAAAATGTCACAAAAGTCTTTAAAATAATCCACACACACAGATAGACTTGTGTCAATTTGTATAATACTTAAAATTCATTTACTTCTTTGCTAAAATATTAAAGGGCCTCAAATATTAATTATATTTGTCAAAAACAATGTTAATTTATCTGGAAAGCTAATTAAAAAACGCAATTTGATACTGAGTGCTCTCCAAGAGTATAATATAACGTGTCTGTAACAGATCCTGTGCTTAAAAATTTTAAGTTTCTGAGAAAATTACAACGTGAATATTTAATAAAACGCTAAAAAATGTTGTAACATAATTATGTCAGAGATTAAATAAATAAATCAGCTCAACGTTGTACCCCCCACACAGCAGAGTAGGCAGAGGGAACCTAGTGTTAAGACACTCCGTTCCCCACTTTCTGCCGAATTCTGAAGGCATTGCGTGTTAACTGGCAGAACTCAACGCAACGCCGCGCTTAGCCTCGGCACAGAGCACAGAGCGAAGAAATGGAAATATAAATTTAAGTAAATATTTTATCTCCTCGAGTGGGGATCGAACCCACAACTATGTCGGTTTTACAGTCACACTTCGTGCCACTGCGCCACGACTGACGTCAATGTCAGAGATATTTTTTTATAATATAAAAGTTTTTTTTATTTGACTCCATTGTATCGTAGCTGAGGCAAATGTCTGTTTAAACATTTTTTTTACAACGATCATTCATATTTACTTATAAAAGAATTATTATATGTATCTGTAACGTAACCTATCGAAATTATTCGTTGTTGATTATGTACATATGCATTGCATGTTGATTATTTCTATTTTCATGCTTTAGTAAGACATGACGCGGTGTTAAATTCCGCTACTAACACACGTTTTTAACATTTTTCAAGTGTTATTCCACACTTAGGAGAGAAAAATACTTATTTAGAAAACATATATAAATTAGCGTATATAAATTATTACGTAGCGAATCGGTTTCTAGTAGGCGCGGGTTCGAATCCCGCTACGTTCAAATTTTTATACGTTTTCTAAATAAGTATCAAGCACACGTTGTCTAGAATGCAAGCGGAAAATGAAAAATTGAGAGATGTAAATTCACCATTATGTTTTTCGCCAAAATTCAGGGTAGACAGTGAGAAGTTAGCACATTCTATACATACGTATACCCAAGTAAATAATTTCACTATAATGAAATCAAATAATTTATCCATACTTGTCACTCAGAATGTACAGCGTAGGGAACATATGTTAAGATTTATAACGCTACAAGAACTAGAGCATGTTACAAACGACATTTCTCAAAACGGTCAAGTTGGTTTTCTATCATAATTCATGCCCATATTTGGTGTAGAAAGTAACGGCTTTGATTGGTTAGTTGAGCAAGTTTAATAGATTTCATAGATCATGAACGCCATGTTGACAGATCTAACTTAATGTGAGTTATTTCATAAAAGTATTAATAATATCAATGTGGCGCAGTTGAAATAACGGAAAAGGCATGTTTTTTTTGTATTTGAAACCCATTTAGTAATACATTTTTATGTATAAAATAGAAAGCGGCGTTAAATTCTGCTATGTAACACTTTATTCAATTTATATAGGCACATACACAGTGGAGAACACATTTATAACCTATAATTCTCCTCTATATAACCCTCGCCTTGTAAAGCAATTATGTAAATATGACTCAAACTTAGCCATCTAAAAGGAAATCTCTTTAAAAATTTCTAATATTGATTTAAAGGTGTGGGTTCAATCTCACCTTAATCAAAATTAACATTTTGACGCTCTGGTTGCGGTTATTATAGTTCCGCTACTTAACACACAGTCTCAAGAATTGAATGCCAAGTGGCGGACAGAAGACCAACCTTCCTCTTTCTACCCTGCTTTATGCAGAAAAGAGCTTGAAGCTAAAAAATATTGTTAGAAATATCTCTACTATTAAATAAGTTTATTACCCGTAAAAAAAGGTAAAAATATAAATATAATATGACGATTGCACGATTCAACAAATTTTGACTTTTATTTATTTCTGTAATATAAAACTTATTTCTTTCATACTTACGTATATATAGGGGTTTCATGTCCCTGCTTATACCAGATGACGAGCCCCATGCTGTCCCCACGGAGGGCGGGGGTCACATCGCACGGCAGTTCCACTTCATTGCCAACCGCTGCGTGAAAAGACTCTATAGCCGCTGGAACAAAAAACATGTTTATAGTATTTTTAATTAAATATTTAGTATAGTGGATACGAATAAAAATTAATGGGGTTATTATTATAGATTCATATACTTAAGAATTGACAACATATACATATTAATTTTTGTATGTTAAAACCGTCTTTAACTTAATTATTACACATTTTTTCTCCCTTTTTACATATAAATTCAAAAATTAAATTAAATCAGCAGGGAATCTAGTGTTAAGATAATTCGTTCCCCACTTTCTCCCGAATTCTGGAAGCATTGTGTAATGAGTGGCAGAACTCAACGCCGCGCTTAGTCTCGACAGCAGAGCGAAGAAATGGAAATATATATATATTTTTACGAAGAGTATGTATGCACAGAATTTGCACATCCTGTATACATACACAATACTTTTGTGTTTAAGCATACATACATACATATAACATATATATCGACACATACATAGATATGTATAAACACAAACAGTATCGCGGTAAACAGCTCACTGAGCAGCATCGTGTTCCGGTAGAGACATTGAGACGATCTGACGGACGATGGGACACATCCAGTTATTTACTTCGAGGTTTGTTTTTGTTAATACTCTCTTATATGTGTATGATAACATACACTTGCGTGTTTTAATGCGAATTTTGTATGTAATTAATATTGTTTCTTTAATAAAGGTACTTCCATACTGTCTACCGATTTTTCCAGGCATTGCTTCAACCGGAGTGGAAAAATTATAATAACTTATTTATGGTTTTTCTTAGTAAAAAAGCTTCACACATTTCATTTCTAGTAGGATAGGCTTAGATTAAAACTAATGATAAGACACTCCGTTCCCCAATTTTCACTTATAACATCTAAGTTATTGCATATTGAACCGCAGTACTCAACCCTCTGCCTTATCTATAAAGACGAAAGAAGGGAAATTGAAAGTAGTTTAAATATAACCATTAATTCATATACAGACAGAAACTCTCCCACTGTATATGAATGTTTATTATATAGATAAGGCAAAATTTTAATTATCGCCACTCAACACGCAAAGCCTTAAGAATTTTACGGAAAGTGAGAAGCAAATTTCTTAATGGATGGACAGAATGTCTTACACAAGAGTCCCAGGTTATCTCAGCCTGCCCTGCTATGAGAGAGATACAGCATGAAGCTTATAAAAAACATCAATTAGTCTCAATATATTACAACTCCAAGATAAGGGGAACAACTTCACGCTTTATCACGCATGTAGTTCACACAGACAGATACTAAGTGTCAAAATAATGCATTCTCCGCTTTCATCCTAAATTCAAGGGATTATTTGTTGAACGATCAAAATCAACAACGCAAGAATATAAAAAAAACATTATAAACTCTTTTTACAGCATTCAACACTATCATACAGTATTCTCATATATCACTTAAAGTGACCAACCGTCGGTACATCGAATCAGTAGCAATTGACCGTTGCACGCGGAAAGTGCAGGCTCAATTTATCGTTATGACAGTATCGGGTCAATTGTTAATTTTCTATGTCATTTTTTTCCTTTTCACAATTTTTTTTTATATATTTTTGTTTAATGTAAAGAAAATGTTTTTGATAAAAGCCTAGGTCTGGTAGTTTGAGGCAGCTGTGGCGTTGGTTCGATTCGCACTCTAGGGAATAAGAATTTATATTCTTTTCATCGGCCTGGTTACAGAACAAAGTGCGGCGTTGAGCTCCGCCAATCAACACACAATATCTCAGAATTCAGATTTAAGCAGATAAAGCACAGTATATTACAGTGAAAAACAAACAAACTTAATCCGAAAATTATACGATATCTGATATGAGACATTAAATTATATATTCGTGGTTGCCCACTTATTTATTATATGAGACAATTTCCATTATACTTAATTTTCAGACGATGAATTCAATTACTGATAGCTGAGACTTAATTAAAATAATAATTAATATTACGAGTGCTTTTGATGTTGTTAAGGCTAAGAAGAGAATATTTATAGGTATCTATAATAGTTAAATATATATTTATTATATATAATAGATATATACTATGTATAATAGTTAGAGGTTCAAATACAATCACTTTTGTTGAACGTTACAGTTAAAACTATTGTGGTTGTTGTAATCAACTAAATAAATACTTCTCTGTGGCCGTTAATATTGTTTTTTTTATTATATTCATATTATATTGATTATGCTTAATAAAACAATAAATAATAATCACAAATTAAGGGTTAATCTTTTCAGTTTTCGTACTTTTTACCTTTCCAGGACTATTTTAAAACGTTTCTCTTTCCTTTCAAAATTGTTAGTTTGTATTGTTCCTTCGAGCGACTTAAGAGAGACGTAGGATAATGTGTTTATTAAGTATTCTACCAATTAAATTTTACCAAACTGTCCTGTAAGTTTTAAATGGTTCCTGATTGTTAAGTCTTATAAATCATTAGGTTTGTCTTTGTTTTGGGTTTTTAGTTTGTTTATATTTTTTCGATTCTCAGGTCAAGTGGTTATAAAGAAAGTTACTGACTTCTTTAAGCAGTTGCCGTGCAGTGGCATAACTGTAAACGCGAACGGCTTTGTAGGTTCAATTCCTACTAGGGGGAAAAATAATTTTAATTTCCTCGCTCTGGAAACAAAACTTTATTCGCTACTAAATAAATAAATTGCAACGTATTGATTGATATATCATCACTATGTTCAAAGAGTACTTTTCTTTTTTTGTAAATAAATAATAGAATCTAAAATATTTATAAATGTATTAATGTCAAACGAATTTTTCTATGAGTTAGGTATAAAAGATCAATATCAAGACCAATGGAAAAAAAACTTATTGATCCTCTAAACTATTTAACACAATAGTTTCAATTCTATAGAGCGGTATTGTGACTGCTCTTTACAGTTTCTGAATTAAAATTCTACTACGGTCGCATAAATGTATTATAGTGTAGTTTACTACAGTCACTGTCGAGTTTAAAATCAATTGATATTTTAATTATGTATACCATTTTAACAATACGTAAGGTTTTTTTTACTTAAATTAGATTTGATCAAATGCTGAGTTTCTAAATAATAACTTAAAAAGTGTAAATATGTAATTGCTGCACCAAATGGGCGAAATACATTTTTTTATATTACATAAATTTAAAAATCTGATTCACGCTGTAGTTCGCAGGAATAGTGTTAAGACATTTCGCTACCCACATTTGAGGAGTTATCGCGAGTTGAGTGGCGTAATTCAACGCCGTGTTTTTGCCTTGACACCAGAACAAAGAACGAAAATATTAAATCATCATCATCATCATACATACATATACACATATATACAAATGTACTGTACATAATGTCGTTTCTAGCGGTATTTTCACACAAGAAAAATCGTAGAAAAAAAGTATTTCGTTTAAATCTTAGATGTCTAGTATTTGAACCCGCAATTAATCGATAAGTAGATAACCTACGTTAATCAAACTACAAAAATTGCAACATACCATAAGTTTCATTTGTTTATAAAAAATGGAGACCAGTGTTAAGACACTTAACACTGAGTTTTCTCCACCTATCTACCTACCTACCCTCTACCTACCTACCTTCTACATATATGCGGGATACAGCGTGAAACTTAAAAAAAACTATATAAAAAAATTACATTCACTAACAGCTATCGAAAGCTAAAGCCAGAAATTCCACAGAATTGTATTATGAACGGTCGCTTTGTTACGTTGATTTTTGATCAGATTGAACACACCTGGCGCGAGCATTGTTATAGAATGGCTTTTACTCGTGTTTTTTGTTCCTACAATCCCCGAAACGTATTTTGATTTTAATTGATTGTTACCGACGTGGTTGGTTGGGTTTCGGTATCTTTAGTGGATATAAGTTCGACTCCTGATTTGAGTTAAATTAAATAATAATAAATAATAATAAATAAATAGTTGTAAATATTTTTATTTTTAAAGTGCATGTGAAACTGGATTGAAAACTCCTTATCCTGATTTTGACCAGAATAAAAATTATCTCACTCAAAGGACATGAAAATCTAAATCAACATAAACGTTAAAATAGGCTTTTAAATATAAAGAAAACATAATATTTTATGGGCCGCAATATATCATCCGAGAAGGCCGTCGTGGTCCCAAATCAGGAGAATGATTTTTTTCTTAATTTTTTTTAGCTTTTGTATCCTGCACATGCACAGAGGGAACCTAGTGTTAGGTAAGACATTCTGTAGACGTTATAACAATCTCACCATTTTCCGCCGAATTCTCTAGGCTTAACGTAAGGCTTAACGTAACAAGTGGAAAACGGAGTGTTTTAACGCTAGATTCTCTGCCTACTTTATATATATATTATATCAAAAAAATTTTTATTGTGTTTGTTCTCTTATTTAAACTTAATTTTATGCGTGTTAAATTAGCGTCTAAGTGCGATATACAATTTATATTGTAATCTTTTAATATTATTTCGTTTTTATCATAAAAATTATTATTGTATTGTACACATTCGTTTCCTATTCATATATAAATAAATATTTATTATTTACAAGCAAACATAACATACACGCTGTATGCGGGACACAGCAGAGTAGGCAGAGGGAACCTAATGTTAAGACACTCCGTTCCCCACTTTCCGTGGGGTTCTGGAGGCATTGCGTGTTAAATAGCGGAAGCCAACGCCGCGCTTTGCCTCGACACCAGAGCAAAGAAATGTTAATATATATTTCAACTCCTGGAGTGGGGATCGAACTCACAACCAATCGATTTTACAGTCACACTTTTTGCCCCTGCGCCACGACTGACCTCATACACATACTACAATTCCATATAACATACTAACAAAAGATTAAAATAAAATTATAATTTAATACCTAATACAAAAACTTAGCGACACACTTAATCCAACACGCCACGGTTTATTCACCAGCCACCATACAAAAAACAGAAGAAATTCAAAAGTTTCCGACTTCATTCAAATCTTTTTCTATACAATTGTAAGCTCGATGGCGATTTAACGCGTGTAATGATCCTTCAAAATTTTTGCCCAACAATAGAAACCGTTGTATGGTGTATTTTATTGCCTTTTTGAATATATGGTAAAGTCTTGTAAATAATGGATGGGCATTTCTTTTTGCGTACCGATTTTACAATATTTTTCATTTTATGTGTTAGGCGGATACGGCGTTGTGTTTTTTTTCTTTGCTTTTTTTTAATCGTGCTCTTCACGCCTTTTCTAGCTTAATAATTTCCGCAAAACTTTCATTGTATGTTGCGTAACGGAGCTTAACGCCGCGCATTGCTCACCAGATTCCTCCGAGTGGAGATTGGAACTATCGCGTTTACAATAGGACGTTGTACTTGCAATGATTCGTTGCCCAATGGTACTTCTGAGGGCTTAACTGCCTTAATGGTAAACCAAAACAATATCGGTTAAGTATAGTGACGTTTTTCCATTAAATAACATTCTATATTGATACCTATCACCATTGAATGAGATAAATAGTAGATAAAAAATAAATGAAATCCTTTTCAGTTAAATTTGTCCCGCTTTTGGCGAACGAATTCCGCTTTTTTACTTGAAATAAAAAAAACCGCTTTTTACCGAAAGGATATCTGACAACGCTGGCAACGAAGACCCCAAACGTGACATGACGCCCCAAATGTGTGACATGATTATTTATTATAATTTTGGTAGCAAATTTCTTTCCACTACCCACGTCTTTACCGAAAGGCCTACCTGCGGTAGTGTTTCGAAGTCGATAAGTCCTTAAAAAAACACATCTATCTCCTCTCAACTTAAAAGGCCGGCAACGCATAATTAGCCGCTCTGGTCACACCACACGGGGTCGTGGGTGGCAGTGACCACTTACCATCAAGTGACCCGTACGCTCGTTTACCTTGTATTTTTTTATAAAAAGAAAAAAAAAAACACAATAAAAAGAAGCCTTAAAATTCTGCTTGCAACGCTGATATCATTTATAGCAACTGTTAAAAACGTTACCTTGAAGGGATATTAACTTATAGGTTAGTTAGTTATAATAGTTTCCTTTTAGTTAACACATAATGTGTTGTAACACATGATGTGTTGTTGAAATGGTTAAAATTACTTAATGGTTATTATAATTAAATTATTAATGGTATTAAGGTTTTTTTAGAGGAACTCGTGGCGCAGGGGCACAAGAGTGTGACTGTGATGAGACGGTTGTGGGTTCGATCCCCTCTTGAGGGAGTGAATTATTATTTAATTTCTTCACTCTGGCACCTAAGCAAAAGCCCGGAGGTCATTTCCACCACTCAACACACAATGCTTCGAAAAATTGGAAACGGAGGGTCTTACGCGGGATACAGTGTGAAACTGTATACATTTTTTTTATTAAAAATCCGTTCTCCTATATATTTATTTCTACGCAGTTTTATTACAAAAGCTAGAATGAAATATAGCACTGTATCCACAATCACACCACAGCAGGACTCCTTAATAAGATAAATAGCTTCCCATAATAGTTCTTCATAATATTTCTTTTTATAACACGACAAACTCATATTAAAGAATATTAGATACATATGATTATTTTTTAATTTAACAATTATATATTTGGACTTTGTTTTTAGATAAAAAAAGATTGTGTCAATGTTTGCATTAAGACATATAACTAGCCTTGATTGCGCAAGTATGTCTTTTCTGCACCAAATTAAAATTAAGTTAAATCAAATTCACGCTTTATTATATATATACCAAATTAAAATGAAATTAAATCAACTTCACGGGTAGGCAGGGGGAACCTAGTGTTAAGACACTCTGTTCCTCACCTTCCGCCGAGTTATGGAGGCGTTGCGTGTTGAGTGGCGGAACTCAACGCCGTTGCACCAAATGAGCGTAAATATAGTCTCGCAGTAAACATTTTATAAGTATCCCACATATATCAGGATAGTCAATAGTCATATATTTGATATAAATTCAATGAAACACTTGTAAGTTCTCCCAATCACACCCCAAAAATCTGGACACTTGTTAGTTTTCAAGACATCCTACATCTGTCTCGTTCTTTATATTCTGAGAATGGCAGGAGTGTAAGGGACGGATGCTATCAAATGCGGTGTTTGCGCTTTGTAATCTAATACTCGTGTGTGGGCTACTGCAGATAGTGATGTGTTTTATATTGTATCGATAAAATAATGAAATAAATATATTTTAATGTAGTTTTTTAGTTTTCGTCTAACATATAGTTCAACGAAAACTAAAAAAAAATATTTTTTTCATTTTAATTAATTATTTTTTTTTATTTTAAAATAAAATAAAATTAAATTAAATTAGCTTCACGCTATATCCCGCACATAGCAGGGTTTATATAGTTGAAATACATTTTTTTCATTTTATTTCTATAAAATAAATAAATCAACTTTGAGTTGCAATGCCTCAAAGCTGATTTATTTATTCGCCGCCAACATGCAATGCCTCCAACACGCAATGCCTCCAGATTTCAGCGTAAAGTGAGGAACGGAGTGTCTTAACACTAGGTTCCATCTGCCTACCCTGCTGTGTGCGGGATATAGCGTGAAGCTGAAGAAATTTTAAATATAGGCATTTACACTTCCGAATCGATTGTATTATTTTTCTCAATACAGTGAAATGCAAAATTTTTTATGAAAAATTAATAAAATAAATATTAAAGCCACGAGTACCTACTTGAATACTATGGACTTGATTCTCGGATTTTTATTGTTTTTTTAGTGTTTTCAAAATATACATCTACCGATTGTAATATGGCTATTAACAAGATATTTATCCAAAAAACAATATATTTTTTACATAAAATATAATCTATATTGTAGTAATTCTTAAGTTCCTATATTTAATTATTCTCTTTTTTCTTTCATTATTTACCAAACCAAACTCGCCTTTGCATTTAATACACGGGTTCATATCACGGGTCATTTCATACAAGGATTTACAATACTAAATCCTTTTATGCGTGCAATAAAGAACTATCTATTCTATTCTATAGGAATAATCGACCCATGGATTGATACGAACCCACAACCTTAACATATAATCATAAAGGCGTACGTTATACCTTGTTACCCTCACATAAAATGTCGGTTCATCTAAAGCCATAATAAAATAATGTAAAAGCGGTCGCATGGCGTCGACTACATGACGTTGTTTTTAATTAGCTTAATGAACGTGCGGTGGACGCGAGAGCAGTATCATTACTATGTGGGGGTTCGAATCTAAGTACATAATGTATTTAATGATAGCTTGTAAGTTGTGTAAGTTTTTCTTGAAGATATAAATAAATTACTAACTTTTTTTGCAATAGCAATTTCTAATTTCTTTTTATCTTTTACTAGCATTTATAATTTCATAGTATTGTTAGGTTTTGTAAAAAAGAGGGTTGTTGATAAATAAATAATGGTATAAAATCGACCAGTGTTAGGTCTTGTATAAAAAGGAGGGTAGTTAATAAATAGATAATTTATAAAAGCTGTACATATCGTATTGGGGGACACTCTTTCCCGGGACAGCATCGAGGCTAGATTAAGTACTACTGGTGATGGAATAAAGTGGAGGAGTTTATAAGATAAAAGTGAGTGTTATTTTATTGTTTTATTATATATCAGAAGTGGGTATGTAACTCTGTAAAAATATTTTCATATATATTTTCTATACTTTGAGTTTTACTTGCATTTTATACTAGCTGCAAATATAATCGTGATTCGTGAAACATTTGGTCAGGGCCACTCTCTGACAGTGTGACATGTAGAATGATTGTATTTTGATATAATTTTAATAAAGGAGAAAACAATTTGCGAAGTAATTTCAAAGTAACTTAGCCTGTGAGACGCGTGGTTAGGGCTACTCTCTGACCGTGTAACGCAGGTTAAGCAAATATTGTTTCGTAAATATCGCGTAAATTTTTATATGCACAATTTTGTTGGAATACCTGCTGATATATTAATAATCGATAATATTAAAATACTATTGATTTCAATAAATCTATTTTAATGTACTCTCGATTGGAAATCATATCGATTTGCAAATTTGATAATTGGATTTATCATGGCGATATTTATTTTTGTGTAGACTACCCAACATTAAAGCATTTCAGAACTAATAATCAATATGTCACTGATACATTTGTTATTATGTTTTTATGTTCACAACGACGAAACGGTAATGGAGTGTGACGACCGTGGGTGGCAGCGCGGCAGCCCATTGCGAGATGCAACAAGATCGGTGTTTGATGTCACCGGAACGCCCGAGAGCTGTCGCGGCCGGATGCTGTGGCGGTCGGATGCTGTTGCGGCAGGGAGCCGTCGCGGCCGGATGCTGTGGCGGCTAGATGCCGTTGCGGCCGGTTGCTGTGGCGGCCAGAGGCTGTAGCGGCAGGGAGCCGTCGCGGCCGGGTGCCGTCGCGGCCGGGTGCCGTCGCGGCCGGGTGCCGTCGCGGCCGGGTGCCGTCGCGGCCGGGTGCCGTCGCGGCCGGGTGCCGTCGCGGCCGGGTGCCGTCGCGGCCGGGTGCCGTCGCGGCCGGGTGCCGTCGCGGCCGGGTGCCGTCGCGGCCGGGTGCCGTCGCGGCCGGGTGCCGTCGCGGCCGGGTGCCGTCGCGGCCGGGTGCCGTCGCGGCCGGGTGTCGTCGCGGCCGGGTGCCGTCGCGGCCGGGTGCCGTCGCGGCCGGGTGCCGTCGCGGCCGGGTGCCGTCGCGGCCGGGTGCCGTCGCGGCCGGGTGCCGTCGCGGCCGGGTGCTGTCGTGGCAGGGAGCTGTTGCGGCTGCAATGGACACTAGCTGACTTTGTATTGGTGGTGCTGAATATGAAAGTATAACATTCATTTCTAAAAATATTTTACAAATGTTGAATTTTTCGCTAGTAAGCTTAGCAACTACACTATCTAGTAACCAAAAATATTGTATCAAAACGGTTTGTGAATGTTGAATTTGACATACATTTCCATGTGAATATAATTCTGAACCTGACCAATTATTACAATATCTTATGACTTGTAAAGACGAAACAAACAATTATTTTTTTTTTATGAAGCTTACGATTAAATTTCAAAAAACATTGATAATTCAAGCTTGCTACAAAATAATACATTCTGTTTAAACTATAAGCAGAAGAGTTATTCGTTTCTCAAATATCAGAACTCGCTCATTTAATGCAAAATTTGTAATATAATAGGTTAAACAACTGGAAATAAACCTTCCAACACAAATAAATACCTGGGTGAATATTTGAAGTTAGACATATTTGGGATTCGTAAAATAAATTCAAATATTGTTTCCAATTACAAAATTTTTGGGCCTAATATGATGTTTATAGAAGCGACTATTGAAAGAAATCAAACGCACACTATTTGGACTACTCTATAGGTTTAAATCTGAAGCTAAAAATTTTCGTCAAACGGTGATGAGATATATAGCATACGGTAATTAGCATTAAAAAATGGTAATTATGCTTCGTTATTGGTGATTAGAAATAAAATTAATAATATACTGGAATCACATAATTATTAGTCTTTTATATAATTAATTATCAAAACAAAAATCTATTTGTTTGCCAAATATTCAAAAAGACCATATTTAACAAGTCAAATGATAAGATTTTTTTTGATGTGCTGCGACCGCATGATAATACCAAATTCAAATAAAAACAACACCATGATTGATTTGCTAATGCTATTTATTAATGCACTTTGGTAAATGTAAACCTTACATAATCTGTAGAATGGAAGAAAACAATAACAAAAATAAAAGCAAAAACAACAATACTTATCTCTTTAGATTTCTAAATAAAATCCACTAAAACAAAATATATAATGAAACGGTTTTAAGTAGGTGTAAATGGAATAAATCTTAAATGTTATGAGATCAGTAATAAAAACTACAAAATATTTGTCTTTCTTTTTCTTTTCAAGAGCGTATAAAATAGGATCAGTTTTGTTTTTGGCGTGTCGATTTCAGCGTGCGATTTTGGCTTTCCTCCTCTTTCCGATATCATTTGCTGTTTTTTCAAGACATGCTTACACTGAAAAAATATAACGTGTCAAGTGAAGGTTTATTTTTTTTTACTGAAGTCTCAGTTCATGAAGAACTATCAACTATCGATCATAATTGATAATAGTAATAATTCAACTTTTGGCTGGCCTAGAGGAGTAAGGCTTTATAATATAACAAGAGATCATTTTATACTGGTTCTAATTACCATTTTCATCCACTCGTTACCGTTTGCCCAAATACGAACGGGCATTAGGATTTGGTATACTTTTTTTACATTAAACGTTCTTTATAAAAAGTATTAATTTCGGAATGTGATTAATGAAAAGAGAATCCTATGACGCGTATCACATCTTATAAAAATGTTTAACAAAAATAATAGACTTACCACGGCAATCTCAAACGGCAAGGAGATTTTTATTTGACAAACACGATTATTGGATGGTTAAGGTGGGCTAGACTTGGCACCAATACACTCTTAGACGTGTCTCCCGCACTAGTAAAGACGCGCTGGTGTACACTTCCGTCTAGAACTTACTCTTTCAATAGTAATACATTTCGCGGCAAAATATCCCCGCGACAGTGTGAACAAATGGTAGGGAGTGTAACGTGCTGGGACAATTTTTGAAGTTATTACAAATTATCTAAAAGTGTTCTTTAATGTGTATGGTTTTGTCAATTGATAAAAAAATATAATGTATTACATAAATTACTGCTTTAAAATACATTCTTCAGAGTATATTTATAACTTTTCGAACATAAGCCGCTAAAATCCGGAAATTGGGACACGACTGGTGATGAGATTTGAGAAACGTTTTCAAACATAACTTAGCTATTTTTAACAATAGGAATATATTACTTAAATCAGTATATAGTGTTGTAACAGTTTTGTTAATTAATTTAAAAAATACATGACATTTTATCTTAGTAGTTATTTGGAGAAGGCCGCGTAATATGCACATATTCAAATAATCACCCACCTATGTCAAAAACTATTTTATATTAAATTCTAACATTTAATCTAAATTCATTAATAAATAACTCGCTTGTAAAAATTTTGTAAATTTCAGTAGTGTAGAAATTTTATTTAAGGGGGATTCTGTATTAAATACAAAACTCATTAATTATTGACAGAGTCGACGAGGCATTTGTAATTAGGTTATAGACGAATATTTAGATTTGCTAGTGCTAATATCGAAGTATATGAGAGTGCTAAAGAACCTCTTAGTTAAAATTTACTAAGTTTTATGACACTAATAACGAATTCTGTCTTTACATTTTGTTCATTTACTTTACGAGTAGTGAAGATCGTGTAATAGACAAATCTGGACATCAAATAAGTGTAGTCGGGGGTGTATACTAAATTCAAAATAACATTGTCAATATTACTAAATTTCCGCACATGACATTTGTTCTATGAGAGAATATATTAATAGATCGGGGTGTTGTAGTTCAATATGGAAAATTGCTGGTGCATAAATTTAGGCAATTGGTGAATCTTTTAAGGAAATTGATGCAGTATTTTCAGAGAAAAATGTGGAAAAAATATCGACAGACAGACGGACAGACAGACAGAAATTAAAAAAATATATATATTTTTGCTTTCTATTATTCTTTTTAGGTTATTCCCTCTATCTATTTCGGTCAAAATTATTAAGTTTTCTAATTAAGTATTATTAAATTTACAGACAAAATATTTTTACTGTTTTATTTTATAAATTATATAAGAGATTGAAGCTGTACACTACACTTATCGGTTAACTTAACACATATATTTGTTCCAAAACTTACATTATTCTATGAAAAAAATAAAGTAAAAAAAAAAAAAAAAAACAAACGAGATTTTTAAGACAAATTGCATAAAATTTGAAAACTATTAAAAAATAAATTACTGAGAAAAAAAAAAGAAAACGAAAAAAAATTAAATAGTTAAAAACAAAAACATTAAAAAATTATAATAATATGTAAGTCTTGTTAAAAACTTTAAGCAATTCACCACTATAGTTATAATATACTAGTAAAATTAATTAAATATGTATAATAATAAAAATAATCAAACACCTAATTTTCAAAAAATACATTTGAGCTTTTCTTTAAATAGCTCTTCCTTACCATTTGTAATGAGATTATATAATTGTAGAATTCTATTTAAAGGTGCATTGAGGCTTAAATTAGTTCTAGGAGTCTTACTTATAAAAGTTGGCTGAAACTGGAAGTCCTTAACGGGTTTCTAAGGATTGCCAATCTTATTTTTTGTACTAAATTTGGGCAATCAATATCTCTATTTATAATTTTATTCAATAAACAAAGATCTAAAACATTTCTTCTTGCAGATAGTGACGATATTTTGTAGTGTTTTAAAAGATTATTGTAATTATAATATAAATTATCCTTATAGCATAACGTGCGTAACATTATTTTTTTTTGTATTCTTTCCGGTCTGTTTTTGTGAGTTTGGTAAAATAGGTTCCATACAATGGAACAGTATTCCAATGTGTTTTGGACATATGAATTGAAGTGTTATTTTTGTGAATGTTTTTTTTTTAATCTTTTTGAGTCGAATAAAATATCTAGATTTTGTATTTCATTCAAGCAAGCTAAATTGTTACTTTCAATTTTATAATTATATTTAATGTTTCGAGTTTTACGACTAAATGTAATGCTATAATATTTTTGGTGATTTAGATTAAGGTTATTGTGTTTACACCACGAACAAGATTATTATGTTTAATATTGAGATAATTGTATTAATTAATTGTTTTAAAAGTTAATATAATGTGAAAATGCATTCGTGAATAAGTTAATAAATAAGGGTCAATATATTTATTTATATAAATAACCATTGTAAAATAAGTTGATGTTGCTGTTATACGTGATTGTGACAATGAGAATTCACATATCACTAAAACATAAGAATAAGTTTTTATCGTAATAATTGTAGTTACAAATAACGATCAAATAAGTTTTGATTGTAACAATTGATAGAGTTGTAAACGATCGAATAAGTTTTGATTGTAACAATTAATGGAGTTACAAACGATCGAATAAGTTTTGATTGCAACTATTGATGGAGTTACAAACGATCGTAATAAGTTTTATTTGTAAAATTGATGGGTTCACAATCGTATGGATTTGTGCCTAAAATGTTGAGAATGGATGAGGTCATTATTGTAACATTTATAAATGATAATTGATTCAAAGTTTTAAACTTTATTTGTAAACACGTGTTTATTTGTAAACACATTAATACATGTGTATTAAATAGTTATAGATAATTATTGTAAATCTAGCCTCCATGCCGAGTGTTAGGTTTAACTACGTGCATGAGGACATGCACGAAGTCAGGATGGTCGAGTGTTAGGTTTTGTAAAAAAGAGGGTTGTTGATAAATAAATAATGGTATAAAATCGACCAGTGTTAGGTCTTGTATAAAAAGGAGGGTAGTTAATAAATAGATAATTTATAAAAGCTGTACATATCGTATTGGGGGACACTCTTTCCCGGGACAGCATCGAGGCTAGATTAAGTACTACTGGTGATGGAATAAAGTGGAGGAGTTTATAAGATAAAAGTGAGTGTTATTTTATTGTTTTATTATAGTATTATGAAATATTTAATTTCAAACCGTTGTGGTGCGACGCCAACGCAGAGTCCGATGAGTGCAAGGATTGTAGGTTCAATTCTTTTTTTAAGCTTCATGCTGTATTCCCCACATAAACAGAAATAACCTGGAAACCTAGTTTTAGACATTCCGTTCCTCCTCATTAAGCCACTTTCGTTCCCTAACGAAGTAGGCAGAAATGCCGAATTCTCGAGGCATTGCATGTTATATGGGTGTACTCAACGCCACACTTTGGCTCGTGACCAGAGCGAGAAAATAAAATAATTAAATATTTTATTCCCTCAAGTAAGTATCGAACCCGCAACAATCTCATTTACAGTAGCAAGCCTGCGCCACAACAAGACAACCTTTATTCCCACTAACGATTTATTTATTTTCCCGCTCTAGTATACCTGTGTACTACGCGGCGATGAGTTCTGCCAATTAACACTCAATTGGGTAACACAAACTATTAACACTACGCTCTTTCTGCTTATCAAAAAGGACAAAGCGGCTTTTATTGATCAAATAAGCTACATTAAATGTATTTGTGAACACAAAAATTATTTATATGAATATTTACATATAATGGAATTGTTTATTGGAAACATAACCACAATGTCACAATTATAACATGTAAATACATTTAGTATTTATTAAGTAATCACGACAATATCGAAAATGTGATTACAATTTGTTTAGTAATCACGATAATATTCTAAATATGATTACAAATACCACATCCTCTCATTGGTTTTTTGCCTGCACGCCATATCCCGAATATAGCAAGGTAGGCAGAGGGAATCTGGGAACTTCGTGTTAAGACAAGATAAAACGCAACTATAGAATATTTTTATGATAGTTTATCTATTTAAGCAAAAACCAAAATGAAAAGCTATATAAAAAGATAATTATTAAGCTATATAAAAATAAATAAAAGTTAATTTAACAATAACATTTAACTGAAACAATAAAAATCTTTCCTTATATCTATATTTTATCTCAGATGGCTATATATCTAATGTGGCACTTATCTCTATAGTTTTCTAACTCAACTTTATTTATTAATTTTGTCTCCAACTTCAGCTTCACGCTGTATCCTGCACACAGCAGGGTAGACAGAGGGAACCTAGTGTTAAAACACTCCGTTCCCCACTTTCCGCCGAGTTCTGGAGGCATTACGTATTGAGTGGCATAACTCAACGCCGCGCGTTGCCTAGACACCAGAGCGAAGAAAATGGAAATATAAATTTAAGTAAATATTTCATCTCCACGAGTGGGGATCAAACCCACAACCAGTCGGTTTTACAACCATTCGTGACGCGCCCGCGCTTGCCGTCGGTCGATTACGGAAGCGAGATGTCTAATACAGTGAAATGTACGAAATGTAATATAGTCATAAATGAAGTACTTGCGTTTGTGTGTAATAAAATAGATGTTATGGATGAGGAGAGCATTTGTCTAATATGTGCAAGTGCGTTTACACCTAGTGAAATTACAATCGCGAAAAATCTGTTATATGATTCTGTTCCGAAGTCTAAAAAGAAAATCCGCAAAAAAGACGGTAAAACGCAAAGAGAGATTGAAGATATTATATGTTTATTGAAGGATACAGACCCTGAGTGCATTCCGGTTTTCGTGGCCAGGGATTTGCAAAAATTACCGCCAGTTACCTTTGATCATGTGGACGTTACTAGTCTACTAAAAGATATTATTAAAATGAAGTCTGACATTGCACAGTTTAAGGAGTGCTATGCATCAAGTGAAGAAATTAAATTATTAAAAATGGAAATAGATAAGATAAAAAATACATCAATTGCGAATAATCAAACTATGACTGTAAAACATGCATCGCCCAAAATTTGCCCGCAGCCGCCTAAAAATTATATCCCTGAGGGTATATCTTGTGCAAGCGAATCAAAATCTACCCCCGCAGTCGAAGCTCAGAGCAACGGTCATAGGCCGTTACCGATGAGTCATCAGCCTAACGAGTTGAAAGCGACCGGACACACGGCACTCGCGGCTAATCATAATACAATAGCCGATATCGTTCGTTCTGGCAAGTGGAAGGAATATGATACCAGCGATGAATGGAAATTAGTTCAAAAAAAGAAGCTACGGAATCGATTTATCGGGAAAACAGGGAAAGCTAAGACGGAATTAAATGAAAAATTTAAAGCGGCTGAGATTAATGTACCAATTTATATTTACAATGTCTCAAAGGAGGTGGCAGTGTGTCACGTTAAAGAATACATTGAAAAGAAATCGAACGTTTGTGTCACTGTAGAAAAAATTAATATGAGAATGGAAAAAGATTATGATTCCTACAAAATATTTGTACCTAAACACAAGCTCGACATGTTTATGAATGACGATTTTTGGCCAAATGGAGTATCTTATCGACATTTTGTCAACTTCGTGCATAAAAAACGTGCAATAAATAAAATACATAATGATGAGTTGCAAAGCTAATAAGTTACAAAGCAATTTCAAGCACAAATTAATTAGTTTTAATTGCAAATGTTTTAAGAGGTCTATTGAAGGCATAAGATCACTTTGCGAGTCATGTGATATTATAGCCTTGCAAGAAACATGGCTCTTGCCCCATGATTTGTCTTTACTTGACACGGTGGACGCGAATTTCGAGTATACTGCGACGTCGGCGGTGGATGTTTCGGCTGGGCTGCTATGCGGCCGTCCCCACGGAGGTGTGGCTATATTGTGGCGTAAAAGTGCGTTTGATATGGTGTCGGTAATAGATTGTGATAACGTACGGATTGCAGCCATCAAATTAACTGTAAGTACTCGAACTATAGTGGTTTTTACTGTCTATATGCCGACTTGTTGTCAGGAGAATTTACCGGTTTTTACGGAGTGTTTAAGTGCAATAAGATCTATAATGGAAATACAGGAGAACTTGGGTGTTGAATCTTTTTATATTTTAGGAGATTTTAACGCTCACCCTAATGAGTTATTTTATAAGGAAATGATTAACTTTTGTGTCGAGCAAAATTGGTTGTGCGTGGATGTTAACAATCTTGGAATAGACTCGAATACGTATACATTTATAAGCGATGTGCACGGGAGTGTAAGGTGGTTGGACCATTGTTTAGTTACAGTATCAGCAAGTAAGACAATAAGCAATTTGTATGTAAAATACGATGTATACTGGTCGGACCATTTTCCACTTGTGCTTGAATGTAATTTATTTAATGTAAAACCTAAAATTGTATTACCTAATAGTGGGCATAGCAATGATCAAACTAGAGTAATATGGGGGGATAGACATACTTCTCAAATACAAAAATATAGTGAAATCTGTCAATCCAAACTTAGGGAAATAGATTTTCCGGCAGAAATGGACCATTGTTGTGATGGCTATTGTCACAATATCGAGCATAAGGCTATTATTGACCGAGTATATAACACTGTAATTCGCGTACTATCCGATGCTGCATCAGTAACATATCGAGGCAAGTGTCCCAGAAAGAAAGGTTATATAGCAGGGTGGAATAGGTATGTCGCAGACAAGCATAGAGAGGCTCGACTCAAATTTCAAATGTGGGTAGAATGGGGAAAACCGCGGTCAGGTAATATCTATGAAGAAATGTTTGAGAGTAGGAAATGTTTTAAGAGACAGTTAAAATGGTGTCAAAACAAACAAGAGCAAATAAAAATGGATATCTTGGCATCTAATTTAGCGGGAAATAATTTTGGAAAATTTTGGAAAAACACTAACAAATTGAACATTAAACCCAGTGTCCCGGTTAGCGTAGGAGGCGAACATAACCTACAGGCTATCGCAAATGGTTTTAAAGAACATTTTGCAGTCTTATCACCATTGGGCTCTGTATCAGGTGGTAGTAATGGTATTTTATCTAGAAGATCTCTTAAGTTTGTTGAGAAGGATATTTTCAAAATTATTATTAATATGACAAAAAAACGGTCTCCTGGGCATGACGGTCTAAGTATTGAACATTTTAAGTATGCAGGGGAGCATCTACCTCGTATACTTGCAAAACTTTTTAATTTTAGTCTGGGACATATCTATTTACCTGAAGCATTGATGCGTACAGTTGTGGTGCCTATTGTTAAAAATAAAACGGGTGACACATCTGACAAGGGCAACTATAGGCCTATATCACTTGCAACTACAGCTGCAAAAGTGCTTGACAGCTTGCTTAATGGCAACCTCATGAAATATGTGAAACTTCATGACGCACAGTTTGGTTTTAAGTCGGGTGTTTCTACAGAAAGTGCCATTTTCAGCCTTAAGCATACTGTAAAGTATTACACTAAGAGGAAAACGCCGGTATACGCGTGCTTCCTGGACTTATCTAAAGCCTTCGATCTGGTAAATCATGAACTCCTGTGGCAGAAGCTGGAGGATACGGGTATGCCGGCAGAGTGTACGCAGTTATTTAAATTTTGGTACAAAAATCAAAAAAATCAAGTGAGGTGGGCGGGTGCCTTGTCGGGTGAATACACTCTTACGTGTGGTGTAAGGCAAGGTGGGCTTAGCTCCCCCACCCTTTTTAACCTTTATATTAATGAACTGATTGAGAGACTCAGTAGCGTCCATGTTGGATGCTACGTGGATGGCCAATGCCTCAATAACCTAAGCTATGCTGATGACATGGTGCTGCTGAGTCCCTCAATCAATGGTTTAAGAGAATTAGTAAATATCTGTGAATCGTATGCGGCGGTAAATGGTTTGGTGTATAACGCAAAGAAAAGTGAAATTATTGTATTTAAGGCCGGTCACCGTTCACCTAGTCATGTGCCGCCAATTACTCTAAACGGGTCATTATTGAATAAGGTAATAAAATTTAAATACTTGGGTCATATAATTACAGAAGGCTTGAGCGATGATGAGGACATTGAGAGAGAACGTAGGGCGCTGGCGGTAAGAAGCAATATGGTCGCACGCAGGTTTGCCCGTGGTGACGCGATTGTCAAGATTACCCTATTTCGGGCATTCTGTCAGTCGTTTTACTCGGGAGGCCTGTGGGTGAGCTATACGCGTCGAGCCTACAACGCACTACGCGTGCAATATAATAATGCCTTCAGAATGTTGTTGAATCTGCCGCGGTTCTGCAGCGCCTCAGGAATGTTCGCGGACGCACGTGTTGACGGATTCCACGCTATAATGCGTAAAAAAGCATCTTCCCTGCTGCGGCGCATGAGGGACAGTCACAACAGCATTCTGAAGACAATTACGGCCCGCCTTGATTGTTCTATTCAAAAACACTGGATAGAAACGATAACCGGCCAAATAAAATAATATATAAATAACAATGACTAACATAATTCATAAGAAAAAATTGTTGCTAACACACTAACACTATACGGATATGGATTTTCATCTGAAATAAACTATTTTATTTTTTATTTTTTATTTTTTTACAATCACACTTCGTGCCGCTGCGCCACCACTGGCCTCTAACTATTTTTTTTATATCTATAAAATGCGAGCATTTTATATTACTACTATTATCACTATTGCAGTATAAAACATTGCAATATCAAGGAACGGGTGAAAAAAAAACGCTCTATAAAACTATTGATATCTTTGACATATTCAACCTTTGATATTTCAATTTTCACAAGCGCCAAATATATTTTCAAATAAACAATCCCATCACAAACAATACAAAAATATTTTTTTTGATGTTATATATATTTTTTAAATACTTCAAATACCAGATTATATTTTATTCATCCGAATAAAGAGCTTAAAAATATTATTTTTTAAAATATCACATTTTTTTTCAGTTTCATGTGAGTGTATAAGTAGTTTAAAGTATGTTTACTCTTCAATTATAGTCTGAACAAAGGTTAAATTCTTTGAAAACATATTCATGACCTTCATAACTAAAAATATGATGGCTAGGAGTTCTATTTCTTAAGGTAAGATAATGTTTTTTTTTTGTTTCAATCTGTATCAGGTACATAGCAGGTAGGTAAAGGGAGGCTGGGAACCTAGTGTAAAGACACTATCGTTCCCTGACTTTTCCGAGTTAAGGTAACGTACATACAAACAAAAGAGGAAGATACGGTAGAGAAGAAGCCACTCACTTTAAAAGACATATTTATTCTAGTAACTTTTACTAGAATAAATATGAGATTGAACTATTGGACCCCTTACTACCACGTCGTTGTTATATTAAATAAGGAAACAGGATTTGGAATACTTTAGTAAGCGCTATCATCAATTATATTGTGGAAGTACTTCATTTAGATAATTAAAATGGCACTTCAGACACCCCTCACTGTTCCAACTAGCGCGATGAGATGCGGGTATTGTAATAAATAAATAATTATTATAATTTAAACTGAATTTAAATTATATTAGAAGTTAGATGTAATTCAATTGAAAATTATCTGAGCTTCACGCTGTATCCCGCACATAGCAGGATAGGCTGAGGGAAGCAGGGAACCTAATGATAATATAGTGTTAATAATCCCCATTAAGACACTTTCGTTGACTTCCGGCATGGAGTGGCAGAGAACAACGCCGCGCCGCACCATTACCAGATCGTGGACATGATAACATTTAATATATTTAATTTCCTCAAGTGTCGTCAAAGTCGACCAAACCGTCGCACACCTTGCAACACAACTGGCCTCGATCCTCTTACTATTAATAAATAGTTAATTCAACTTTACTTACATGATTCCTCAATAAGGACTTCTTGTTGACTTTTCACACTACACATCACTAAACAAAGAATTAATTTCAACATAAAACCCACCCTAAGCAAAAACATGTTGACACTTTAAATTTTACATATATACATCACTTAAATGCACTATTTCAACATATTTTAAAAGAATTTTATCGATATATTTGTAACATCACTATCAATCAGTTAGATCTTCCCATTGCAACACCAACTTTTGTTAGAATCTGTAACAAGAAATAAATATATATATATATTATTTCATAATATGGTATTCTTTTACACAATTTTATGATACAACCAAATCTGTATGTATAAAAAATTAAAGTTGGTGTCTGCGAATTCGTTATTGTGTCTGATTGTCTCTCTGTCTTTCCCTTTGCCCGGGTTAATCTTCGGAAAAGGCTGAACCCATTTTATAGAACTAGCAGAAGGGGTTGTGAAGCAACATACAAGCTATATTTTATACTGGAATTTTTGTGGCGTCGGAATTTACAAGGGGAAAATTGCGTTTTTCGTGCACGTACATACCGCCCACTTAGATAGATGGGAAATAGCTTAACATTTGTCTATTAAATAAAGTAAAATGAGAATTCTTAAAAAAAATTAATTAATTTAGCTTCACGCTATATCCCGCACACAGCAGGGTAGGCAGAGGGAACCTAGTGTTAAGACACTCCGTTCTCCACTTTCTGCCGAATTTTAGAGGCATTGCGTTTTGAGTGGCAGAACTCAAGGCCGCGCTTTGCCTCGACACCAGAGCGAAGAAATGGAAATATAAATTTAATTTATCTTACTAAAATAAATAACAAATTTTCTCTAAGTATAAATAAATTACGTAAAAAAAGTGATGGTGTTTATTCATTTATTGCTAAGGATTACCGAAGCGGGAAAAAAAATTTCAACAAAAATATAATTATTCCCATGTCAAATAATCTAATTATTTTTCAAATTCAATCGCTTAAAAGAACAACAAAAGTTAACTTTAACATAATTTAATGTTATAGTTAAGTCAATTGAAGCCCACTGTGATAGAAAACACAATCTGACCACCCACTCGCTCGACTTTCCAGATTAAGACGCTATATCGAACACATAAATGTCAAGCCTACACGTTAATTCGTTACTTACAAGACACATATTGTCGTAAAATTTTACATTTACAAGTTTATTTGGGCACGGTGGTGTGTAGCAGTGGTCGCGGGTTTATATAATGTCTAGTAATAATTTTTTTTTAGGGTTCCGTACATCAAAAGGAAAATAACAATAATAGACTTTGTTGTCAGTCTGTCAAGACCATTTATCAAAAATCAGGTGGAGGTATTGCCTACAAAGGTGGAGGTATTATCCTACGAAGAGATCGCATCTCCACAGCATTCATCTTTCTTTCCTTTTTCTTCTGTAATACCCACGTTTGGCTGCCGTATAACAGAGTCGGTACCAAAACTGCATTGTGTACGGCCAAACGCGCAGCTGTGCTGACGTTTCGCCGTCTCATCAATGCGGCTAAGGCTCCGTTAACCTTATTACGGGAAGCAATACGCCTTTTCACATCCATCTCGTAACTTTCATCTCTACTGAACATACTTACCAAGTATACCACTTCATTCACTTTTTCTAATATCTTACCATTCACATGATCTTGCATTCCGTCCTTTCTTCATCCCTAATATATACATAATCCATACATAATCCAATATATGTTTACTCAAACTTACGCACGTCGAGGCGAGGTTATCTTAAGTGTACAGTTAAATATGGTTATCTATCTAGGCTTAATTAACTTATTAAATAAAAGAATAATAATTAAATTCTTATATTCGTATGGAACTTGCTTCAAAATATATTGTCCTGAAGCAGACTTATATATGAAATATGGATATAACTTCATACATTTCACAGCATTATTCACTTAAAATATTCTCGTATATGGCACTGTGGCATGAAATTCCGTTCAGAATAGCGCGGTCATAAACAGCAAGGATCAATTTATTTGTTGATATTTAAACTTAAAATCAGCTAGAAATTATCTTGATGAAACCATCGGGGTGCAAGAATGATTAGACAGTCGTGCAAAGGTAGTAGGTTCGATCACTTCTCATGAATGCATTTTTAAATTAACGCATACGCACACGCACACACAGGGAAGGTAGGGGTGACGTCTTTTACCTGCCGCCGCGGCTGTCCACAACACTGCATTTTGGCTCGCTGGTAGAGTGGGGAAACGAAAATAAATTTCCTAGTAAAATTGCCTAGTATTAGAATCGAACTTACAACCTTGGCGTTTGCAGGCAGTCGCTGCCCCGTCGGCCTACGACACCATTGGGTATATTTTTATTATTCAAAAATATCATCGTCCCTGTCTATTTAGACAGTGTCGCCACTTATCATGTAATGTTTCTGAAATGACCAAGAAACTTTCGTCCGAAAGGTTCCGTCATTCAAATAAAAAAATCTCGATATTAGATGTAAAGTAGAGAATAGTGTGTCTTAATTATAGCTTTTCTCTTAAAACTTTATTTAATGCGAGAGGTTCTTAAGGAAAAAGAAATACTATTAAAATTTTTAACTGCAGCCATACGCCATTTAAAATTTTCAAGTAGATCTCATTAATTAATTTAATTTAAATTTTTTGTAAAGTTCAGTACTGAATACCCCACGCTGCAGTCCTCGAAATCAGGTAACATCTGTATTTAATTCCGCTTTCAAATATTTACGTTGCTTGTAGCCTATTTATTTCTTTAAGTGCTAAAAAAGTTTATAATATTAATACAACAGTAAATGCAATTAACAATTTCTATATTTCTTCTGTAAAAAACCTAATTTTAACCCACCATGCTCTTTATTTCTATTCCACTCAGATTCGACGATAGATTGCGTGTTGACTAGTCAAAGTTAATCACTCACCTTTTTTTAGCTTCACGCTGTATCCCGCACAAAGCAGTACAAGCAAAAGTATAGACAGAGGGAACCTAGAGTTAAGACACTCCGTTTCCATTAAGGCACTTCGGTTTCCCACTGTCCGGTAAATTCTCGAGGCTCGACTTTACCAGTACAAGATAATGAAAATATTAAATAACTCATTGCACCGAGTGGTAATCGAACACACAACCGTCGAATTTGCCCTACAAGAACCTCAGAAACGCTTAAAAATATAAAAATTAAAACAAAAAATATAGATATTATAACAAGAAATTGGTTTATAGTATAACAACCCTATATTACACTGCGGGCGAAGTTCTGAAGCATCAACATTCTCACGTTAGCTCCTTGTTTGTTTGATTACAGTTATTAAACTATTCAATGCCCCTAGGCAGTTCTCGACACGAACTGTTACTGACATTCCGATATTTTTTTCTTTTTACTTTTTATCTCACTAGAGAAAATGGAATTAATGTATTTGGTGGATTCTTTTCTTTTCTCGAATTTTTATATTTTGAGAGATACTAAGTGTGGTTTAACGCTAAATTATATTTGTTTATAGCTAACTATAATGGCCTTGTAGAACGTAGAACTTAATGATAAATATTCCTTCCAATTATGACAAAACTTACTTCGAATTTCATTTATTTGAATCTCAAATTTATATTCAGTAAGGTAAGAAATGGTATGTTTTTTGAAAGAAATATATCTTATGTAGGATTTGTTATCTTTTAATGAAGTATCAATCATTTTATGTTTTATTAACAGACACAACGTAACAACATATTAATAATAAAGCAATGCCTCCAGAATTCGGCAGAAAGTGGGGAACGGAGTTTCTTAATAGATTCCCTCTGCCTACCCTGCTGTGTGCGGGATACAGCGTGAAGATAATATATATACAATTTTTTTTCTCCAAACTTGATTTTATTTTCTTTTTTAACAAGCCAAAGAAATAACCAAAAGAACTTATAAATATCTCTCACTCCTTATTTGAAAGATAATTTCATAGTGTTGTAAAACGTATTCAGATGCCTAAATTACTAGTTACGAGATGCCTTAAGATTTAATTTGCGTACAAGGGATCAGTATAATGATAGGTTGAGGGCTGTTAAATGTTCAAAGGCGGTAGTTGGTTCTAGTCTTGTTAGTTAAATGACTCTGTTTACTTAACGATTGTATTATAAAGATAATGATAAATGAATTTGAGATTCAGTGAACGTAGCTTCACGATTTTTACTGCAGAAGCAGAGGCAGAGGCCGGGTGAGAACTTAAGTGTTAAGCCACTCTATTTCTCACTCTTTTGAGTTGAATAACGGAATTCGACGCCATGCTTTAGTTAGTTACTTCAGTACAATTTTCGAAACATTGTGTGTTCGATAGCAGAGTTAAACACTTTAAAATAATTATTAAGTTTATCAATCATTCGATATATTTTTTCTGAACTAAACATAAAATTCTATATTCTACCTAAATTAAAGCAAGTTTTAACTAAATAACTACAATATATTATTCAGTTATAGTAAAAATACTAAGAAAACCCATTTTACAAGTTCTCAAGTACGACGGCCATTACAGATATAAAGTAAGAAAAGCTAACACGTATCTATATAAACCGGGCTACATTACGCGCATTGAATTTTGTATCTTTGCAATCCTTCCAATTCGTTGTGTGTATGAAATAATAATGTTAGTTAGTATCTAATGCTATTTTTATTTAGTTTGTCTATTAATACATTAAAACCAAATAAAAAAAAACTAAACAGTGTTGGATTCCACACTTGAAAAAATGTTTTTTTTTAATATATTCATTCTTTCGCTCTGCTGCGTAGGCAAGAGCGCGGCGTTGAGTTTCGCCATTCTGAAGTTGATTTTTAAGATACTTCATTCTCCACTTTCCGCCTAATTTTTTAAACATTACGTATTGAGTGCCGAAACTCTTGCCAGAGCAAAAAAACCATTAATTGCCCCGACTGTTAATAGAACCCACAACCGTCACGTCTACAATCAATATCTGTAGCCAGTCGTGGCGCAGGGGCACAAAGTGTGACGATAAAATCTACTTGGTTGCGGGTTCGATCCCCACTCGAGGAAACGAAATATTACATTTTTATTTCTTCGCTCTGATGTTGAGGCAAAGAGCGGCGTTAAGTTCCCCCACTCAACACGCAATGCCTCCAGAACTCGACGGAAAGTGGGGAACGAAGTGTCTTAACACTAGGTTCCCTCTGCCTACCCTGCTGTGTACGTGGTACAGCGTGAAGCTGATTTAATTTATATATTTTTTAATTAATTCAATTTTCTGTAAACAAAACGACGACGATGATACTGGGACTTAATTTTCAATTACATTTCGTAATTCTAAGACGGTCCGGTCTTAGATGGACGTCTCAAGAACTCGTATAATCTAAAGCTCAATCCCACCTGACCCATGGAGGTTTGCGTTAGTTTGTATTTTATCTAATCCTTATATAATACTAAGATAGTGTAAGAAGTATATGAGAACTGAATAGGTGGATTGACCTTGTTTCTTGTAGATGAAATTTATAGATTTATAATTTGTATAAAGCCGTCGTGCCGACGTGGGTTGACACTAGGTTCCCTTTGTTTACCTTTGTGTGTGGAATACAGCGTGAAAGTAATAATAAAAAAATGTATAAGGCCCTCGTGGTGCAGTCACAGTGTTTAAATGAAAAAGTGACAGTGTATGTTCAATTCCCCTTCGAAGGAATTAAATATTTTAACCTTCCTCGCTTTTTCAGCCTTAAATTCCGTAAATCAACACAAAATCGAGACTAGCAAAATAAAATAATATATTACATAAAGCTTTACGTCCCTTTGCATCTGATCTAATCTTTGTATAATACCAAGATAGTGTAAGAAGTATATGAGAAATAAATAGTTAGAATGACCTTGTTTTGTGTAGATGAAAATTGTAGTCATTATTTGTTTAATACCGTCGTGGCACCGTCTTCTAGGCCGTCGTGGCGCAGTTACAGCGTTTTACTATAAACAGTGTTGATTGTAGGTTCGATCCATTGTTGGGGGAATGATAGACAAAGTTTTTTTTAGTTTAGCCTCACACTGTATCCCGCATATTACAGGGTAGGCAGAAAGAACCCGTTAAACGTTAAAGACATCCCGTTTCCCACTATTCGCCAAGATCTCGTGGCCTTGCGTGTTGAGTAACGGAACTCAACGCCGCGTTTTTGCCTTAATAACAGAGATAAGAAATAAAAATATTATTAAATACTAATGGAATCGAATACACAACCGTTGCATTACAGTCACCCATTTGCGCCCTTGCGCCACGACGAAAACTATGACTTCTAACTCCGTAAATCCAGTTTAGTTAGATGCCCAAAAAGCTATATAGAATAACATATAATATGTGAAAGACTATATTACACCTAAATTAAAAATATTTTAATTATCTTCTAAGTGATTACTAGACGAACGAACGAACGGAGAGCGTTCGTTTTCAATTTTTTTCAAATTAAAAAATTATAATTTTGTTGTAAATTGTACTATAAATAAGTTTTAGTATTTTATTATATGTACACAAAAACCTTTTATTAAAAGGGTCCACCAAAAAAAGTAACATATTACATGAAACTTTGCATCCTGATCTGATCTATCATCTGATCTTTTTTTTTTATGGAAAAGACACGGCAAACGAGCGTGCGGGTCACCTGATGGTAAGTGATTACCGCCGCCCACGACCCCTTGCAGCACCAGAGGAGCTACAGTTGCGTTGTCGGCCTTTAAGATGGGTTGGGCGCCGGGGCCCGGCATTACCTGATGCGAAACGCAGTGGCATAAAGCCACTACTTCACGCCGGTTTTAAATGCTGGGGGTGGTAATGATCCGGTCGAGTCTGCCCATGCGTGTTGCCATTGCTGGCGACGTGACTCTACCACACGTACTTTAGTCGCCTCTTACGACACCACCAATATGATCTGTTCTTATATAATACTGAGATGATGAGGCCAGTCGTGGCGCAGAGGCACAAAGTGTGACTGTAATTGGTTGTGGGTTCGACTTCCACTCGAGCAAATGAAATATTTATTAAAATTGATACAACCATTTCATCGCTTTCGTGTTAAGACAAAGCGCGGCGTTGAGTTCTGCCACTCAGCACGCATAGCCTCCAGAATTCGGCGGAAAGTAGGGAACGCAGTGTCTTAACGCTACGATTCCTTTGTGCCCAGCTGTATGTGGGGTACAGCGTGAAGCTGATTTGATTTTGATTTTATGTATGAAGTATTTGAGCACTGAATAGATAGGATGATTTCATTATTTTATGTAAATGAAAATTTTTAATTCCTACTTTGTTTAAGACCACAATAGCGCAGTGAAACAACGTATAACTATAATAGCGATGGTCACGGCTTCGATTGTCATTAGTCCATTCATCCATTCATCCACAAATCAACATAGAAGTTCCTTTTTTTATCGACGTCATAGAAATATATTATTTATGGAAGAAGAAAATAACCTTACAAATAGACCTTTTAATTTAAAGGTCATGAGAAATGTCACGTGATGAGAAAGTTACATAGGCGAAGAGGTAATAGGTTTCAATAATATATATATTATATATATAAATTATGTTTAAGTATACCTAGACCGATGATCCAACTAGAATACGTTATTCTTATAGTCTTCAAAAACAACGTATGCACTTGTTATATAATTAACAACGTATAATCCCGTAGAAATAAACGGTTATCTTTGTTTTCTGATAAATTAGAATTTTGATAAATTCTCCCTAAGTACACTCTTCCACTCCACACGATGCTCCACATACATGTGCAAATTTCTAATTTCGGCGTTCTACACCGTGTGTATACATTCCGCCCGTGCGGAAGACGGAAACGGAAGAGATTTATTTATGTATAGTAAGATATAACAGGACACTAGAAAGAAAAATAGTAGGTAGGTAGTATCGACGTCCTACCTTTTTTTATTTATTTCACCATACTATTACAGGAATCCATTAAATAATATAATATTTCGCGGCATATGGACACAAGCGTGCGACTGCAAACGACAGGTTGTGGATTCAAATCCCACTCGAGGAAATAAAATATTTTACATTTTCATATCCTCGCTCTAGTAAAATAACAAAGCGTGGCGTTGAGTTCCGCCACTCTCTATATTTGGATATGCCTTCAAAATCGGTGGAAAATGAGGAACTATCTTAATATAAACAGATAACTTTATACTAGGTTTCAGTTTGCCTATGCCTACTTTATTATATGAGATATATAGCGTGAAGTTAAGAAATATAAATAAATTTAAGCTCATTTTCGTCAAATACTTTTGACGTTAGTTACATTTGGACGTATCTCCAAAGCCGAGGGCGTGATCCTAAACAAATTTGTATTGGACGATCGTCTATTTCCGAAATATTCCTTTAATCATACTTATTTGGAAAGTTACGATAAAAATTACAGAGTATATTGAAATATTATTCGAAAATTATAGGTAAGTAAGGTAGTAAGGCTTATAAAATATAGTATTTTCTTGAATCACTTAAAGTCTGTCAATCGTAAAGATTTATATGTATTTTTGTGCGTTTAAATGCAATTTAGAGGTTTACATATATTTATCGTCTGCTTAAGCTATATCAGACCATTCGTGGCGCTGGAGCACAAAGGTGTGAGGGTAAAGGCAACAGGTTGAAGATTCGATTTCCACTCGAGGTAATGAAATAGTTATTATTTTCATTTCTTCGCTCTAGTAACGAGGCACAGTGTTGAATTCCCAGCCCCAGAATTCTTGAGGATTTTTTAAAATGGAAATGGAGCGTCTTAATACTAGGTTCCCAGATTCCCTTTACCTAGTTTGTTTTGTAGTAGATACAGCATGTAGATAAAAATATACTAAGCTCTCTTTACGATCCCAATCTTTGTTAACTTAGTGATTAAATTATTTTTGTTATATAAATAATATTAAAAATAAGTTATTCAAATTCAATATATTCAATAATATTTACCCAAAAACATTGTAATTATACGTGTAACCAACATAAAGCCAATATATTGTATATACAACGTGTAATCTATAGATACCCTTATCAGCTTGAGGCCATTTTAATATACCTATCTATATAATATACCTATAGATGTATTTAAGGAAACAGAAATTTTTGTAACTAAAAATAAATAAAATTAAATTAAAATTGAATTAGCTTCACCCGCACACTGCAGGATAGGCAGAGGGAACCTAGTGTTACGACACACCGTTTCCCACTTTCCACCGGATTTTCCGTCCGGAACCGTCTCATTTACAGACTTAGACTAGTAATATAATGACAAATCGAATAAACTTTTATATATTTATATTTTAATGTTTATTTAGAAAAGTTTTTCATATAACAGGACTTGTCAGCGTCTTACAGTAAGCTTTTGCGGCATTCAGAAAGTTTTAATGAACTTCAACCTACTTGGCGTGTTCAACATTAATCTTGCGCATGTCCAAGTTAATGTTAAATTTAATATACTGTTGTTATTAAACAATAAATTTAATTTGTGTTATTAAATTATATTAATGGCATAATTGTGGTGTATAAAGGTATGTGTGTTAGCTTCACGTTATATCCTCAACGTGGCAGGATAAGCAGACGCAGCTTGGGAACCTAATGTTAAGATATTTCTGGTCCCCATTTTCCCATTCTCCATGTTGAGTGAAGTAACTTAACGTCACACTTTACCTCGTTACCAGAGCTGATGGTTGTGCGGTCAATACCCACTACCCAAAAGACTAAATACCACGACGGCTTCTATTATTGTAAGTTAATTACATTTTGTAATGATATATTTTAATTTACGTAGTTCATTGATTGTAAGCAAACTTAATTTTAATATGACAAACGAAATAAAAACAAAAAATATGATGCAATCTTATCACAGGTGATCTCTTATATTGCTTCGTACACAAACCTTCGTACAATAGTTTAATTATTTTTTTTGGCTTAGTTTTTTATTTACCTTCACGCTGTATCCCGCACACAGCACAGCACAGCTAGGTAGGCAGAGAGAACTTAGTGTTAAGACACTCCGATCCCCACTTTCCACCGATTTCGGCAGGCATTGGATGTAAGTGGCGGAACTCTACGACGCGATGTTTTTTGACTTATTTAGATTATTAATTGCTACAGACAGTCATGAATGTATTATATTTAAAAAAATATATAGAATTTTTTAAAGCAAATATTGAAAGATGTAATCAGAAATTTGCATCTATTACTCTTAACGGAAACATCAAATTTCTTTAATAAACTAAAGTAACGTGCAAACGTTCGTTACTAAAAAAACTATAAAAAAAATATTAAAAAAAACGAAAATATATTTTAACTTTATAACATCTGTTAACTTAAATATGTATATATATTTCTAAGTGGTTCTATAACTATGCCTTTTAGGGTGATCGATAGGCGCTAGCGACGTACTATATGTATGACAAATTGAGCTGGTACGCCCACTACTTAGAAGAAACGTATGGAATTGAATCAACATTTTTGTTTTGTCACGATTTCCAAACGAGTGGTAAAAATATATACGATTAATTAAATATTATAAAATATTTTAATAACCAGACAAAGAAACCATGTTATTTAATTGAATTTATAGTAAATCCCTTCTGTTGAAGGGAGAGAGTTCTTTCAATACATATACGCTATATTTCCAAAAAAGTGATTATATCTTATTTTTGATCTAATTTTTCGTATGTAGCAGCAATATGACACATTGCATTCTGATATTGTGTTAAAGAAATAAAATATTTTAAGTACTATCACAAGCACTACAAGTGGTGGGCTCGATTCCCACTCGAGAAAATGAACAATTTAATATTTTCATTTTCATGCTTTAGTAACAAGGATTTAAATTATAAATAAAGGAATTAGCGGAGAGTGGGAAACATAAGAGTATTAATGAAAATGGAGCATCAACATTTCGCGGAGTAGGTAGTGGAATCCCAAGGTTCCCGTTACCTACACTACGTACTATAGCACAAATTAAAAAAAAATCTCATGGGGAACCAACCCACCACCATTAGCAATATACCACCACGCCACGACCGCTACAAAAATGATATACCACTATCAAAACTACACAAATTAAAAAAATATATAATTAATCCAAAACGTATTCCAACTTCGCTTGTTAAAAGCGCACAGTATTCTTCCACAACGCGAACATGTCGGACTCTCATTTAAAAACATACCACATTATTGTATGAAATACAATATTTTTAATTAAAACTTATACAGATTTCAAATTAAGCTGTTATAAATTTATATTCTGTACTGTTTCCACTTCGACCTCGCCCTACAAAACTTAGAGATATATCTTAATCTTTTTTAATAACTTTTAAAGTAAAGAATTCCTAGGAAGCGTTAATTAAACATTTAAATATTGTATTTTCTAATTAAATCTAGTGATGTTTCTTTTATTAGTAGGTAAGGCAAAGGTGACTTTATTTCTTTTGGATATAAATTTTCTATTGACTTAACATAAAATTATATTAAAATCTTTTCCAAAGTTATGACTAATTTATATAATTTCTTAGTAGCTTTAATTAGCGAAAGAAATTAAGACAATTGACGTGATGTAATTTAGCCTATAATCTTTCTCGACAAATGGATCATCGGACCCTTTTTTGTGTAATCGGGAAAGGCGATTTCTCAATACGAACCTGAAGTTCCTGAGATCATCGCGTTCAATTAAGTAAGCTGTTTAAAATAAATCCGCTTTACGCTGTATCCTGCACTCAACAGGGTAGGCAGAGGGAAGCTAGTGTTAAGACACTCCGTTTCCAATTTTCCGCTGAATTCTGGAGGCAATGCGTGTTCAGTGACGGAACTCAACGCTGCGTTTTGACACCAGAGCAAATAAAATATTTCATTTTATCGAGTGGGGATGGATCAATCAACCAGTCGCGTTTACAATCACACACTTGTAACACACACTGCGCCACGACTGGCCTCACTGCATAGCTATATATAATAATAATATAGATTAATATGTTAATGACATTCATTTCCCAAATGTATATTATTGTAAATAGCGTCCTTTAAAATAAATTATTCCCTTGCGTCTTCGAATATGAATCGAGCACTAAGATTTATGTTTAATGTTTGTGTTCGATGTGTTTATTGGATAATTGTAATATTTCTTTACCTGAGTTTTTGGTTTATCGAGAATAGAAATTGATACAAATGAAATCATGATGCGGTATTACATTGTGTAATTGAATATGAATATGGATTCAATCCTTTTTTTTGTTCTTAATTTGTATTGAAAACGGTAGGTGTCTTTAAAAAGAGTGGAAAGTAGACTAAGGAGTGTTCTACACTACTATTTATGATTATACTTTTAGCTCCATAGTATACCCAAATATAACAGGGCAGGCAGAATGAACCTGGGAACCTGATGTTTCTGTTTAAGATGATTCTATTCCACAATTTCCGCTGGATTCTTGAAGCATTTCATGTTGAGTAATGAAACCCAAAGTCTTGCACTGCCATTAAATAATCATTAAATATATCATTCCCCCGAGAGGGAATCGAACTCACAATCGTCGCTTGTATAGTCACAAGGCTTACCTCTACGCCATGACGGCCAAATTTAATTACTTTATAGCCATTAAGTTTAGTGGACGTTGTAAGGACACATTCCAAGTTTTCCTCATAAGTGACGATCAAACCCAAAACCATCAAATCCCCGTGTCTGACTTTCCAAAGTGCCGTCAATAATAGTATTAAAAAAGTATATTAAGTTATTTTCTAAGGCTAGTGGTGGCACAGAGGCACAAATGTGTTACTGTAAACATGACTGGTTGTAGGTTCGATCCCATTCGAGGAAATGAAATATTACTTTAAATTTATATTTTAATTTCATCGCTCTGGTGTCAAGGCAAAGTAAGGTGATAAATTTCGCCACTTAACACTCAATGCCTTCTCAGATCGGATTTGGGGAACGGAGTGTCGTAACACTAGATTCCCTCTGCTTATCCTGCTATGTGCAGAATAGGCAGAGAGAAGCACGAAGTTTTTTTTTAAATTTAGTATTAAGTTAATGGGCAGAAAACAATTAAATGGCCTCGATCTCTTTACCAGCTCTTAATTAGGTTCAGCAGTTAAAAGTTTAAAAGCTTTATCGAATGTTTTTATTTCATTTCAACTTGAAGAAAGTTTCTTACCGCATTGTGCAAACGGTGGAAAAACTAAGATCCTTTTAAAAGTAGTATAGATTAAATTCAAGTAATAAAACGCAATTACTAAAAAAAAATAATAATGAAGCACCTCTTCTCTCTTCTCCGCTTTGCACTCATATGGAGGCATATGTGCGTTGACATATGTGCGTCAACTGTGACAAAGCAGCAATATATTCTTAAAATACGGCGTTGAGTTTCGCAAATCAACATGCAATGTCCTGATTTTAAACGGGAAAAAAGAAAAGACTGCAATTGACACTAGGTTCTCTTTGGCTACCCTTCTTTATATGGGATATAGCGTAAAACTAAAAAAATAATACTATAGTGCTCAACCGGTAACCGAACTGGCTGTCTCTATACAAAGTAACTATCTATATATAACATCTAACGCTCGTAAAGGTTGATAAAACATTAGATAAACGTTTTTCCTCGAAAGAATAAAATACATAAAGCGAAATCGGAAAGTATCTTATGTACCATCCACTTTCCTCGCTCCTTGAGTACATTGTCGTGCAAATAAACGATATGTCGTTACACTACCAACCCTTATATTATTATAAGATTAATTTTGTTTTATAACATTTTTGTATGATTTTGATTATATTTTAATTTTTATTTTCACGGTCCGGCAAGATAAAGCGCGGCGTTGAGCTCCGCCACCCAGCGTGCAATATCTCGAATTCGAACAGTAAATAAAAAATGAGGTGCCTTACGAGTGTATTTATCCTGTTTTTTTTGTTGTTTTTTTAATATAAATTTTGCTTTAATAAAGAAATGACTGGAATGATAATTCTATTCGTTATAACAGAATAAGGTATTCACATTTTATACGAGAATTGTGATATTTGAAGACAATCGGAGTTGTTTTTGTGAAATAACGACGATAGGATAACAGAATACTTGTAATTGAATATTTTCTTTTCTAATGTAAGTTCTTATTTAAGGAAAAAAAGTACTACGAAAATAAAGCGCAAAATATATATTCTTTAAGCTTTACGCTTTACCCTGCACATAGCAAATTGCTTTTCACGCTGTATAACACACATACCTGCTATGTGTGTTGTAGGCAGAGAGGGAACCTGATTACCAAATGTTACGTCTTTCCCATTAAGATATTTCCGTTCCCCGCTTACCTCCGGATTCTGGAGGCACTGTGTCTTGAGTAGCAGAACTTAGCTGCTGTGTTGAATGGGAATCGAACTCACAATTAGCGACTACAACCGCGCCCCTGCGTCACGACAGCCCTAGTATATTGTTATATATTGTGTACAATATATTATTTAAAATATTATACAAATCAAATTCACATCGACATATTTATTTTGTCCAATGATAAACAGCCGTCGTAACTTTCGGCCGCCGTGATCTGGAAAGTTTAGCATTTGTCCTTTCCCTCGCATTCTATTTTAGGTTGTACATAAGATTTTTCCATACGAATATTGTTTTGTGAGAAAGAAAATTGGTAGATTGTATTATATCATATAGATGCTATCTTTTTTATGTTTCAGATATAGTGGATACAATATATATCTTGTTAAGTGATGAAAAGATAAAGATATGATTTGTTGAATTTTGTACCGATAAAATGTATATTAATAAGATTATGCTATTGTAGTGTAAAGATTCCATCCGACGGAATATTTTTTTTCATTATTCAAATTTATTTAATTTTCCCATCTTTTTCATGAAAATCAAAACGAAAAAAATTAATTATTTTATTTAGTCAATTTCTAAACAAACATATTATTTAATCTGTTGTGCGCGTGTATCCATTGAGACCGTTGTGCCGGACGGAAATACTTTACCATCAGCAGACCCGTACGCCTCGTTTACCTTGTATTTTCCATAAAAACAAAGAAAAATATTGCAAAAACGGGATAGCTTGAAAACTTCCAAGATTCAAAACTTTTAGTTTTTAATATTTGACCACGCCAAAGAATTAGAAGATAAAAAATAGTATAAGATATATCTAATCTTATTCCGTTCCCTCCCTACACAATCTATAGTAAATTATAACAACAAACAAACGACAGGTGCTACCGTAGCAACAAGCCTATATTCAACTTAACTGATAAAGTTACGTTTCAAATAACTTAATACTCAATATATTACCGTTTATAAACTAACTAGTTACTATGGACTTTAATTTGTTGCGTATTAATTTCATACTTCCAGAGGTATTGTTCAAGATACAAATAGATATTTAAGTTTAGAGAGGGAACCTAAACTGTTTTGTCCACATTTTATCTATCTATAATACATAATCTAAAATACATAATCTACACGCAAAATCTTGCGTGACTACAAACGGAACTCAGCGCCGCACTTTTTCTTATAATATTTTTTGTAGGGCTGAGAGAAATTTGTGTTAAGACACACTGCTCGCATTTCTACGAATATTCGAGCCTTTGCGTATTGTTACCAGATAAGAATATAATAAATATTTCGTTCCCACGAAAGGATATCGAATCCACAACTATCGCGTCTTCATTATGATTCTATCCCACGATTTCCCCATACAATGCTATATCGATTTTAATAGAACTAACAAGGACCACCACTACAAAAGAAGTGTGAAACATCACACAGAATAAAGAGAGCTTTGTCTAAAAGCCTACCACCGTCGAACCCACGTACTGTTTGCTTTCATCCTTATCTTATCACTAAGTTATTTCCTGGGCTTATCTTCCCCAGGGCGAAGTAATTTCTTCCCTCAATCCGCGGTCTAATGCTGGTAATCGTTTAATAAGATATACGCTTCCGATTTCTAATCGTAATGTTGACGTGTGATTATAGTTGAAATGGTACAAATAGTAAGCTTATGTGGCTTTATTTGCTATGTTGGTGGTCGTCGGTTTATTTCTTTTTGTTGGTTTTACGCCTTATACTGTATATAGGAAAGAAAGGGGGAATTTAATGTTAAGACACTGTTCCCTATTTTTCGCTCATTTTTTGAGCCATTGTATGTTGAGTAATAAAAAAATTTAAACTTTTTATCTGCGAAATCGGACCCACAACCGTCGCGTTTGCAGTTAAACGCTGTGCCACGATATTTCTTTGTACGAGTTATATTTCAATTATAACATTATCTAACATGGTTGCGCATTATATAACTTAATACTTACTATATTTTTTTAGCTTCACGTTGTATTCCGCACATAATAGGGTAGGAAGTGGGAACCGGGGAATCTAGTATTAAAACACTTGGGTTCCCCACTTACCACAGCATTATGGAAGCATTACGTGCTAAGTGGCGGAATTCAACGCCGCGCTTTGCCTCGTGGACAGAGCGAGAAAATGAAAATATTAAGTATTCCATTTCCCCGAGTGGGAATCGAGCTCACACACATATGCCACTGCGCCACGACTGGCCTAAAAAAAATATATAATTCTTCATAAAAACTATTATAAAAATCGAACTCATTATAAAAGTGAAGTTAAAAATTATACTACGAAAATTTTCTTCGACACGCCAATTCACAGTGAACTAGTTTAGAGCGTCTATTAAAGTTGAACAGCGTCAATAGGTTCATTAATTCAGTCTAAAGGAACCTTTGTTCTCCAGTTAACATCCCTATTCACGGAGCGATTTATTTATTTCACACCTTTTATTTACGTGAATGTAGAGTTTTAGGTGGAAATGCAAAATACCTTAAATCTTGGCTCTTTTAGTTTTTATATGCAGTAAGTAAAAATATAGTATTAGTATTTTAGAATTAAACTAAAAAAAGTCGTGGCGCAGAGGCACAAAGTGTGACTACAAAATCGACTGGTTGTGGATTCGATGCCCACTCGAGGAAATTAAATATTTATTTATAAATTTATATTTTCATTAATTCGCTTTGTTGTCTAGGTAAAGCGCGGCGTTGAGTTCCGCCACTTATCCGCCAAATTTCGGTGGCAAGTGAGAAATGGAGTGTCTTAACACTAGGTTCTTTTTGCCTACCGCGCAGTGTACGGGATACAGCGTGAAGCTATTTTTTTTTAAAACATAATATTTAAGTATGATGATGTACCTAATTAGGCTACTAAGGGTGTATGGTAAATTATAGAAATGTTTGTATGTTGATCCGTATCCGTCCGGTACATAAATATTTGCGGACCTCCTCGTATGTTAGGATATTTATTTATTTTTGCTTACATTCCCTTACTAAATGGCAAATAGGATTTTAAATATATTTATCCATAATAATTTCTAAGCTAAAAGCGTAATTTTAATAAAATTAAAATTATGGTTAAATTCATTAAATTAATTGGCTTTGACTGTTCTGTATAATTTTTTTTAGTAACTTAACCTGCTACCACAACTCGAATTCTCCACTAGTTGTATTTTAACTACGAATAACTAGAATTCTCAACCTACATAGATTTACAACATTTACCTTTTTCCGTTTACTTATATTAACTCCAATCTAAATAAGGAGAAAAATTTTAATAACGTATTTAATTAAGCTTAGCTTAATTGGCTTCCCGTTTCTCGTAATAGTAATTATTGGTTTATGAGATTTTTAATTATAAAAACGTATAAATTTAGGTATTCTCTTAGTTATAGTATTATAATAGAAGACTTTCAGTGTAATAGGCCACCCGTTATGTTGAGAACCAAATAAGTTAAATAAATAAATAAATAAGTTTTCTTCCACCGTCGGTTCCTCGTGTTTCCGTATGTAAGTAGTGTAAGAGGAAGAGAAGGAAGGTATTCAATAGATCTTCGAGAATACAGTATGGATGATACCAGGAGATGGTCACGTATAAGCATGAGGACCTCACAAAAATATTTATGAAGAGTTTGATAAGAGTCGATGAAGCGAAAGAGTGCAAAGATAGTAGCGTTTAGTGCTTAGTTCTTTGGTTCTCTGTGGCTAAGAATAAAATAAAGAAGCAGAAATTTCAAAAAAACGAAAAATATTTAAATTTGCAGAACGAAGCTAAAGATCAATTTAATATTTATCTTCAGTACTACATAAATATAACAGACAAAGTCATATAAAAATATGTATATAAATAAATAATGTTCATTGTAACGATGCAACAATCAAATGTATCACCCGCAATAAACTTTTACAAGCATTGCCCTATAAAACATACAAACAGTACTTACGACTTCTAAACCAAAATGTTACGTAATTCCAAATCATTAATATTAGACATTCGGACGAAATTTAGGCCTTGTTCATACGGAGCGCGAACAATCTCAGGTTCAGGACAATTAGGTGATTAGGACATTTTAAAAAAGTATTTATAAATATAATAAAAGATTTTTTTTATTTTAAAAGGGAGGTTGAGTAAAGAAGATACTATATGATCATCATTATCAGCTTATTTATTAGAGTCAGAGAGTATCAGGTATTCGGTTATAGAACTTTTTCTACATACAATATGAAATCTGTTACATTGACGGTGTCGTGCCATCGTAGGATAATTGGTGGATCAACCTCCACTCAGGGAAATATTTATCACAATGCCGAAATACAAGCGGAGAGGAGAGTTTCACCACTAAATCTCTCTCTTATATCTCAAAAATTGAGCGAAAAGTGGGTGATGGAGTGTCTTAATAATTCCCAACCTAACTTCTATATATATTACATACCGTATATAACCGCGAAACACAATACAAATGCATAATTAAGAAACAGAATAAATCCAAATCGTTCTCACCAAACGCTCAGCTTGTAAGATACCTTAGAACGGTGTCTGATTTATGATAACACCCGCATACAGTGATTGACGTGTGGCCCATTTCCGTCAGACATAAAGAATTTCCATCATAAACTTCAGATGATGCGTCAAGCTAAGTGCATGCATTTAAAAAAATACGTTTCTACTTATAAAAGGAGCTACTACTTGATATATTATTTTTCGTTTTATTTCGTTGTATATTCTGTATTTTTACACCTTTTTTTGAAACGAATACAAATTGTATTGAAAGAAGACAAAACAGCTGCACTTTAGATTATCAAAGGTAAACAGTTTTTCTCTACGAGTGCATATATGTTCTATAGAATGTATTTCTAGAGAACGCTAATACAAAATCTCATGAAATCCTCCTTTACTACCTTTTCGAGATTTCCTTCAGAATTATTATAATAGCTTTTCGAGAAATCATATTAAATTACGAGGAATTCTGTAAACATTAGTATTCCTCCTTAAACCCCAAGAAAATTTAATTTTTTGTTTTTTTTTTTACTCAATAGTTTCAGCTGTGTGTTATCTCTCAGTTAACAATATATCACTTAATAAAAATGTAAGGTAAAACCGACTGGTTGTGGGTTCGATCCCCACTCGAGGAGATGAAATATTTACTTAAATTTATATTTCCATTTCTTCGCTCTGGTGTCGAGGACAAGCGCGGCGTTGAGTTCTGCCACTTAACACGCAATGCCTCCAGAATTCGGCAGAAAGTGGGGAACGGAGTGTCTTTCACTAAGTTCCCTCTGCCTACCCTGCTGTGTGCGGGATACAGCGTGAAGCTGATTTATTTTTATTTTATTTTAAAAATGTAAGGATTATTTTTGACCATTTTGAACAATTTTGAACGTTTTTTGACAAATTTGACGTAGTGGGATTTAAACTCGCGCAACAAACAAGTCACGATTAAAGAAAAAATCTAAAATAAATAATGGCTTTAAATTTAAGATTAAATAAATAGGTATGAAATGTTAATAAAGGAATGTTAAAAATAAGACCCAGATCAAAAAGAATAAGAATATAAAAAGGTACTTATTTACAGATAAATATTAAAAAAAATTGTAGCTGTAATAATAATATTTATTTCAATATAATATTATCTTATAAACAAACTTATTTACTCTATAAAGTAACGCAAATATTAATATTTAGTAATTTCGTTATACTGCCGCCGACTCTACCAAAGCATTGAAGCGCCATCTAGTATCACTTTGTAATCATTAAACAAACTGGAACTTCGACCCTATACTTTTTCAATGGAGAAATATTTGCCTGTACTGTGGTTGCAATTACCATTTCGCGAAAACACCAATTTATGTTTGAAATATCTTTGCTTGCCACATCTTGTTAAACGAGATACGGCGTCGCGTTGAAAATTGGAGATTAAAGTATTTGACATTAGGTTCTCATTGCCTACTTTGTATGAAGAGGTAAAAATATTTTATTTTTATTATTGTATTTGTACACCATAATATATTGAATAAACATATAAATATCTATATTAAAAACAAAAAGGGGGTCTTATGGCTAAGTAGCCATCTGTCCTTTTGAGCGAAAAGTAGCTGTCATATATTTATGAGTAAGTAGGTGGTGAATATCATTTTATTTCAGGCACTTTTCTGTTTTGTAGAGAAGGTAAAACCTCCGTTTTCCGCTTTTTAATCATTTTGACACTACTTGTCAGATAGCGGAGCTTAACCGCAGTAAAAGATACGAAAATTTACAAAATCCCGTACAATTTTCCATACGGCCTCGGTTAACTTTAGACCTTGGTACCCCTTAATAGCTCGATCTGGCATCAAGATAAAACCGTCACGCCACGTCTCTTTTAAATAATGTACATCTCGATAACTAGTTTGTTCTAGTTGAAGTGTTTTAGACAAAAGATAACAAAAACAAGCAAATTAGTTTGTTGGTTGTAATGGTCAAGTAACTTAAATTATCCGATGTATATAATAAAGCCATATAATATAGCAGTTGCTATTATAGGCATAGATATTTTATGAAAACTACACTATATAATAACATATATAAAATAAATAAATCTTTCTGCTGTTTTAATGTGAATAAAACACGGAGAGCGGAGTGTCTGGACGCTGATTTGTCTCTGCCAACTCTACAATACTATTCTAAATACTCCTACTAGAGTAGACTCTAAGTCTCTAAGGGAACCCACAGTTCTAAAAAAAAAATTCTGAATATATTATTTACTGTACGCAGGATTGCGTGAAGATAAAGAAAATCAACCATCTGTCTTCATTAAACACGATTTAAATCACATCGCCGAAATACAAGATTGATGATTGTTAACTTAATATACGAAAGTGTAATAATACTGTATGTTTTCCAAAATAATAATTAATCACATGAGTTTTATTTTAAGAAAGAAATAAATAGATACTGTGTTATTTGTAAATATTTGTCATACATATACAACAAATTTTTTAGGTTCCTTTTTTTATTAAAAAGCAGGCTTTGAGCGCCTCTGATATTACAATTGGTCGTGTGCGGAGGTCATCACTTATCATCAAGTGATCCGTACGCCAGTTTCTTATGTTTTATCCTTAAAAAAAAACAGAAGGCACTTTGTATTAAGACACTCTGTTCTCCGCTCACCGTCCGAATTCGAGGCATCAAGTTTGTTGTTTACTTTTGCGGCCGTAAAATGAAAATAATTCAATTTCTGAATATAGTAATTGCTTTTGACTATTAAAGACTAATGTCAATCGATAATTCCTTGCATTGCGTGATTTGTAATTATTACAATAAATACTTTAAGATTAAGATTATGATTAAATAAAAACCAAAAAATATTATTATCAGTAAATATTATTCATCAATTACAATTCAAATTTGCGTAACTCGCACTCTAAGAATGGAAACCCATAATTATCACAGTCGCAGTTAAACCTTGCCTCACTGCGCCACGAAGGTGTTTTCCGACTCTATATCTTAATTTATATCTAAGAAACATACATGACGAATAAAATAACAATAAATAACATAATATAGTAAATAGAACATGACGGGCTATTTACTTGGTATTTACTATTTGCTGATGGTAAGCAAACGCCCACGCTGCTTGGGGTAATTTGTTCTAATATATATAATATTATATAAGAGGTATATTAATGATCATTGGATCGTTATAATATACGTAGGAAGTAAGAACACTGTAAGATATTTTTGATATAAGAACCTGGCTAATAGAGACGGTACATTGTATATAATTTTCGTATATAGGCGATCCAGAGCGAAGAAATTAAAATATTAATAAATAATAAATTATTCCCTCCAGTGGGATTTGAACCCACAGCCGTCGCGTCACAATCACAACCTGCGGCACGATGAAATCAATATCGTATTTTTATGTATTTAATAATATAACGCATAATAAAAACATTATAAAGCGTAGACATAATAATCGAAAATATGAAATGAATAATAAATGTTAATATTGATATATAACGGAAGCATTAATTACAGTTTATATTTATATAAAAGACGACTTTTATTAACACAGACAGATAAGGAAATAGGCTAATGCTAAACATTTACAACTTTAAATGTATTAGCAGTCAATATAAAAAAGAAACAAATTAAAAAAAGCCTAGTACGGAAATTGAATCCATGACAGTTGGCATTATGCAACATATAAACGTAAAAATGTGTCAAAATTATATAAAATATAGGTACAACATTAAGCGTGATATGAAGCGTCTCCTAAGAACATACTTATTGAATTAATCTCACATTAGCGGAATTTGAACCCGCGCCTTGAATACCGTCCAATACACGCATGTTCAAATGCCACTTTCAAATGCCACGTTCAAATGTTTGCTAAAAAATATAATTTCTAGAAGTAGATATATTTAATACGTATAAAGTAAAAAAAAAATAAGCTTCACGCTGTATCCCGCACACAGCAGGGTAGGCAGAGGGAACCTTGTGTTAAGACAGTCTGTTCCCCACTTTCTGCCGAATTCTGGAGGCATTGCGTGTTGAGTGGCAGAACTCAACGCCGCGCTTAGCCTCGACACCGGAGCGAAGAAATGGAAATATAAATTGAAGTAAATATTTCATCTCCACGAGTGGGGATCGAACCCATAACCAGTCGGTTTTACAGTCACACTTAGTGCCGCTGCGCCACGACCGGCCGCCACGTATAAACTAATACATTTAAAATGTCATAAATGGATTTAACTTTGTAAAATGTACATAAAATATGGTCAAATCCAGGATACGTGTACCTGGATTGTAAATTTAAATTTAATATTCTACTCTACTATAGTAAATCCAGCTATATGAATGTATCTTTAGCATAAAAGTACTGTACGAAATTAATTATTTCCTTTCAACTCTCTGTTATATGTAAAACTAAAATATTTCAAACGTGAAATTGTTCGAAAATATTATTTTTAAGAAAATACTGTTCTTTACTATGTTTAATAAATCATTGAGATACTATTACTAATGTATTTTATTAAACTGATGTTTGATGCGAGTGCGCAAAGTTTGACTGTAAAATCAACTGGTTGTGGGTTCAATCCCCACTGAGGGATAAAAAAGGTTGGTAAAAAAAATATAATATATGATATTAAATACAACTCTAACTGTCCCCAGTAACTGACCGCAGGTACAGAGGTTTACATTAAAACGTAAATTAACGTGATATAATATAGTCTATATTCCTTCTCGATAAAAGACTATACCATCATAAAAACATTCAATTCCTTCCCAATAATTTCTGACATTAGCGCGTTTAACCAAAAAAACTCTTTCAGCTTTATAATATTAGTATCATATCTACATCATGGTTCTAATTTGAAATACTAAGAATGGCGCAGAAGAGTAACGTGTTACTGGAGACGGAATAGTTATGGGATTCGATTCAGAGGAATTATTAAATTGAAATTATTTTAATTTCCCGGTTTTGGTAGACATAGCGCGGATTTAAGTTCCGCTGTTAAGTTTGGAACATTTAAAAAACTGGGAAAAAGTGGGTGGTATATAATTTCATTGTCGTCAGAAATGTAGTCGCAATCCAAAGTTCAGCTCAATCAGACAATGCGAATCGGAACGGACTGTTTTAACACTAGATTCTCTCTGCCTCCCCTGTTATATAAGAAAAAATATTTATAGTACCTTTTACAAGTTTTTATTTTGATTTCTTAGATGCAATCCACAATTACTGCAGCAATTATGATTTATATAGTTTTGCACAACTCGCCTAATATAAATACTATTTTGTGTTATAGGGGCCCGCAGTCTAACTATCACGATTCATGAAATATATTCTGGTGACTGACGGACAAACAGACAAACAGCGGAGTGTTAGTAATGGACTCTTTGGATACGGAAAAATTAATACAATTTTTCTCATAAGATTTCTCAAAGAATTTAGAAAGACTACGAGTTCCATTTAAATGCCTTTGATGGTTACGCTTGATATTGAACAACTAATATCTTCTGTACTACATATTTTATTGGAACTTGAATTTTAATTTACATTAAATAAATAGTAACAAACATTTTTATTAATATCGATAAGATCTTATACACAATTATAGAAACCATAAAGATAACTAACTGTTTTAATAAGTATCAATTTTAGTATTGTCAATACCGCCGTCGCTAATTTTTGATACACTATATTAAAATAACGTAATAATAATAACGTAATATTTTATTAACGTTTTAACAAAAAAATATTTAAAATAAAAAATTATTTAATATTAATCGAATAAAATACGAATATTGCTAATGATCATTATAATTTGCATTAAAACAAAGGTTTTATTAATCAATATTAACTATACACTATTTCATACAGTCACGTATAAATGTTTTGCAAAAAATATCTGAAATATATTAAATTTGGAACTTTAGCAAAAAAAAATTAAAGGAAAAAGTAAGTTCTAACTGTAAACTATATTAGAGGAAATAAACTACATAAATATGGACAAAACCACTTAAATGTAACTTTTCTTACTATAAACATTTAAAAGGACTTACACATATTGATAAAATAATTGATTTCCAAGCAACTAAGCCTATTTATTTTATTTCTTTAGTTATATTTTTAAATACTTTGTGGTTTAATAATTCTTCTTCCCTTTAAAGAGAAGAAGAAGAAAAAAGCTAATCCACACAAACTTTTAATAATCCATAACTAAAATTTACCCAACGCTCTAATTTTCAATACAAAAGAAGACATTAAAAAAAATTACCTTTAAATCAGTAATAAAATCACAAAACACAATTCAAACACAACACTGTCACGAACACGAAAAACGTAAATTCTATGTACCGAAGCTTGCTCGAGCTTTACACGTCCTCCCCTTTGACGCGCCGACATTCGACTAACGTTGGTCTCCTTCCCACCGGCTTCACCCCCGCTTGATCCCTGGCCTAAATGGTGGTTCCCTTATCCTTGTTTTAGTAAATGCTAAAAGGACATATAAATTAAGAATGATATAAAAAATATCACTTTCACGCATAGGATAGGCAGAGGGAACCTAGTGATCAAGACACTTCGTTCTCTACTTTCCGTGGAATTTTCGGTATATTTGCGTGTTTAGTGTGGGAATTCGACTCGTCTTGCTTTGTATACCAAAGTAGGCAAATACATATAAATTAAATATATTCTTTGCAACAAATGGGAATCGAAACCACAACTGTCACGCTTACAGTCAAACGATGTAGCTGCGCTACCACGGTCTCTGAATCCGATTGCCATTAGTTCCAATTTTAGGGTTGAAATGAATAAAGGAAATATGATTAATGTAATTTTTTTTAATACTTTCAAGCCGTGAGCCGTCAGCGCGCAATTGGCCACAATCCCCACTTTCTGCCAAATTCTAGAGGCATTGCCTGTTTAGTGGAGGAACTGAACGCCGCGCTTTTTCTTCGACACCAGAACAATAGAATGAGTATATTAAATATTTATTTTCTCGAGTAAAAATCGAACGGATTTTGTATATTTTAATTAATTTCGTTTTTTCCACTCAGAGACAAAGTGCAGGGTTAAGATCTGCCACCATTACAGAGTAATGTGCAATTTCCAAACTTCACCATCTTCTCTGTCCGTCCGTAGGCAGAGAATAGAATCACTCTACGTCAAGACACTTCGTTAACATTTGGATGTAACAAAATACTCGTATTTATAACATTGCTTATACATAAATACAAGTCAATACTTGATCTTAAAAAACTAGTAATATCAGTATCTTTTTTTTGGTTTTATATTCAGTTTTTATTTTATTACCGTAATACCTGTTGGACAATTACGCCTCTTATTCTCCAAAAGAACATAGAATAATAAGTTTGAATGGGATAAATATTTTCTAGAAGTAATATTATCTATGTATACAGTATATATCTAAGAGGCCACTTGAGGCGCAGAAGCACAAAATGTAACTGTAAAATCGACTGGTTGTGGGTTCGATACCCACTTGAAGAAGTGAAATATTTATTTACATTTATATTTTAATTTCTTCGCGCTCTTGTCGAGGCAAAGCGAGGCGCTGAGTTCCGCCACCATCGCCAAAGTGGGGAACGGAGTGTGGTACAGCGTGGTGCTGAAGCTGATTTAATTTTATTTAATATTTTTAATCTATGTATATATAGTATATAAAATATGTTTAATTGTATATGTAACTGTTTTTATATATTTGGATATTATGTGTCTTCTTTATTTTTATTATTTTTATTTTCTTATTTCTTTCTCTATTTGAAAACTGCACTGTATTCTCTTCTTGCTGTTGAACAATCATATTCACTTCCTATGGTTGACTGGAAGAGATTTGTTTTAGAAATAAGCCCACCATAAAATAAAAATCAAAATCAGCTTCACGCTGTATCCCGCACATAGCTGGGTAGGCAGAGGTAACCTAGTGTTAAGACACTCCGTACCCCTCTTTCTGCCAAATTCTGGAGGCATTGCGTGTTCAGTGGCAAAACTCAATGCCGCGCTTTGCCTTAACACCAGAGCGAAGTAATGGAAATATCAATTTAAGTAAATATTTAATCTCCTCGAGTGGGGATCGAACCGACAACCAGTCGGTTTTACATTCACACTTTGTGCCCCTGCGTTAAGTCTGGCCTCATAAGCCCACCATTGTTAAATAATATTTTAATTTAAGTGTAATAAAGAATAATTATTTTTATCACTATGGAGCCGGTCGTGCGACTGTAAACGCGGCAGGTTGTGGGATCCATCCTCATTCGAGAAAATGAAATATATGTTATCTGCGGCATACAGAGCGACGTGAAAAAAAAATAAAATAAAATATTTATTTAAAATAAGTCCTCACAAGAACTCTTACAGGTAATGTAAAAACAAACGTGAGTTGGACTCGTACACTGACGGTTCCGTACTAATTTCATGATTTTTGATCAATAGGAAGCACAATTTATACAGGTTGACAAACATAAATTTGTAAAGATTTTTTTCTTTTATATATACTGTTACTTGGGTTAAGCCTATTATAACGCAATATATCTATATATAATACAAAAGATGGAGTGTTTCATCACTATTTTCGTTCTGTTTACCTCACTTAATAAAAATTACATACTTTCAATCGCTAAAAAAAATCTAATTTAAGCACTGATTGACACGTACAATATCTTTTAAGTTATTCAAGATATCATCGGCACATCCATCCTACTGATAGCTGTTAACGCAAAATCACGTGGTATTGCTACAGCGAAATCTCCCTCAGTATATAATCCTGTTCACAATAACATTTAGGTTGTGATTTGTGGTTCGGAGTTTGTAATGGATGCCTTTAATAGTTCTAACCGTAGCCATTGTTTGAATTCGTTAGATTGGATAGCTTCTATTCATTATAGAGTGTTGTGTAGGTTTCGAATTAAGATGGACTGGTATTAGTTCAATTAGTTATATATACATATACTTTATATAATTGATTATTAATCTTTGCGCTGGTAGACAAAGCGCAGCGTTGAGTTCCGCAGCCTAACACGCGATGTTTCGATAAAAATAAGTTGGAGAATGAAGTTTCTTAACACTAGGTTCTCTTTTAACTACCTAAGTAAGAGAAAGCGTGAAGCTCCATTTTTTTTATGCGTGAAACAGTTTTTTTTGTAACGTAATTCAATCCGAGGAAGAAATTTATTATTAGGGATGAACCTGTTTGTTTTATTATTATTGATTTGATTAATAGGCTTTCGTGGTAGTGGATAATCTCTACATATTGACACGCGATGATTGCTCCTTGCCATTCAGTGGAGTGTTTTATATAGAAACTGGTCTGTAAATTCATTATCGTGTATTAATAAAAATTAAAAATACAATATATCCCTACAATGATTATTTGTAATATTTTTTTGCTTTGATCATAAGATATATTTTATAAATAAGCCTCTCTTATATTTTACATAAAAGATGCTTATTTATATTTCAATATTAAAAAGAGAAAAATATAGTATATGGCTGGAGTCAATTAAAAACTGCCACTCGAATAAATATCTCAAATTTTCATAGTTGCACTGAACATAAGTTAATTTAAACATTCAAAGTAATTAAATTATACAGCATAGTCTTTTTGTCTAAAATTAATTAGTCGTTTCGTTCGATTACTTTTAGAAATAAATAGAGAGAGTTTTTTTTTTGTTAGCCCCTAAAGCAGGACAGATAGAGGCAAATTATTATTAAGTACGGTTTAGATGGAGAGTGAACACGAGGTTCCCTCCAGGGTAGGCCCCTGGAATCTATGCAGCGCACGCGCGCATTCATACACTTATCCTACGAAACTTCCAATACATACACTAGACGGACTCGAAATAGATAGTATCGAATTGAATAACTTTAGATCAAGCACATTACATTTGCAAAATCATGAAACAATCAAAGAAAGAAAAGTATATTACTTGAATTTGTATATTTATATAATATTATGCGTTTAGTGTCCTCAGACTTTTTTTATTATCCCACTATAATCAGCGTTCAGCAGGGTGGGTATGTAGAGTTAACCTGTGAACCTGATGTTAACACAGGCCGTAACCCATAATGTTACTTTCTCCCCACTGCGTCGGATTCTTGAGCCGAACTCAATGCCACCCTTAAGCTCCTTACCTCCTTACTTAAATGAAAATATAAAAAAAAATCAGTCCATACAATCGAACACAGAACCATCGTGTTTACAGTGAAATTATACGCGTGAGCTTGTTGCGTCACTACGGCCTCAATCAAATACCCTGGCCTCAAAAAATAATTATAATATTTCCCTTAGTGAGATTCGAACTAACGATCATCGTACTAAATCATCTAATTATCAACCTGTATATAATCAAGTGCAATGTAAATAATAATACTAAATACACCATACTATGTATATATCGACGTTAACTTCCTGTATTAGAAAACGGTATCTATAGATACAGATAGTGTTGAAACTATATATAATGTACGTAAGATTTGTTTAATCTTACAGATGATTGGTCGTCATATTTATGTTTTCCAGAATGGATAAAGAGATTTTGTGACTTTTTTATTTGTTTATTTTAGTCTGGTAGTAAGATAAAGCGCAGCGTTGAATTCCGTCATCTCCATATGGAATGTCTCGAAAATTAGGCAGAGATTAGAGATCTTAACACAAGGTTCCTTCTGTCTACCTTTTCTCGGTTTTACTAACTATAATAAGTAAATATAGGTCGTGGCTCAATACATAACGTATTCGAAAACGACCAAAAACAGAGCCATTATTAAAATAGCTTCCATCTTACGTGCGTGTATAGCTGTGGAAATATTTTTGATTAATACTTAATTTTTAAAATGCGACTGTACAGTCGCAGCCAGTGGGTTCCATTCCATTTCATCTCTCTGGTAACCTGGCGCAAAGCCCAGTAATAAACTTCGCAACTCAACACGAAAGAGCAACGAAAATTTCCAAAAGTCATAACGCAATGCCTCAAAAATTCGGCAGAAATCATAGGAAAGAATAGGCTACGGAAGTGTCTGAATGGGGAACAGAGTGTCATGACACTAGCTTCCCTGGATCCCTCTGCAATGTGCGGGATACAGCGTGCAGCTATTAAAAAATATATACAAAAATTTTGAATTTCATAGGTATGTATTACCTATAGAAAATATACAAAACTTAAACTTATTCAACATATAAAAATTAATTTTATATAATAGCATTAGTAGTTAAGTCGAAAAAAAAATAATTTGATTATTGCTATAAGTGCCATTAGTGATTGATATCTTGACACCGAAATAACGTGAATATGACTGAAGGTGTGATAAATAATATAAACAGTTTCTCATATAACTAATATTGTTACATACAACTTTGTTTAAAGCAAGTAATAATAATAATAATAATTTTATTTAATAAATAGAAAGATAGTGGAAAATTTTACTGGTGGTGGTCGTTTGTTCGATTCTCTTTAGCCTTCATCCAGCTTAACGGGGTAAATAATTTAGTGTCAAGACATTATTTTCTATATTTAGGAGATGATGATTGATGAAGATGATTTCGGAGACGTTGCGTGTTGACTGCCGGTACTTAACGCAATAAGAAAATAATTAATTCACACGAACAGATACCGATCTCAGAACCAAAAGGTTTATATAGCGAAATCCAGGTTTAAGTTTAAGGCCCAATTTTTGGCGGTTTGTTTGTTGAGTGGTGGAACTTAACGCCGCGGTTTGTTAACCAGAGTTGGGAAAAAAAATTTTTATCACCGGATCAGATATCTAACTCAATCGTAACTTTTGGTTCGGCGAGGTACCTCTCCACCACAATGTTTTTTTTTAAAAAAAAACACAAACAGACAAATCTTAAAATATTGTACATATAGGTAGATTTATTTGAATGAAACCGACTTAATTAAAACCAATGATTGATCCTATAAAAATATCTCCAAATTACCTCAACGTAACCGGTTTGCTTCTTGTCAATGGTAACAGCCAAACAGGAAACATAAAAAATAACATAGTATTATACGTTTATAGTAAAACTATATCATACTATATTATCACCTTTTTCAAAATGATTATCACATTTTAAAATAGGTATCCATTTTATAATAATAATGGATCGTTTTGTTGAACTGTCAAAACTAGGTTTTTTATGTTAAATGAAACTAATTTAACCGGATTAATCGCGTATATTTAAGATTTTTACATTTTGGAAACCCGACGTTTCGAACACTTTGCAGTAGTCCGTGGTCACGGGTTTTTTATGTTGTTGTTTGGAGATTATTTTAATAGAAAATTCTATTACAATAAGTTTATAAGGCAAGTAGAGGCCGTCGTGACATGTAACGTGACGATTCAGGGTTCAATTCTCACTCAGGGGAATGAATTATTATTTTTGAATATTTTCATTTCTTCTCTTTGTTACTAAGGCAAAACGACATTGAGTAGCGCTACTCACCACGCAGTGCCTCGAAAATTCATTAGAAAGTGAGGAACGGAGTGTCTAAACACTAAGTTCCCTCTGCCTATGTGCAGGATACAGCGTGACGATAAAAAAAATATAAGTATTCGTCGCCCCCAATTTTGGTTTCGTGGACTTAAAATTGACGTTTTTTTTAGTGTCACAATGTAACTACACACAGAGGGAACCTAGTGTTAAGACACTCCGTATACCACTTTTCGCCGAGTTTTGGAGGCATTGCGTGCTGAGTGGCGGAACTTAATGCTGCGCTTTGTCTCGACACCAGAACGAAGAAATGAAAATATGAATGTAAATAAATATATCATTTCCTCGAGTGGGAATCGTACCCACAACCAGTCGATTTTAGCCTCCTTTTTCTTTTCCTGCTTACGAATATATATTGAATAAGCACTTTTTAAAACGGAAATAGTCAAATTTATTATGAAATTGACTAGTGCTATCTCTATATTTGATTATTTCAAATCTTGGCACATATTAAAATTTCTTCACAAAAAATATAAAACAAATGCTGCCAACAATACAATGCCAAAAAAGGAAATGCAAATCGATTTATCTTCCTGATAGCTTGTGCGTAGCGTGACCTACATCAGACCTTTGGCTAAGTTGGCAATACTCACTAACCTTGACATAAAATAGCAAAAAGAAATTATTTTTTACTTTGAAGCCAGAAAACTGTCATATTCTAAATTAAAATGCAAGTTGCTCCTGCGCTAGTTTTCAATTATGCTCTTAAACGAAAAGTAAAGAAAGACTACAAATAAGAGTTTCGAGTTTTGTAATAACTGCGCAACCGACTTTGATTTGAAGAACTGCAGTGTTTTTAGTTTCACGCTGTATCTCGTATAGCAGGGTAGGCGGGGGGAAACCGAGTGTTAAGAAATTCGGTTAATTTAAGAACTTTAAGTCACTTTGGTTAGTCACTTTCCGAATAATTTAAGAACTTCTCTACTATAAGAAATTGGAATCAAAGTGAAAGCTTAAAATAATTAATAAAAATTATACATATTCATCCCCCGCCTTATATGGATTGGCAAAAATCATACAGTGGGAAAAAATTGTGTATTCTGCGGCTCGTTTTACCTATGGCTTCCCTTGCATTTTTAAATGTAACAAGCATATGAGAATTTCGACGTAGCTAGACGATGGCTTAGTGGTTAGAGAGCTTGGACGGTTTCCAAGAGACGAGGATTCAAATCCCGCTACGTTAAAATTTTAATATGTGGACACCTACACTGCTACACTGTTTCTTCCACCTACACTGCTACGCACGCGAGATACAACGTGAAACTGAAAAAAAAAACAATCTATAATCCATGAAACCTCTTTATCACGTTGACACTAGATATTCACTATTCCCTTAAAGATTTTCTAACAACCTCTAATGTAGTACCTTTGTCTCCAATATTTATAAAGTAACACATACATACAAACACAAGATAAAATATCATAATATTTAAAGTCATAGTTTACCCGAATACTGTTTACATAACGGATAAATATAAAGTAAACAGTTCCAAATCACACCGTGCACCGTTACGGCGGGTCGGCAGAACCTAAATAAATAAGTCCACCTGTCGTTACCTTCATCAAAGTGTGTTCTATCGGTCCTTTTAACGTAAAATACATTAATTTACGCTTTTAATTTAGTCCTAAAGAGTTTTTTGGTATAAAATGTCAATTTAATTAACACTCCGTTCTCTGCCTTTTTATGACACTTAACTAACCTTCACGCTGTAGCTCTAGCGGGATAGTCAGAGGGATATTATTGCGAAGTTTCATCTAAAGCCGTTCCGTAATTTTTATATGAAAATACAACAATCTTCTATTCATTCCTCCGGCAATAAAATAAAAAAAAAAAAAATAAATTACATAATCTTGTGTAAAACAACTAAACTGTAGAATCGGAGTAGAATCTTTGACGCGAGTGGCAGAAATAACCAAATAATATGGTACTCTTTGTTTAAAATAGTTCTCTACTACAAGTAGGTATGTATGACTGGCTCACTCAATGGACAGACTACCAGCACGTCTACTCACGCCGGTGGCTCTCACATGCTCATAAGATTGTGTTTGTCTGTTTATACTCAAGAATGTATGTGAGTATGAGTGACTGTATGGAATGAGTGAATGTTTGAAGTCTATAAATGCGTACACAATATCCATTATTCGCTTATTCTCTCGTTCAATATTATTATATGATATGTGACGAAACCATAATCCCGTCTAATATAGACTGAGGAACAGCATTTTGCTCACCCACAGCGCCACCATGTAGCTACACATTTGCATTTAAAAAATTAAATGTTTAGATGGAGGCCAGTCGTGCCGCAGCGGCACAAAGTGTGACTGTAAAACTGACTGGTTGTGGGTTCGATCCCCACTCAAGAAGATGAAATATTTACCAAAATTTATATTTTCATTTGTTCGCTCTGGTGCGAAACTAAGCGCGGCGTTCAGTTCCGCCAATTAACACGCAATACCCGCAGAACTCGGCGGAAAATGGGGAACTATGTGACTTAACCCTAGGTTCCCTCTGCCTACCCTGCTGTGTGCGGGATACAGCGTAAAGCTGATTATCCCAGTGGAATTAGACTTGATAACAATTAAAAATTTTATTTATTATTTCTGCGGGGCGTTGAGCTACGTCACTCGACGTGAAAATCCCCAAGAATTCGGCTGAAAGTGAGGAACGGAAGTGTCGAAATAGGAACGTAATGTCTTAACACTAGGTCCCCAAGATTCCTCTTCCTATACTACATCTAATCAAATAATACAAACTAATCTACAATACTAGCTAACTAGCGTGAAACTAAAATAAATTGCTGATTAAGTAGAAAGAACTGTATAGAGACACTCATTTCTTCCATTTCGGCTATTATAAACACTTCTTTAACGTCGGAACTCAACGCCGCATTTCATCTAACCGGAAAATGGATTATGGATGGAAAATGATTAACAAATCATTTTCTAATTAAAAAGTTTATTTCATTTTCGAAACTGCGTCATGACGAAAAACCACGATTTTTACCTAAAAGATTAACGAACACTACCTATATTGCCATCCACATGTATCATTCCGTACAGAATAGTATAGTACACGAGTACCTACAGTACATTCAACAGCAACTGACAAGCCCAGGATTGCTTTGAAATATTTATGGCATTTTTCTAGATTTGTGTGTATTTTTTTGGTGAGTATGTTTCTATATCCAATATATGATTTAGTGATATCCCACATATCGGGGTCGGGCAGGGGAAACTTGGGAACTTCGTGTTGAATGTCGGAACTCATTGATGAGCTTTGTCTCGTTGCCAAAGCGAGGGAACGAAATACTTATTTCCTCAAGTGGGGATCGAACTCACAATCTGTCGTGCTTGCTACGCTACGTACGCTAGTGCCTCTGCGCAAGGTAGGTAGAGGCCTACCTTACTCTCTGCTTAATTTTCAAGTACTTTCGTGTTAAGTGGCAGAACACATCGCTTGTCTTGTTACCAAAGCGAGAAAATGAAAATAACTCATTTCCCCGCTACGCTGTGCCGCAGTTGAGTCTATTTTAAAGCTCATTAGACTAAACAATATTCATAATACGCATGTTTCGTATTTCAGCAGAAAATGGAAAACAGAGTATCTCGACACTTTGTCGAGTATACAATAGAGACAAACAAATAGAACTTAATGTTTAGATTCCATTCCTCACTCTCCGCCCAATTTTCGCGACCGCTCCATATCTTCATTCTACGGCTAGGAAATAAAAGACCTCATCACCCCCAGTGGACACGAACCCACAACCGTCACGGTTACAACCAGACGCTGTCGCACTGCGCCATGAGTGTAAAAAGAAACTCGTTGCACTAGAATCTATTTCCACACTCGTAATCTGTCTAAAAAGATTAAATCATGTTGTAATTTAAACATTTTATGGTCGCACATACATTGCTACGTCAACACAACGTAAACAAACCAAAACACATCTAAAAACGCACCCGCTTCAAAGTAAATCATATAGTGGATTCTAGCAAACCACGTTTGATGACCCAAATGCTCATTAGTACGTAGTAGCTTTACTTTTTATACATTCTCTTTTATTGAAAGTAGGTAAAATGAATTTAGTGATGCTTGCTTTATCTTTTCGAAGTATGTAAAACAAGGTCACTTCTCAAAGATATATACGTTTTTTTCTTTTAAACTACGAAATCGATTAAGGCCAGTCCGTGGCGCAGCGGCACAAAGTGTGACTGTAAAACTGACTGGTTGTCGGTTCGATCCCCAATAGAGGAGATGAAATATTTACTTAAATTTATATTTCCATTTTTTCCCTCTAGTCTCGAGGCAAAGCGCAATCCCTCCAGAATTCGGCAGAAAGTGGAAAACGGTGGAAAACCTAGGTTCCTTCTGCCTACCCTGCTGTTTGCCGGATACAGCGTAAAGTTGATTTTATTTTAAATCGATTAAATAATAAGAGCAATAACTCAATGGGGTCAGTTGAGGCGCGGAGGTACAAGCGTACCACTGCATAGTCGCGATTAGGGTGTAAGTTCGATAACCATTCGAGGAAAATTAAGTATTTAATATTTTATTTTTCTCGCTCTGGTATCGAGGCAAAGTGCAGCGTTGCGTCTCGCCATTCTACACGCAATGATATTAGAATTCGGCGAAAAGTGGGAAATGAAAGTGTCATAACACAACGCTCCCAGGTTCTCTCTGCCTAACCTGTTATTTGCGAGATACTGGCTAAAAAACATCTAAATCTACGTTCGAAATGATAGAAAGCCGCGTTGCCTTTCAATTTTAAAAAAGTAAATTCTAAAAGTACGTATACAGTATAAATACGATTAAAAAAAATGAAATCATTCAATTTCTTTTTAAAAGGTTTTTTTTTTCATTTCTAGTTGATTTGAAATAAGCTGATATCGTTTATTATAGTTCACTTCAATCAATCATAATATCGTTAATAATTAAATCGATTATATCATAGTACATTTAACAGCTTCACGGTGTATCCCACACACACATAGCAGGGTAGGCAGAGGAAACCTAGTGCTGAGACACTCCGTTCCTTACTTTCCGCCGAATTTGGAGGCATGGCATGTTGAGTGGTGGAACTCAACGCCGCTCTTTGCCTCGACACCAGAGCGAAGAAACAGAAGTGGGGATCGAACCCATAGCCGTCGCGTTACAGTCACACCCTCGTGCCCCTGGGAAACGACAGCCTTTATTTTCACAACTCCCAATTTTGGAGAGAATTAAAAATATATATAGCTAACGACATATATAAGTTGTAACAAAAGCACGAGGAGCGCGGATTCAAATCCGGCTGCGTTCAAAGTTTTTTATACTTTTCTAAACAAGTGTTTTTCTTTCCTAAGCGTGAATGTCACTTTAAATATACAATATATATATTTTAAAAATATTTCAGTATTTCTATGCTCGCTATATAAATTATATTAAAAGCAATAATCAATCACGAAAAAATTACCCAAAAAACCCAACCTAATACAAATTTTGTACCGAAAGCATAAACAATATTTATATGTATTTTAATAAATGTTCCAAATACATTCAGTCCGACATTCGGTCAAGGGATAAAGCTGTCAGTACATACTATATAACCCTCTTGTATATTTGAAGGAAGTGACCACGGATTGATGTGTAACATTAATATCAGGGTAGACGCCGGCGCCAACCAGTTTAGCTAATGTCAATAAGAGGAACGCTCAGTATTTTTATTAATATACTAAATATATTGTATTTAATCTTACAGTGTAGCCGCCGGCGCGCAGTGGCACTAGGTTGTGACTGTAATGCGGAGATTGTGGGTTTGATCCTCAGTCGAGAGCATGAATTATTATTTTTCAGTTCTTCGCTCTTGCACCAGTGCTGAGTTTAAATTCTAGAGGGGAATGAGTGCCTTATCACTGGGTTCCCTCTGTATGCGAGATACAGCGTGAAGCTGACTTTTTGATTGTATTTGTAAACGATTTTGGATGCTCCTGAAAATCTTACGTTATATTTCTTATTATCAAAATTATATTGTAGAATATAGTACTTACGAATATTCACAGTATATCTTAAGCTATTCTGTTCCTCTTATAAGTATAACCTATTAGTTGACGAATGACAAACGACGGGTGACCAATGAAGAGAAATTTTTTGTTAAACATTTTTTATTTTTTATTTATCTTTTAATGAAAAAAAAAACAAATTATAATTTATATTTATTATTGAATATTATAAAATAAAAAGAAATAAAACAAAAATCAGCTTCACGAATATATGTATCCCGAACTATCCCGACTATCCCGAACATATGTATAAATATTAAAAAAAAATGTGCTGCAAAATTGCTATTTATGGGCTAATCAGAGTTGTTGAGCAAAGCGAACGCGCAGGATGAGCGAAGCCATTTTGTATCTACATAATTCTATTTTAGATAATATTTTTTTATACTGCTTTTATATATATATAAATATTCTATTTATATAAATGTTGTGTAACAATAATTATGTTTTTAATGTCTTAACATTAATCAATTCGGTGTTTATTTGACGTTTAACTCGCACCGCACGAACCGCCAAGAGCGCATGTCTACTTAAGCAATTGCATTTTACTTTGTAATGCTAGAGAGTGGAATTAACATAGAAAATATATTTTAGTTTTGTTTAGATTCTAAATATTGTGAAGGAATTCAGCGGAATTTAATATATGTATTTTAATTTCTTCACTCTAGTGTCAAGGCAGAGCGCGGCGTTGAGTTCCGGAAAATGGGGAATGAAGTGTCTTAATACTAGGTTCCCCCTACCTATCCGTAATACAAAATATACATTATGCTGTATGCGGGTCAAGGCGTGAAGCTGAAAAAAATATATAAATTTTGATTGATTTTGAATCATTTACTTTACTTTATCCAACATTACAGGTAATTATTGAAAACCTCTCGTTCGTTCAGCTTATCCAAAAAAAAATTTTTTTTAATCATCCCAATCGTAGAAAATTTTATATTTAAGATTTTCATCTCCTCGTCCTGGTAACGAGGCAAAGCGCGGAGTTGAGTTCTGCCACTCAACACGCAATGCTTCCAGAATTCGGCGAAAAGTTGGTAACCGAAATATCTTAACGTAAACGGAAACGGATCTTAACACTTCATTACCAGATTTCTTCTGCCTACCTTATGTGGGTTTTAGCGTGAAGTTTCAAAACTATAAAAAATATATGCACAAAATAAATATCGTATTTTTTTACATAATACATTTTTTTCCTTATACATTCTTAAATTTCTTTTTAATGACTTTTTTTCGTTTAATTTGTTTAACTCGATTTAAAAATAAACAACCCCAACACGCACTATCAAACAAAAATTATATAGGAATATACTTATATAATAGTAAAATGCCAAATAAATGAAAATGATCTCTTAAGTTAAGTAGCCTTTGAAGATTTTGTCGTAAATATCCAATTGGGGGGACGAAATTAAGGCATTATGAGGAGGTAAAATAAAACTTTTCCTCTTAGTTAGACTATGTAAGTCTAAGTTAATAAAATAACGAGAATATCTACTTCGTAATCCCCTTAAAGATTCGGAAGACCAGGATTTATAAAATTATGTTAATATTCATTCAAAATATCTTTTGTATCTCGTTAATATTGATTATATTAACGAGAAAAATTTGAAATGGTATTTACTTTTCTACTACTGAATCTTATACTTTGTTTGCTCGGTGCTTTCATTGGGATCTTATAGCTTTGCTAAATAATTGATACTTGTTTTACAATTCGTGAATAAATGGAAGAGAACAGTATTGAGAAACTTATTTAAAATTTTACATAATATGACTGAAAAAAATAATCAAAATCAGCTTTACGCTGTATCTCGCACACAGCAGGGTAGGCAGAGGGAACCTAGTGTTAAGACATTCCGTTCCCCACTTTCCACCGAGTCCTGGAGGCACTGCGTGTTGAGTGGCAGAACTCAACGCCGCGCTTTGCCTCAGGACCAGAGCGAAGAAATGAAAATAAAAATGTAAGTACATATTTTAGTGGGGATCGAACCCACAACCAGTCGATTTCACAGTCTCACATTGTGTGTGACTTGGAAGTTTCGAATTCCAGTACGTTCAAGTTTCTTAATATTTGTTAACATTTTTCTTTATATTGATTCAATAGTAAATATTGATTCAATAGAATTAGAGAAATTGATAATTGAGCATAAATTATCAATGTCATAATTGTAGAGTACGCTTATGACCGTTTTATTCTGGCTATCAATACATTTATCTTACATCACTAATATATTCCTATAAACGAGTAAAACCACAAAGTCACGTATAATACTACAAACTTATTAGGGGTAGCAGGAAGTCAAATAAATAAAAAAATAATAAATAGAAAATGGCAATTTAAAGGATTAAACCTCCTATTTTCCTATTTCTATATACTTAATTTGCAAAACTAATTGTACAAATAATTATTCAAATCTAAAACCCATCCTATTAATAGTTATAGCATCTAAAAAGATCATCCTGTTAATTCAATCAGAAACGTGAGAAAATCGAAAAAATAAACGACTGACCAACTGCGGGACGGAGGTCATGGTATTGACCATATATGGACAAAGGATTTATTAATAGACCGTGTCGTGGGCAGCGGAGCCCGACACTGTATTATAATGACAACGATCCCGCTATCGGCTGCCCATTTTGTTGTGTCATCCTGACCGTTGAAAATTACATAATAACTAGCCTTAAATATGATGTTGACCTTATATGGTTAGATGAAGGTGGAAACCTAATAACGTATTCTCGAGACATTTAAAAATATTGATATTATTTGAAAATTATATAGTCTTTTGTATAGTCTTTGTTATTTTGACTTTTTATAACATTTTTTATATAATAATTATGCATAGCTTCAATTCTTATCCAAAATAAATATTTGTATGATGTTTACTCTTATTGGATATGTTCGTCCAGTCTTTATGTGAATTATCTATTTATTTTAAGAGCCTATTATGAGATAAGTGGACGAAACCGAAAAAAATATGCCGTAGAACAGTAGATTTTGGTGGTCTATTTTTTCTGACTACTCTGCTAAGGATACGGCGTAGCGATAAATAAGTGAGTAAGGTTATAGAGAAGAAGATAATGTGTAATTAATATGAAACAAAAACTAGAACGATGACTCACAAGCCCTCTTTGAGTATTATTTAAAAAATATTTAAAAAAAATGAACTGCGGCCCCCGACGTCAAATGAAAATAAGTAGCCAATTTAATTTTAAGTACACTGTATAAACTGTGTCACATTCACGATAAAAAAACTATATAAAAAAAGGTTTTTTTTATTTGAACCCGTATTTCCTGATATTAGCTCGCCCAACCAACAAACCTTATTATGTAGATGCAAAATGAATGTCAATGAAAACGAATAAATAATAGTTTTGAGAATGGTAAGTAATTAAGTATACCCTTGCGGTTTTGACTTCACAAGACCACCGGGCACATATTAATGCATGTGTCGTCATTTGTCTTTTCATAGAAACGAATTAGACCATCTATTAGATATCTTATTGAATACTATATTTTACCGATATAATAAATATATTATTTACGATTTTTTCTAGTAGCCAACTGCATTTTGTTTTTGTGATATAGAGATCCTGAATTTTGGAGGCATTTGTTCAGTAGCGGAACACAACGCTGTGCTTTTCTTTATTATCGGAGCAGGAAATAATTTAATAAGACTATTTTGGGTAAATTTTCTCTATACCTCGTACATTTTCAAGGTTTATCACATTTTACGCTATTGTATCTAAAAGAACAGCAAACGTAAAAGCACTTATACATACATACATGCATAACAAAAATACTCCATAAGAGACGAGCATAACATATCAAGCAGAATATACTGTTGACCTACATCGACTGTCGAAACCGAAAAAAACGTATCCATTGTCAGAATTGTTCGTCGTCAAGTATAATGGGAATATGATACTTTCCACTATTATATATTGAAAACAAAAGGGGATGTGGAGATGAAATTACATTTTTCATAAAGATTCAGTGATTATCCGTCATTTTAGCGTTTTGTACTGCTTTGTGTTTGACCTTGTATATTGGATGTAGTGATGTCTAACATTGTGCTTTGTCTTAATAAGGTCAGTCATAAAATATTTTTATATGATATACACATACTAGCGCAAGCTCGGGGTGTGGCCCGCTTTTTTTTGCTTTTCCCGTTTATACTGGTAAATGCTACAGGAGTATTTTTGCACACATGATTATCATTACCATAAGGAGTCCTAACAAAAAAGTGAAAAATAAAAAAATATTTATAAAAACAAAAACCCCGACTGCAGAAAACTAAAAAGAAAATAAACAAGCCCAATAGTTTATTAGGATTAACAGTCGCATAATTTAAAGAAGTCCAGTCTGTTAATCCTAATGTTTGTTCGGACTAATCTTCGGAACGGCTGAACAAATTATTATTTGACTTTCACTGAAAGATAGACAGAATTGTGGAGCAACCTATAGGCTACTATTTAGCCTGGAATTCAAGGCAAAAACTGCGTGTGCCATGTTAGCATAAGTTTATAGATATGAAATTACTAAATAAATAATTTGTTATCAAAAACAAAATACTTGCATGCAAATTCATATAAAATCCAAAAAAGTTGTTAAATTACAATTTATTAAATGTATAACGGTATAAACAAACATACTCTAAATAAATCTAATTTTCCCTAAATCCATTTAAATAATATTAAGTAAATATCAAAGTTCAAACGGGCGAAGCCACGAGACATTGACAAGATAGTAAAGAATAACTCACTTAATTAAATGATTCCCGTTCAAAAATTAAAACATAAATGCGTATCCCTTCACAATGTCCACAAATATGTTTTCAATTACAAAGTAACCCTCCATTTTCAATCCCGAACCAATTAATCAAGAGAAATTAAAAAAATAAAGTATTTAAGCTGGGAAAATTAAAATTCATATCATGTGATATAAGGGTTGGATTTTATTAATTATCGTTACGTACTTTCCCTTACTCGAATAGAGGTCGTTTCTGATAATGCCATCATTAAATAAGTTTTTATATATATTTTTAATATTTATAAGGCCATCGGTGCAAGAATTCGTAAATGCGACATGTTGTGGGTTCGATTTTTAGTCGGGGAACTGAAATATTTAATATCTTTATAGCGCGGAGTTGATTTCCGCCACTCAACAAGCAGTATCTCCTTCGGCGAAAAATGAAATCGAGGTGTCTTAATCAAAACGGAGTGTCTTAACAATTCGCAGGCTCCCTTTGCTTACCCTACTAAGTGCAAGATATAACGTGAAGATAAAAAAATATATATTTAATAATATTTCTATACTATACTAGTGGTGAGACTATCGGAGAAAATTGGAACTGTAAGCAGATACATGCTCATGATTGTAAGTTTCGCCGCCGCGAACTAATTGAAATCTTTCACCGCGATATTTAAAACAAATAATAAAATTGATTCATTTAAATAATCTATGAAATAATAAAAGTATATTTTTTTAAATTCACGCTGTATTTCACATACAGGGAACCTATTAACCTAAAGTCGATGGACAACGCCCCGTTTCCACGAAGACACTTTCTTTCCTCACTTTCAGTCGAATTTTGGAAGCGTTGCGTGTGAATGCAGAACTCAACGCTGCAATTTGTCTCGAAATAAAAATATTAAATATTTCATTCCGCCGACTGGTAATCGAACTCACAACCTACCTATGTGCTATAAAATACAAATAGAAAGATTTATTCATTCATAGCGAATAACTTGAATATTCTTCCATATCTTGGTATAGATAAATCAATAACAGACTGAATCGTAATATCTAGAACAAGACCGAATGCGAAACGGTGAATACATTACGTTTAATTTCAGGTCAAATGAGTTCTGGGGTAAATAGGGCGGGGGATTCTCATAAGCGAATTTGTCTGGTAACGCGTTCACTATGATGTACACTGGATAACGTGCTATAAAGCTATCGAGTAATGAACAACAGCATAATATGAACTGATAAAACTTATGAAATTATGGAAAGGAAAATATTTCATTGATCGATACTGATATAGCGCAATTACGATTTTTGATTATCTGGGATTATACATAAATTAATAATGCTAAAATGGTCGGACAAAGAAGTTAAAAATCCTTTATTTATTTTTTCTCTTCTTTGTATTTTTTTCTCTGTCTCATCATAAAAATGCATGAATATAATAATTAATTGAAATAAATTCGCTTATGAAAAATAAATAAAATTTGATTGGTAAAAAAAAATAAAAATTTATTGATAAATGCAATGTCCAAAGGATGAGACATTAACTATTTAACAATGAATAATTGACCTTTTAAATTAATATTTTTTTATAAGAAGCAAATGTATAGCAATATAGTACACTAGTTAGTGGAGCACAGATACTAAATTCATAGTAGGGCTATAGTGGGATGAATTATTTCATACAACCCTAACCCATAAACGATCTTTATAAATGTTTAGAGACTAACATAAAATATTGTATGTTGAACGCAATCATGTTGCTTGGAAGTATTGTCTCATTCACGATGGTTGTAGATTCGATTCCCGATGGTTCCCCACGATGGTTGTAGATGATATTGGGAAAAGTTAATTGGGAAATCGATGATGTATAGTTGGGTAGACGAGGACCTAGCGTTAAGACACTCCGTTTCTCATTTTTCATCCATTTTTTCAGTCATTACGTGGCACAACTTAACTCCTCACCATGTTTTACAGAGGTGGAAAATGAAAATAACTTAATCATTTCCCCGAGTGAAAATCGAATTCACAACCATCGCGTTTACAGCCAAACCCTACTCCCTACTCCACGACGTGCTCATTTGCGTCTACAACAACTAGAAAAAAATAAAACGTACTGTACATCCAGCCTTATAAACTGAAACATGCCACCTCATACCGTCATAAACACGCTAACCGTGACAAAAAAAAACTTAAAATAAAATGTTTTCACTAAGTTTCAGAAACCTTACAGAGCGTGAAGGCCTACGTGACCCACATGTAGATACGAAGAACATTAGCTTCAAAAGAATTTTCGCATGCCATGAAAAGATAAAAATACGGCCACTCTCTAAAGATTACTGTACCGTATAAACGCTGTATGAAATGAGTCAAGTGGATTAGATGGAGTATCACTTTGGCCAATTTCCGAACGATTGACGACGTTTTAGTGCTTATAGCAGAAAAATATTAGATATTATACATAGGTTTCATACATTGTAATTGTTTTTGAATTGTTTTTTTTAATACTCATAAGAAATAATAACCAAATATGACAATCTATATTATGTTTATTATCTTATGTTATGTTTATTCCTATTTCTGAGGCTGTCTTGGTGTATTTTTAATGTCCCTCACTGAACTCTATGGATTGAGGTTGTAATAAAAGTGTTTCTTTTCAGACATTTCTGTTACTTGTAGTTTTAATAGCTCCACATGTAAAACTCTTTTTCTTTAATATACTGTTACTGGTTATATAACCTAGAAATAAATCTTTCGGGATATTCGGTAGATATTATTTAGAGATATACCACATTTATATTCTTTTTTATTTTAGCTTCACGTTCTTTCTCGTATATTGCAGGATACTAAAAATACGTTACGTACATCGGTTCTCCAATCTATCTGCCTCAAGGTATTGTGTGTTAAATGACGAAATCAAATCCACAACCATCACGCTTACTGTACCCTACTCTTTTCCGTATCACTCATTAATATACCAATACATTAGATAGCCGAATTCAGACATTTACTTTATGCCTATTTGTGAATATATTAGAGAAACCTCAATATTTTAAATAGAATTTAGGGCACTATCCTATGTCATTATATCGGATATACATTCTGGTACTGGTATATTTTTTCATCTCCCAATAAAGTAAATATTTTGCTTTATAGTTAGTAATTCATGTGACTAGACATGACTTTGTTTGTCTTAAAGGAATACCAAAATCAAACTCCAGGTCACCCATCCAAATGGGTGATCGTTTATTGGAATAGCTGGAAATTTTGGAAAATCCTTATCCCAAATCGAACGTTGTTTAATAGATTGTTACTGTATAGGCTATGTATATACCTGTTGGCGAAATTAAGGAGTCGCTATCGAGTCGAGTCGATATAAATAAAGTTTATTTGTAATTATCTATTAAATGTACGAAAATTTTCAATTTTATTTTGACTTAATTTATTTTTCACTAAAATTGTTTTTCCCAAGTAACTGCTAAGTAAGATAATAAAAAAACGTGGTTGTGGATGTATTTAATAAAATAAGTATTGCTACAATATAACTTTATTAATTATGGGTCTATGAAAAGTATGATACACGTGGTATACAAGATACTTGTATATATATTGAAATTTCTGGTAAAACTTAAATCAGTACAGATATTGCCTAGCATTTTTAGAGAACTTGCTGAGTATGAAGTCGGGCAATGAGCGGCCTTGTGAGACATCAACAATAAAATCTCCAACTATCATAACTGGTGTAGTAAAATTGGCCTCGTAATCGGGTATCATTTTAACGATGTTCTTGGAATATTTTTACAACGATGAAACGTAACGAGTTTAATTTCTGCTATCGCTGTACCCGGATGGATATACACTCACTTGAGTACGAAGTTGCATTTACCTTTTACTGGACGTATATGCGTCTTTTGCGTTTTTCATTTTTAAATGAATTTCCGACTACAATTCCTACGTTAATGTTAACTGTCTCACAATCAGTGAATCTATTGATGTTGTGATATATGGCAACTCCATAGGCCTTGCGACTTGAAGATGACGCTAGTGATTATGAAGTTACAATATGTTTGTTCTTAATTCTTAGCTGTTATATATATAAATATATATATGTATATATATATATTATAAGATCATATCAGATCGAAGCCAGGCACATTCACATAATCGACGATGGAAAAAAATTATGCCTATACATTTAGTTGTCCATATAGAAGCGTTTTCGCGAATTTCATCATCTACTAATGCTAGTGAATATGCATTCAACCGCCCAATCGTATTTTCAAAATGCAATTCCTCCAGAATCCGGCAGAAAGTAAGGAACGGAGTGCACTAGGTTTCCTCTGCCCACCCTGCTGTTGCAGGATAGAGCGTGAAGCTGATATATTTTATTTAATCATCCAAATAGTCGAGGCTAGCCAGCTGAACAGCACGCGTAGTGCTCCGAGCCTCCGAAGCGCTCCGAGCCGAATTAATAAAAATAATAATCTTTAATAATAAAAATCTTTATTTGGAACTAAAATAACAAGGTACAAAAATTAAATATGTTCGATATGACCGCATTAGTATAAACTTCATCTTCAATATTTTTCATCATGATAGAATAATTTGAATATTAATTAAATATTTTATGTTCATAATTATTTTCATAGTAAATACTATTTTTATACACATTTCTTACTTTTTAATAATTATTAAATATAATCATAATTCTATAGTAATTTGTTACACCTTGTGTTCCAACGCCACGACTGGTCTTAAATTATTTGTGATAGTTTTATTTTGTATGTCTCTATTACTTGGCTATAAAGTAGCTTCGAATCTACTTTATTTGAACATATAGAAATAATGAAGTTTATATCATACAAATGGAATATAAAATTTACAATCTCATTCGCTACAATTGCATGGAGTTATGTCCTTTGAGAATTCAGACTGATTTTGCACTCGTTTGTATACAAATTGTATTGTAGAATTTTGTCCTTTATAACATAAGTATATTCAACAAATGTTCAGTAATTTCTTTAGTTGTATAGCGTATAGCATTATTGATTTAGTTCTTCAATATAATATATTTCGAAATATTTTATATGTTTCTTTTTTAATAACATTCTATTCTAGTTTTGTATATATATATATATATATATATATATATATATATATATATATATATATATATATATATTGTTTTTTAGATTACATGCAGGTTTTAAAAAGTACTTTGATTTTCACTATTATTACACATTTTAAATTAAACTATTTTAACCGGATTAATCGCGTATATTTTGTATCTTTATATACAAAATATACGCGATGTGTCCCTCCACTATCGTAAGTACTACAATACAAAAGATATATCACTAATATTCGACAAGATCATTTATTTATCATTACAGCGAGCGAAGAGTTAAGTGAAGTGAAAAGGGAATCTGAAGTGAGTGAATTCAGCTTATTCCTTTACAATTTTTTTACGTGAAGAATGAGGTACTTTTTTAGCTTTACGCTGTATCCCGCTGATCTATACCAACAGGGTAAGCAAGGGACCCTGGGAACAAAGACACTTCCGCGCTAAAATGTAGAACAACGCAATACGTGTTAGCCTTTGCCTAGGTGTCTGAGCGAGAACATTAAATTTGATTTAGTCAAAAAACAAAAAACACGTATTTTGTTTAATTGAGGTAGTAGTGATACAGGGGCATAAAGTGTGCCTGTAAACGTGACTGGTTTTGGGTTCGATTTACATAAAATAAATATAAAATATTATTTTTGGGTTAATCAAACAAAAAACTTATATTGTTATATTTCAATTGCGCCGTTATAAAATGTATAAACAAGTATAATAAACAAAATTGAACCTGCTATACTAAAGTAACGAGCTCAGACACCCCGACCAACTAACATACAATTTTTACTTTTTAAAACACATTTTTTTAACATTTAAAATTTTGAAATACTAATTAGACCGTCAACGGCGGATATTTATCAAGTTATTCTAAACAAGCTTCCACGACCCGTAATTGTTGGCATAGCGTACCGAAGTCTAACTATGTAACTAGATTCTGTTATACTCTATTAAAGTGGAACCTGCCTCGTGTATCTACGCTTGAAATTAACCGCAACACAATTTTAAATTTTTGAACCAGTATATTAGGTTAATATAGACACAACAGTAAGGCAGTGTCAGCAGTTGTTCGATCGATGAATGATTGTATTTCATTATTTTCATTTTATCAATATACACAACGCGGTGTTAAGCTGCTCCAGTTAATACTCAGTATTTAATTTCTTTATTTTAAAATTAAATGGAAATAATATTGTAGTCCTTAATATTATATTTACTCCGCCCACTATGCGAAATAATGTATAAATTCAGAAATGCAATCTCGTAATGCTCTAAATAATCAATCCAAAACATATAAACGCCCTAAATAAGCTAGGCTTCTGGCAACCAAAACCATGGCCGTTTTTCCATAAATACAGAAATAGGGACAGCGTCTTACCCTAGAAAAATCCTTTTGTTTTAAACAAAAGCTCTAAATATTCTCGTATCTTAAGTCGTAAACGATGAAAAGTACAGTATCGTTGCTTCTTCGAATTTTGTGTTGAAAATTGTAGTGATAGATACTATTGAGTGAAATAATGGATGTAAGTTCGTTAAACAGCTCGCCTAGCGGTCATACATAACGTAAAGTAATCAAAAAACTACCCACAATGTCGAAATGTGATGTGTGCAAAAAAGCTATTACCAAATCTTCACCAGGTATAGAGTGTAGTAAATGTGAAAGGATTGTCCATCTGAATAATAAATGTACGAAACTAACAAACAAACAAATTGTAGCGCTGAAGGTGGCTCCGAGTCTTGAATGGACGTGTCAAGAATGCCAACTCGAAACTCCGCGAAAGAACTCGTCAATTATTATACCTGAAGAGGAAGACGAAGATGATGAGGCTCCTGTACAAATTAATGCAAAAAAGCTACTTAATAATATATCTAAAGAAGTCGAAAAAGCTATCAAAAAAGAAATGTGTGACTTAAATGAATCGTTACAATTTCATAGCGCTAAATTAGATGAAGTTGTAGAATGTATAGATTCATTTAGGAAGACCATAAAAATGCTAGAACGCAAGAATACAGAGCTGACAAATAAGAACAATAACCTTGAAACTCGCCTCGGTGCCCTTGAACAACGTTTGGAAGAAATTGAGCAAGAAAAACTCTCAAAAACTATTGAAATTGCAAACATATCTGACTACAATAATGAAAAGACCAAAGAAATAGTGGGAAAAGTTGCATTGAAACTGAATTTACCTATAGAAGAAATACAAAATACCCAAAGGATGCATGGCAGAAAAGACCAAAACGTAAATATAAGAGTCGAGTTAAAAGATGAAATAACACGTGATAAATGGATTGCGTCAGCTAAAAAGCTGAAGTTAACGGTATCTGATGTACATCCAACGGATAAAAGTAATATAAATATCGTCTACATAAGGGAAGCAATGACAAAATCAAATAAACAACTTTTTTGGAATGCTAAGCAGGAACTAAAAAATAATCAAAAATTTAAATATGTGTGGTTCAAGAAAGGGTACGTAAGAGCACGAAGAGACGAAGAAAGTAAAACTTACATTTTAAAAACCGTGAATGACCTACAGGTACTAGTGAACAACGTGGCTTAAACGACTCTTAAACGTATATGTACTTTAATATATTTTTATAAAATTAATTATGGCAAATTTTTCGCATGAAATTAATGAATGTATAGACTGTATAAATATTAATGAGTTCTTAAATCTTCTTCCTAACAAGCAAATAAATCTCTTGTGTATTCACCTTAATATTAGATCTATTATAAAAAAATTTACGTTACTTGAACAATGTATTATGTCTTCAAGCAAAACTATTGATGTTATTATACTAACTGAAGTTAATATCACAGATAAAATAAGTAATCTATACAGTATTAAGGGGTATCGAATGTTCACAGCATTACGAAAATCACGTAAAGGAGGTGGTTTAATATTATATGTAAATCAAAAACATAAATGCAAAACTATAAATATAAAAACAAAACATTTTGAAAGTATTATGTGTAATGTAACGACCGACTCAAACTATTCTGCTACACTTATTGCCGTGTACCGTCCTCCTAACTCAAGTAAAAACTTATTTATACACGAACTTCGCGACGCAATCACAAATAATTGTAAAAATAATGAGTTATACCTACTAGGCGATGTAAACATAAACATTAAAACAGATAATCCTATAAAACATATCTATAGTAACACTCTACACAGCTTAGGCCTTCTGTGCGGGATAACGGAACATACTAGGATCGAAATGCGCAATGGTAAACTTAGTAAATCTTGTATTGACCATATATATTCTAGATCCAGCACACAAGACCTATACACTGCGGCCATCGGAACAACACTGGCGGACCACCGTGCTATAGTGTTGGCTTGCATAGGCGTACGTATACAGGCGGCTCCTAAATATAAATTGTGTATAAATAATCAAAAAGTCTTTGAAAACTTAAGCTCAATAGATTGGAAACCTATAAGTACTTCTACATGTCCAATAACTATATTCGATTATATTCATTCAAAATTTACGGATTGCTACAAAAAATGTACAGAAAAAATTAAAATAAAATCTAATATAATGCGTATAAACAATACTTGGATAAGTAAAAAAATTATTAAAGCATGCAATCGCAGAGATGAACTTTTTATACAGTGGATAAAAAATACTAATAACTTTATAATTAAACAAAAATATAATAAGGCGAGAAATTACGCAAATAAAATTATTCGAAAATCTAAAAATCACAATATAAAACAAGACATTATTAGTAACAAAAATAACACTACTAAGCTTTGGCAAATTCTTAATGAGATCACCGGCAGAATAAAACTTTCTGTTGACGAAGTTATTCGGAATGCTTTCGAAACTGAAATCGATACTTGTAAAAATATAGCAGATAAATTTGCAATAACATTTAAAAATGATATTAAAAAAATTAAACCCAACTGTACTAAATCACTACTTAACAAATCATCTTATATTTCAGAAGCAAAGGTGACTATGCGTTATGAACCTGCAAGTCCCAAATCTATAGGAAGAATTATTACATCGATGAATACGAAAAAGTCCCCAGGAATAGATAAAATTAGAGCTATGGACATAAAACTAATATGCCACAAAATTAAATCAATTTTATCAAATTTAATCAATGCAAGCATTCTAACTGGCAAATATCCTCATATGCTAAAGACTGGAATTGTTAGACCTATTCATAAAAAAGGTAGCCGAGAAAATTACGCTAATTATAGACCAATCACAATACTACCTGTCATAAACAAAATAGCAGAAAAATATATAAGTCAACAAATATATAAATTTTACGCGGCTAACAACATCATAACGCCTAATCAATACGGCTTCCAACCTCATAAGAGCACAACCCAACTACTATCATCGTTTACGGACAGTATATATAAACATCTCGATAATAAAGAACACGTATTGATTGTATTTATTGACTACACGAAGGCATTCGATACGCTCAGACATGATAGGTTGCTGCAATCGCTCTGCGATAGCGGAATCAGAGGAAAGCTACTTGCATGGTGTGAAAATTATCTTTGCAATAGAAAGCACACTGTAAGAGTTGGTAATGCTGATAGCTGCATGATAAAGTCAACGGTAGGCACGGCACAAGGATCGGTGCTTGGTCCACTGCACTATATCACTTACGTAAATAGCCTTGCTAATGCAATTAAAAGGAGCGAGATGTATCAGTTCGCAGATGACACTTGTCTGATAGCCGCTGGACGCAATATCACTGATGCTCTTATACAACTACAAGAGGACTTTGACATACTTACCACATGGTCACACGATGCCGGATTATTACTTAACGCTGATAAAACCAAGTTGATGTATATTTGCAGTAGCCAAAATAGAAGTCACTTTGAACCAGTGCTTATTTTACACAACCACAAATGTTTACACCGGAATACTAAAGCTGTAACCTGTGACTGTGCCGAAATAGAATTAGTAGGCAATCATACTTATCTAGGAATGGTCATCGATAGCAACCTAAACTGGAAAATGCACATAAATCACGTATGTGACAAACTGAGAGGGATACTTGCTAAATTTCATTTAGTGAAACATAAAGTGCCATATAAAACGCTCCTGTTATTGTACATGGCTTTGGCTGAGTCAATAATATCGTACGGACTGTCCAGCTACGGAAGAACGTATAAAACGCATTTGGATCAAATTTACTACTTACAGTTACGCATTTTGAAAGAAATTATCCCATATAACATAAAAAAATCTTTCTATAGCAACAACGAAAAATTTTTTGAATTTTGTAAAATTTTACCAATACACGAAAAAACTGAATTAACACTTTTATCAGAACACTTTTTTAATGATAATTTTAAACACTATAAGGATATAAATTCAACAAAAGTAACAACGCGAAGTATGGTCAATCTGAAACTTATATTACCTAACTATTGTAATATGTATGGCAAAAGATCTTTGCATTATATCATACCAAAACTTATTAATCAACTTCCACTGTCAGTAAGAAACACAATAACACACAAAAATATAAAACACATATTAAAAGATCATTACCAAAAAGAACTAACTATGAAAGTAAAATTATAGGCATATATTCTTTGAAAAAAAAAAAAAACGAAATTGTACAGTCATAAAATACTTGTATGGTGTGAAAATTAATTAAATAAATAATTTATAAAAAAAAAAAAACCCTTAAATTAATAAATAAATAATATATATGAATCAACCTGTATATGCTAATACACTCGAAGTATCTAGTTTATTGAATAGAAACAATTGTTAATTTAAATGTACCCTCGTTTTTTACTTTTTTGTGATTTAACTTTAAACATGTTATTCTTAGTGCGAGTTATTATGATAGATATTTATTGTAATATGTTTCTACACATAGAAATGTTTGATGGCGCTGGTGCACGGTAAAACTCGAATGAGTTTATGATTGCACCTTGAATGTATACTTAATTAATACTCTGTAATAGTCTACTTAAATAAATAAATAAAATAAATAAAAGTGGTCTGAAGATTTATGGATTCAAATTGAAAATATTATTTACTAGCATTTACCAGTGACCAAATGTATACAACTAAGAGGAGTGATAGTAATCCAGACAATTTTTTTCCTTTCGATTCAAATCCTTTTGAACCTTTTGAATCCTTTTGAACGTAACGTAAGATTAGCACGTCAACCAAATAAATTCTTCTGTTTTATAATAGTATTTTTTATTATAGCTTCACGCTGTATTCAGATAGGCAGAGGGAGCCTAGTGCTAAGATACCGGCCGTTTCTCACTTTACGCCAAATTCTGGGGACATTGGCGGAACTCAACACCGCGCTCTTCGACAGTCAAGAAATGAAAATATTAAATAATATCTGTCTTAAGTGTGAATCGAACCCACAACTTGGCAGGTTTACACTACGACTGCCCTCTATTAATTATAAATTATAATGAAATGTACAATATAAGTGGAATTTCCCCTTCCTAAATAGCAGATGTGAAATTGATTTAAGCCTTTTTAATTAATTTTATTGTCTTTTTTCTTATAAACTGATAAAGTATACAATTCAAAA